>CM021107.1:240292276-240467940 GCA_007115665.2 Sequoiadendron giganteum
AGGAAGCACATAGCCAAAACCCTCACCCACAACCACAACAATAGGAAACTGCTCCACGAAAAGGAAGACATCCAACACCACCAACAAAACTACACCACCATCCATCTCAAAACAAAAAAGGCCAATGGAAAAAAGCAAAGCCAATGCAGCTTCCCCACAAGGAAACTAAGTCCCAAGCAAGAAAAGCCATCAAACCTACAGAGCCAAGCACTGGATGCAACCTCCACACAACACGGTTGCTAGAGAACTTCCATTGGGAATGCCATCCATTCCACTTATAGAAGCTCCATCTAGGTCTCCCTCATCATCACTACCATCATCTGCATTGTCTCTGGATTTGAATCCACCTCCTCCCGCCCTCGTCATTGCTGCCCTCATCACTACTCCCATCATTGTTAACACAAAATTAATAAGACAAGTGGTGATGCAAACTATTGTTGAATCTGTTTGATCTATCAATTTAGATTTAGATAGTTTTCATCGATGGAGATAAGAGAGGAGACAATTTTATGCAGATGGACTATCTTATAGAGAGATCCTGGACCTTCATATTAGTAAACAAACCATTGCCAATTATTTCATTAACCCCCATACTAACCAACCAATTTTGTCTAGTAAAAAAATGAATTTCAATTAAATGGTGTTGGCACCCACAAAGAGTTGCTTATTTTTGGGATAGATGGTGGATGGTCTTTGATACTCCACCACATGCTAATTGTGAGGTACCCCTTTATTTTTTTGAGAAAATTATGCGTTGAGTTTGAGTTGGGTTAAAAACACAACTATTTTGATATGAGGTCATTTCAGGTAGTATTCTGGCTCCATTTCAACACAAGGTGATAAAGAGCATGGAGGAGATGCTCCTAGAAGCTCACATGTGCCACAACCACATTTTTTTCAGAGTTGCAGTCATCCATGCTATGGGAATACTCAGGAATCCACTTCAGATGCACCTATATCAGAGGTGGAATCATTTTTGGATTTACTATATTTTGACAATTTTCCTACATAGGTATGCACATCTTGAGTCACATTTTAATTTGTTTGAAATGTGTGAAATTTATGTTTAATAACATTAAATTATATATAATATTAATTTGAAGTGTTTAATGTAGATGCATGACCATAAGAAGCCATCTCGATATGATAGTGTTTATTTTACATCAATACCTATACAAGTGGGCACACCTTACACTTAGGTAAACCAATATATATTGACCCTAGAAAATTTCATATGTATAGATCTATTTTTAATTTAAATTTGCATCATTCAATTTTTTATTTATATATTTTAATTTATGTCTATAGAATTTAATTCAATTGTACACATGTGTGAAATAATATATATTGTGTCTATGCAGGGAGGTCATGTGATATCCATGACTGGCCAACCACAAGGTACAATGAGTGCTCCTGAGCCATCATTAGCTTTTATGCATGGGTCATCTCTAGTGTGTGTTTTCAAAAGTTATCTAAGTTTGAAATTTACATGTACTTTAAAAATTCACTAGATGTACTATGATCATTTTAAGTTTTAAAATTCAAATTAAATTGAATTTATATTTAAATTTAAATATATGTGTTTCATAAATATATATGTTTATATGTAGGATGATAGCAGTATCTTGATAGTTGCTAGTAGGCTCCTGACCAGGGTCATTTTCATGAGGCCATGTCATTTGAGGTCCTAAACTTTACTAAATTTCCTATACAATTTTTAGGTCTTTTAAATATATATTCAATTAAAATATTTTTTTATCACTAATATTTTCTAACATATTGTTTTCTTTATTTCAATATCTAATAATTAGTTGCTCATTTTTTGGTCCCCAATCATTAGTTATACCACCCGTTGAACAAAATGTGCCAGTATATTCATATGATCAGATGGTAATTTATGCATACTTTTAGTTGTTTAGATTTAAAAATTTAATTTCATCATTTTATTAGTTATGTTAAATTAAATCAAAATTTCTTTCTTTATCTAATTTTAAGTTTCTTGTACTCTTCTACAACATGATACAAGTCCATCTAGCCCACGTGGAATGAAGAGGAGACCTGATTTGACTAATCATCCTAACAGTTAGATTGATTTATTTTATAGAATATATATGTACATGTATACACATGTTTGTATATATATGTATATTTTATTTATATGTGTGCCACTTGACATACATTTCACATGTTATTTCATGTCATTTCATATTTTATGTTATGATCACTTGTATTTATTTATATGAGATGACTAATATATATTTCTAGATACATTTTCGTACATATTTTTTAAATTCTAGACTATCTCTAGATATATCTATAATTTCATGTGGAATTTAATATAGTTGATTAAACACACTCATGTACATTTAAATGTTCAAATTATGATGATTAAATGCACTCACACACACACACACATATTAGACATTTTCAAGTATGCACTATAAATTCTTGTCTAATCAAATTACAATATTTAGATGCCATTGTTGAATGAAGTTTATATTTCTTAAAATTATTAACTTTCAAAGTTCAATAAACTCACATGGTTAGGTGACAATTTAATACATTCCTTATAGTTTATCATATTCATAATAAAGTAAAGGCCCAATTTTAACTATTTTTCAATTAACAAATATTCATCACTAAGCAAAAATCTATACTTGAAATATATGCCATTTAATGCAAACTTATCAAAGTAGTCTTATGTTGATATTAGGGATTAATTCAAGTATTTGATTATGTGAGTAACAATATTCCATAAATGAAATAATGTCACGACCTATAGCAAAATCGACAACGATTTGGACACACTTAGTTTAATCCAACTCTAATGCAATTAACAACTTGGAAATTTATTGACCTCATACCAAGGTCACATATAGATGTTCAAACAAGAATTTAAAACAATATATATCAAAGACACAATTTGTATAAGATAAAATTGGAACAATATAAAATATGATTTATAAGTTCATTGAAGTTCATACATCGAAGACACATATAACATATTGATATTTAATACAACTATAACATGATGAAACATATGTGCATATTATTTATATGGTTAGTCTAATTGATCAAATACTAAATAATTATAACAATAACAAGATGCAATGATCAATTAAAATCCATATTCAATGAGATTCAACTACACAATACTAGAAAGACTCAATTCAAAACAATAAACATGAAATTCAAAAAAAATGAATCTAAATTAGTATGAAAACCTCTCAATCCCATTGTGGATTGATGCATAATGAGTGGATGTGGATGTGGATTTATTAGTTTTATGCATTATCCATTGTTTTTGAAAAATCTCAATTGAATATGAGGGTTGATTCACAAAAGATGCACTCAAATTTCTCACAAATGAGTAATCAATTTGAGAGAATAACTTTTCTATCAAAATTATGGATGAATTCATGTTAAATGGTGAAGTATTTATAGATTTCATGGATTATGATCAATGATCAAGACTGAATTGGAGGATCAATGGATGAAATTGAATGAGAGAGGAAGGCATGGATCAAGTGGTTGATAATCCATGAGACATGGATCAAGGATTAGATCAAGGGTTCATAATCCTTGAGAGGTTCAACAATTCCATAAATTTTAGGAAACATGTTAGAGGTATTTTGAGTTGGAGGGAAGAATTCAAATTTAAAAAGGGAATATTCCATAGATAATATTCTTTGGAGAGTTGGAGAAAAATTAGTCAATTAAACAATTCATGAAAATAATTTAATTGTGCAAGTTGGAAGAATTGAGAATTTTAATTAAATAATTGGAATTATTTAATCAAGGGGGATTGTTAGCCTTTAATTAAATAATTTTTAAATTATTTAATCAAAAGGGGAGAAAATGATGAATTATGATGATTTAATCAAATAACCTTAGTTATTTAATTAATAGGAGAATAAAGTGAATTTAACTAAATAATTGGACATTATTTAATTAAATAGAGGAATTAGATATATTATGCTAGAAATGGTGTTAATAAGTGAAATCCAACATGTGATATATTTAAGACATGTTTAGGTGTCTACATTTGTCCCTCTTTGAAGCGAGGTACTTGATGCGTTGCTTCAAAGAACTAATACCAATTAAATCAATTTTTTTTTTTTTTAAATTTTTCCTGATGCCCCACTATGCCCTTGCAAACAGAGGAATGCTAGTATACTGCCCCCTTGAGAGATCGAGCGGAAAAAATAATTTTTTGGGTCGAGATTGCGATAAGATTACAAGAGTAGTTTGGTTTCATAAAGGATGGAAGATACATCTTAGAAAGCTCAGATGTTCAATGTAGAAAAATTATATGATGTATACACACTCATTGGCCATGGGTAGCCTTATGCATATTTTGATGTATATCACATAGATATTTGATACTTCGATAGAAATGTTAGTATGGATAGAAGAATAAGGTAAATAGAAGTAGAAGAATGAGATGAAATGGAATGATGAGAATGATGATGTTGATCAGGATACCAATAAACCTATGATTATTCCAAGATTTTATTGGATATGAAATGAGATGGGATAGATGATTTTGATTTTTCTTTTATATAATGCTTTTCATCATAGCAATCCTTATTTTTGATACAACAAATAGACATGATACACAAAAGTATTGAAAACCAAGATGATGTATCTAATGCACGGAATTTGACTCTTCAAATAGATAGAAGTATCCTTGTTTATACTTGACATACAAAAAACTTGTTTGATCATGTGAAAAATGAAGCCATCAAATTAAGGAGACAAACACACAAAAGGTATGAATAACCTAACATGTCCTAGCCATTGTTTTACTTGAGACTATCCCTATACAAGCAAGACAAGTATTCACCAAGGTTGTATTACAAGAATATCTAACAAGCACAAAAAATGAAAGAAATTATTAATGCCCCATTCCTTTCTAAATCATTTTGTAGACATCATTGAGAGATCATGAAATTGGACCAATAAGTCAAAATCATAAAAAAAGATCAAATGAATCAAATAGTCAATGCTATTCATATCTCTTGCCAAAGAGTATTGTTTTAGATGATATCCATTGATGTATATTATTGGAAAGATATATCCATAAGACATGTTTGGATGTTGATTGGTTGATAGTTTGTTTGATAGGCTGTTGATATGATGTTGATGGACATGTTTGATAGTGATCAAGATTTTGAGTTTGCATTTAAGTTTGATTTTTTTGGATAAGTGTTGTACTTGTTTAGCCAATGAAGATAGGATTATTATGGTTGAAATTTAATTGTGGGTGAAAGTGAGATGATACACATGATTTTGTTTTCAAATATTTCAATGTTTTTGAATTTTTGAAATGTTTTGAGGTTGTTTTTGGTGTTTTGAGGTTATTTGACTATTTTGAGTTTTATGAAGATATTTGAGACTATTTGTGTTTTCAAACTTTTCTAAATGTTTTTGATTTTTAAGTTTTCCAAATGTTTTGGGTTTTTGAATTTTTTTTGGATGTTTTTGATTTCTGAAGATGTTTCCTAGATCATGATATCAATTTCATGTTTGTGATATTTTAGACATGGATCAAGAGTTATTCAAAAGAAAGATCAAGTATTTGCCCCTAGTGTCTAGAAATGTGTAGAATGACCTAGGTAGATGCATGTATAGATGGATGGATAATTGGTATTCGATAGATGCCAAGGATTATTTTGTGATAGGATAAAATGTTTGGATAGAGGATGTTAATTTGGATAATGCTTGATGGATTGGATGATGATGGATTGTATAGTATAGGATAGGATCAATGATAATGAAACATTTCAATATTTTACCAAAAGAAAGGCTGAAGTATACGCCGAACCTTTGTCAAGATCAAGATAATTTGGAAGATGGATGAAAATGGATTGGATTGATGGATTTATTATCGGTAAAATGGATGGAATGTTGGATTTATTATGAAGGAGGCGAGATTATTCTATGTGAAGTGGCACACATAGATACTTGATTCTACTCATGATACCTATTTGACAGGTTTTCATCATGGTACTTACCCAAAATGCCACCAAAGTGGTTTTCACTAGAGGCCAATTTTTTTGTTTACTATTTTTTTGATTTTTTACAGGTTTGGATCATGTCTAACCACCTGGTGGTGCTGACATAGATGATGCTACTATCATAATATGCCAAAAATATCCTACTTGGAGGAGTTTATTTGCCAAGATAAGGGTTCTTGAATGTAACCCCCAAATGTTCTTGTATACCTTGTCAATACCAGAGTTAACCTCATATAGATGCACACATCATGATAGAGTGCCCTTAGAATCCTTATGATAAAGTGTGGCTACCAAGACACAGTTAAAGAAAGATTTGGATATCATGGATATTGAAGTGGATGGTGGAATGTAACGAGGAATACAAGATATAGATGGATTGGTCGACATTTTAGAATCTTTGGCCCTCCAAAATTGGGATGATGAACAATAAAGGGTGGATATGGAGATTCGATTAGGACCAACTTCTTGATATACTTTGTTTGTCACTCTTGAAGCTTTATTTTGCATCAATGGATATTTTTGATGGATTAAATTCCATTTTTGATTTGACCCCATGGTTTCTTCAAATAATGGAGTTTGGTAGGAATGATTTTCTTTATTTTCCTTTGGCATCCATTTGAATTTTCTAGTATATATTGATTTGTTGACTCTTTGAATTCAATGGTTTTCTCTTTTCTTTGATATATCTTTTTCTCTTGTGGTTGGTCTAAATTAGTGGGTGGAAATATGTGAGGATGATGATTCATGATATGGATGGTTGTAGTGTTGATAGTGAATTTATCATAAGGACTCTTCATGCTCCCCATGTTGATGTTTACATTAGGTAAAGCTACCCTCACTATTATGTATGTACTATTGTCATGACTAGATTTTGTGATTGTTGTATAATCAATATCCTACTACTAAAGATTGTCGAGTATCTGTATTGATTCTAAGATACCATGTTTTTTCAAACATAATCCTTTTCTTTGATAATTTTGAATTCCTTCATACTCAATGTATTCAATCTGAATTTGGGATGTATTAGATTTTGATGCTTCTTCTAGAGATGTCAATGTATCATAGTCAATGTAGGTATCTTCTTCCTGATCACTATGAAATTTTGTTGATTCTGTTATGCTTTGATCATTTGTTAGGATGTCGAGAATAGAAGAATATTTGTCATTGGTGAGAGTAAGGACTTCTTGTTTTTGAAGATCATTTGCATGTCCATCAAAAGGAAGCATCTCATGGGTAGATGTTTGTGTGCTTGGTATATGGATTTGGTCTTCTTTTGGAGAACTTTGGATATCTTGGAAAATCTCATGAAGTTATTATAGTATTTTGGTGATATGAATTCTTGATCTTCATTGATTTTAGAGTTAACTTCGATATTATTTGGATCAAGTTTTTGACATAAATCAGTTTAAAATAATGAGTTATTTTCAAAGGACTCTTGGATGTCTTCAATATTTAGGCATGTAGGTGACGCCTCTTAGATAAAATTATCTTCATCAAATATGGGTATCAGTTTTAAGGTTTCTTGACCCTCAAGTGGATTAAATGGTGTGTTAAGAATCTCCTCAATATTTGCAACCATGAGGTTGAATGATGCTAATATATCTTGAAATGGACCATTGCTAGACATTTGTGGAGGATGTTGATCATGTTTTGGAAAGGAGTCTTGATGTATGTCAGTATTCTCACTAGGTGAAGTAGAGAAACTATCAATGTGATTGTTGATGGATGATTCTTGAATTTTTTCTTCAATAGTTATTGTTCCTTGGTCAATGAGGTCTTGTATGAGGTTCTTGAGTTTAATACAATTTGATGTTTCATGACCTTTTGTACTATGGTATTCACAATAAGCCTTGTCATCATACCATACAAATTTTATGATAGGTTCATTGTTGAATGAGAAAGACAACTGAGAGGGGGGGTGAATTAGTTGTAGCAAATTAAAACATCAAAACCCTCAATAGTAATCAAATCCACACGTATTAATTAAAATCTTATTCTGTTAAAGTGATTAATCATGAAATGCAAATAACATAAATTGAAATAACAACACCATGCAAAATAGAACACCATATTTACGTGGAAAACCAAATGAGGGAAAAAACATGATGAGGATTAGCTCAAAATATAAGTAATTGTAGAACCAGTACAAGGGTTCACTACCAGAATAGGACACACTATCCAAAAAGGCTCATAGCAAGGGATCACTACCATAGAAAGAAACAAAGAATATAGAAGAGAAATATTACACAGAGAAAAAATTCTCAATGAAATAAGGAATCTACCACAAATTCTCCAACACTTTCACAACCTTGCTTGAAATATTTTAGACACCTTTAGCTCACTACTTTCAGAAGTCCAATACTTTGAAGTTTTCACTACTTTGCTCAAATTCACATTTATACTTATATAATTCACATCACATTCATCACTCACATATATATCACATCTATCTTACCCCTCTCCTACATATTATGACAAAAAAACTCTTATTTATATCATCCTCAACATTGAAAACCTGATCCAAGTTTGACAACTATCTGTTACATTTAAATTTTCAAATTAGGTTAGCACCCAAACATTCTTGTGGTGGATAGGAATGAAGATGACCCATATAAATCCTTACTTAGGACCTGAATTAATCCTAATAGACCTCAAAACATTTTCACAAGCTTTGCTTGTAGTGTTAACACTAGGTCGACCAATACTCATGCTAAACACCATAAAAAATTAAGTACACATTTCCTTAAGTCAATCTAAAAATTTCAGACAAGATTCACTTGAAAACGATCTAGAACAATCCATAAATCACTTGATATCCAACAAAGACTTCATCCAAACTTGCGTCATAGAAATACTTCAACCTAGAACATCCATTTAACCTCATAGGCACACTACCACATGAAAAATGCACTACAATATACCAAATCAAGTGAAACATTGAATACTGAAAGATAAAAACATTATAAGTAACTTCCCAGATCTGCAAAACTTGAAACAAAAATGTAGAGAAATGAAGAGAAAATACATTTCTCCTAGACCATAAAAAACACCACTAAAAAGCTAGTTCACACACCGGTGAATATATCCCACTTTACACAATGATCTAGAAACCAAAATTTTGGATAGAAAAACTACTGACAACCTTGAACAACATATCAAAACCACATAGGCATAATATCAACACAAAAGAAATGCGGAGCACATCCTCGAGCACATTCTGAACACTTGCACAACACTGATTTCTTTGTTTATCAAATTTTCTCAAAAGCACTTGGAAACCAAGTACTAGAGACATCGTCTTAGCACATTACTTCATTCCAATACACTACAACAAAAAAATAGTTCCACATACTCACAAAAATTCCTCAATATCTCAACTATACATGCATAACCTATAATAAACTATTTCCTTCTTTTTCACAATTTTCTCTTTATCCTCGACATCTTCATCATGCAACATTCTTCCTCAGCACATCATTGACATCAATGCAAACACCAAATGTTTGAAATTAATATAAACTCCTTGATACTTGTAACAATCTCCCCCTTTATCATTGATGGTGGCACATGATGTGAAAAACCATCAAAGACAACACACAACTCTCAACACACTTTCTCATGATTTCCTTTTTTCTCCCCCTGAGTAGATAATTTTTTCACATGATTCTTTTGTTGGAAATATGGAGTCTTGAAACATGAGCATGAAGTGTTTACAGATTGATCTGGATGTTCCTATGTTTTCATTAATTTCAACATGGTGACAAAAGTATGGGAAGCTTATTTTGTATACCAGAAGCTAATCTGTACCGGAAGTATTTTTTGCTGATGAACCAGTGTGTTGGTTTTTGAGTCTAGAATTCACCGCAATAAAAGATATGAATCTAATCTCTTAACCTTATTATTATGACTCATTCAAATATCTATATCTAGAATCTTGAGAAGTTTTGTGTTGAGAGCAGAAAGTTATCATTGACAGAGTTTAACTCTGTACACTATAGTTGTTTCACTGCTCAACATATCAATGTGGGAGACTCCACATTTTCTAAAGAAGAACATTCTAATGCTATGGTTCTAATGGCAGTCCCTCTAATGTTAATGCAAGGAGAAATTAAAGTAACATCGGATCTAGAAGGTGTTTAATTTGAGAAGTGTATGTTGGTTTAGAGTTTGTATGTTTAGGTCCTAGTCTTGGCCGACCTAACATATGACATGCATTAAAAAGATTAAATATATTTTGTGGATGTTTTCTATAGATCTACATTGACTTGATATGATGTACTACATGGATAAAAATGTTTTAAATTTTATATGGTGTCAACAAGAGTATTTTTGATTGGTTTATTTTCATCTAATTAGGATGACCCAATTGATGAATGAGATATACTTGTATATATATAACTCTTTGAAGAAGAAATGCAAGAAGAGGATGGAAGGAAAAAAGGTGTGAGAAAGAAGAGAGGTAAATTGCAAAGAGGATTAAGGAATATTTGAATATGTGAGCCTAAATGATTTATTAGTTGAGGATCATAACATAATTGTTGAGTGACTACTGTGCAAAACAATACTTCTTATTTAGAGCTTCATTGGAACTGAACCCTGCATGCAATAGGTTTATTCCATCAGTTCATCTCTTGGTACTAAGCCATAACTTTTGTATCTTGGCAGTTAGCCATATTTTGTATTCAAGCTATGAGCCTTTCAAGGATAGTGAGTCCTGGAAATGAACCATGTAATATATTGTATCTGGACATAATATATCATGAGCTAATCCTCACCATGGTTTTTCCATAAAAAAATCCTAGTGTTCATGTGTGATGATGCATTAACCTGATTCCATGTTCTCTCTTGTTGATTCCATCAGATTTGTGATAATGTTTAAATGGATCTTATGTGAATGGTTTTATAGAATATTGATTCACCCCCCTCTCAATATTTTAGATATTCAACAATTTGTATTAGAGCCTGGTTCCTCTGAAGTAGCCTAAAAACTTGAGAAAGGTTGGACCAAAATTTTAAAAAAGATTTTTTTTCCTCTGGAAGTGATCTCTGCTAGATATTAAGAAGAAAATGAAAATCCAAAGAATAAGCTAAAGGAAGCAAATGATTGTATCAAGAATCTAAGGAGAAGATATGAAGAAACCGGTGGTCAACTAAAAGGAGCACATGATGATATCACTAGATTGCTACAATATTTGGAGGAAAAGAAAAGAATTGAAAACTGTCAGAAAGTTGAAATTTAAAGGAAGGTGGATGAATGTGTAAAGCTCAAGCAAGAAATAGAAATTTTGAGATCAGAACTCGAAAAAGAAAAAAAACATGAGGATAAATTCAAGACAAGCACTGCAATGCTTAATGAGCTGATTATTTCTTAAAGACTTGCAATGAATACAAGTGGTTTAGGGTTTGAAGGACATAGTTCAAAGGAAAAGCAACCGCCTGACAAGAAGACTCAGTGCAAAGATGGAAAATTCAAGAATCACAGAAGCAATACCGGAATGACTCACATCAGAAAACCTAATGCTCAAAGGTACTTATCTTTTAATGATGTCTGTTATTTCTGCAATAAATTTGGACATAGGGAAAAAGATTGTAAAAGTAGAATGAATGATGCTTTATCATTCTTCAACAAATGTTTTAAGTGCAAGAAGACTGGATGTAAGGCTATGGAATCTAGAAATTATAATTTGAACAAGTCATCTTTATAATTTAATGACTACTGTTATCACTGGAACTTATTTGGACACAAGGCTAATAATTGTGAATATAGATGGAATAAAAGAAAATATGGAAGGAAGAATGTTTTTTGTTGTGATTGCAACAATCTGAAACATTTTACCAGAGATTATAGAAATAGAAGGGTAAAAAATAGCTATTCGCAAAGAGACATGAGCCAATCATATATCTGGAAGAAGTAAGAAAATAAATGAGTTTTATCTATGTCATCCTCTGGTGCAGATACACCCATCAAATTTTCAGTCAGGCAATGCCTAAGGGGGAGCAATTATCAAAAAAATAAACAAACCCCTCATCGATACTTGTTGTTACATAATTAAAAAAGTATATTTAATGTGGTAAAAAATTTAAAATATTTCATGCAAAAGGAATTTTCAGATGTATGTGTGGAGAATGAAGTTCACAAAATTTAAAAGGATAGAAGCACACACAAATTTTGAGGTGATCTATCTATAATTTGAAGAATTTATTGAAAAAGAATTTGGAATGAAAGAAATACATTTAGAAGTATCAAGGAAATCACATTCAAAAGACATTTGTGAAAAAGGAGAAGCGTGTAGAGGAAGTTTGAAGAAACTAGAATAATTTGATACAATAGAGTTTCAGGATTTGGTGAAGAAAGAGGAAATTGAAGTGGATTGAAAGAATTCTCTAGAAGATGGATATCTAATCCTATTCTTCATTGAAAATTAAAAAGGTATTCTACTTGAACAATATTTTTATTTTATGTAATGGATAATTCAAAGGTTGTGAATATTTCAAATAAATCATAAGTCAAATTAAGGAAATATTTAAAAAATCTATTGGAAGAATCCATTGGTGTGTTCTCTAGCATTTCTCCTAGAGTATTACCCACTGAAGATATCTATGCAAACTTTTATGGTAAAGTTGAGGAAATTCCATTGGTTCATTTAAGCATTTTTTGGAAGGATGAGTTGGAAGAAAATCATGATGCATATAAAATTTTGGTTGAAAAGAAGTTTGATGTATGGCAAAGATTCCCACTGTTCCAATTCGGCAAGAAATAAATTCAAATAATTTTGAGCAAGATTCATGATGAATCTATGTGGATTAGTGAAGCACACTTGATAAACAGAGAAGTAGCAAGAGATATAATTGGTTTGTGTTCCTCTAGACTAGTTCCCAAATGAAAGACATTGAATGAACAAGAGATAATTGAGATGATTGGTGAGATCCTCAAAGAAAAAGAACTTGTTTTAAGAAAAAATGAAGATTCAATCATTCAATATGCTACAATGATTATAGGACACAAAGTTTTCCTACAAAGCAATGACCACACAATTTCTATTGCATCTATTTACACTACTATTGATATGGTTAGGAACAATATGGATTATGACCTTTGTGAGTTACTTTGAATGCATCTATTGATGAAATTGAAGGAAATAACTTGAAGAGCAATAAAATACATTCCAGTAAGAACTTTGATTGTCTTCTTACTCTTTTACTTTATGAAAGAGTTACTGGTAATTGGAAGGATAGAATGGAAAAAATGCAGAATCGGGGTGAGCTCAACATGAGCTTGAAAACATAAATATTCAAGGAGAATTAGAATAATTATAGAAGGTAATCCCCAGTGCTAACTTCAATTCATTTGTATCAATTGTGGAAAATCTGAGAAGAATGATTAACTCTTTGAAAGCATACATCTTTGGACTAGAAGTTCAAATTGGAAATAGGTCTGTAGAAGGAAATTTAAAAGACATCAAGAAGAAATGTGTAGACACAAATCATAGAGTGGTGAAGGAATTGAAGGATGTAAAGGTTTGTGAAAAAGAAGTTGAAGAATTACTTTCTTACTGTTTCAATTGGTCTAATAGTACATTAAATATAAGAGATGAAATAAGGAAGAGTGAAACTTGAATGAGTACTCAAGCAGATATGCACAACTTGGAAGATCATAGAGATAATCAAAGATGGTCCTAAATTGTCCAACTTTAGGACAAATCCTTTTCCTTGCACGATCAAAGAACACAAGTAATTTAGAAGTTTGTGGCACTTAGAGATATGGTAAAATTCAAACATATTATTTTATCCAATTCCCTTAAGAGTATTGGTAATCTACCAGAAATTAATGTTAGTCCCAATAATTTGAATGATGGTATAGAGTCTTTGACCAAGCTTGAACTACTATACAAGAGTCTTGTAAGTGTGAAAGAATCATGGGAAGAAGAAAAAGCTTCATGGAAGGGTACCCTGAAGAACCTCAAAGTTTCCTCTTCTTCAAGTTAATACATTTATTTTTGTATATATCATTTTTGGTTAATTTTTTATGAATACACATATACCAGACCGCTATGTGTCCTTTTCCATTAATGTTAAAGGGGGAGAGATAGAGAGATAGATAGAGGATTTTTTTTTTTGAGAAGAACAATTTTGAAGAAGCATTAACTTTGAAGGGGGAGTATTCGGTTGCTTTATATAAGAGATAAAATGTTTTTGATATGCATGTTTCCATCAATTCTAAATGGGGAGATTTTTGGAAATATGGAGTCTTACAACATGAGTATGAAGTGTATATAGACTGATTTGACTATTCCTATGTTGTCATTGAGGTCAACATGGTGACAACAGTATGAGAAACTTATTTGGTATACCAGAAACTAATCTCTATCAGAATTATTCTTTGTTGATGAAATAGTGCGTTGGTTTTTGAGTCTGCACAAGAAAAAATATGACTCTAATATCTTAACCTTGTTATTATGACTCATTCAGACAATTGTCGGCGTCCTACAATGATTTTAATAACTAAGCCTTTACAACCATGATTCAGAGATTGGACATCCGACCTGAATATCCATCTTAACCATCATGAAGGTAAACTTAAATTGTCAACCCAAGGATGTGAACTTGAAATGGGTCAGCATAGTATATGCACTAGGGAATTCAAAGTAGTCATCTTCATTGTACAACTAAGAGAGACTTAATGTTGAAAGTAAATTGCATGAAAGGAAACAAGGTAAATGCTGAAAATCACTAAATCAAACTTAAATTGAACATGCACAACAGGAATGAAAATCTAAGAAACAAACAAAAAACTACACTGCCCGCTTTTGCTGCAAGAACAGTCACAAAAAGGACTTCAAGTGGCTACAGGAATAGTCAATGCCAAATTATTACTAAGTACTAAAAAAGAGATAATAATAATCTATCTAGGCTAATGGATTACTCACCAAGTGGCCCCCCTTGGATGAGTATCCTCTAAAACTATTGCAACCTTAGATTGAACTTAGATACTTGATTGAGAATCCCATTTCATTCATTGGAAAAATGCAATTACAGAAAGAGCTTGTACAATAATCTTGGTGATCAACTCACTACTTGTTAGAATTCTCTCTCTTTTTCTTGCCCGAGGAAGGAGGATTCGAGCCTTATTTATCAACTAAAATAGGGCCATCAACTCCCACTAACTAAGGGGATGCCATTTAGGGAAAGCGAAAGAAAGTGGAAGTAGTGGTTACACATGCAGAGGAATGCATTGGACATGCAAGCCTAAACGTGGACTCAACCACTACAGTAATGCCCTCGATGCTCAATGTCGTTAAAGCTCAATACAGAGTGGCTACATATGGCTAACAAGGAATCTTCCATCGACATCCTCTAGTTGACCATCATGCGCATCCTCTGTATGAGTATCTGGCGACTGCATTCCTTAACTTGGCATTTCCAATCATGTTTGCATGGCAATGTTAGTACACATAATAACTGCATAGAAAAAATTATCTAAAAGAACATCCATCAATCAAATGCAAGATAATATAGATAGTTCACATATTAAGTCAAATATCATTAAAATTGGCAGAGAGGGAATTAAACCCAAATGTCAGAAGGTTTGAAAGAAACTATAAAAAGTATCAGCATGCAATGTCAAATTTCATGATAATCTTAGAAAATAGACCATGGATTTAACCCATAATTAACCCAAAAACTGGACTCATCACTCCCCCCAACCTAACACTTTGCTAGTCCTCCAGTAAGGGAAGAGTTATGCTTCTGCTTAGTCATGGCTCTGAAATTTGCAACCGATAGCTGGCTAATGTTTGTGTCTTCTATGGGTGAATTGGGGTTCCAATAGAATCCTCCCAACTGGCTGAGTCTCTTCCATCTTTTGTTTTCCTCTGCAATTTCATATCGAAATAATTTGAAATTTGGTATAGGCCACATGAGGATAGGTGGCTGAAAAGTCAGGGGAAGCCATTCTCACCTCTGTGTTCTCCCAATCTGAATATACCTTTCAATTCTCTTTAGTGCAACATCATAGTTATGGATGGAATGTGGCTCAACTTGCTTTAGCTCATCAGTTAATGTGTTACATCTATGAGATAAGTATCTCCTCATAGTATCCTCTTTTGCTGTTGTTTTGACCTCATACTCACTGTATGCTGCTTCAATCCAAGGCATAATCCTATTTCCATAGCTTGGTCTGAAGAGTATTTTGTTCCAATCTGTATAAATTCCTTTGGGGTCCCTAGATTCAACTCTAATAGCCAAAGGAGTACTAGATTCCTTCCCCCTATAAGAAAATTCTTTCTTGCACGCTAGTTGAATTGTTGACTGAATTTTTCCTTTACTCCTTTTTAGCAATTACCATTTGCATTTGAAGATTATGACAGGGAAATAAATGGTAATAAAGTAATTTATGATGAAAGGAAATGGTGGTGACAACTTAGTGTCACATCAAGTCACATATGAAATTTCAAATTAGCTTAGCAAGGTCATGAACTGACATATGGTAATAAATTCACATCTTTCATACCCCTCCCCCTAACCTAAATTTGGACATGTGTGAACACATGTGAAATGGTAGCAATGAGATGATAGGGGGAGTATGTGAATTTCTACACTATCATACAATAATTAAATGAAATGCTCTAAAAGATAATAAAAGATGCAATTAATGTGCACATACCTGAGTGTGTACAACATGATGGGGTAGAGGATTCATTGCAATGATCTTGGAAACAATACCGCTTGCCTTTGTAAGTAATAATTAACCAATTAATGATGAGATGAAATGGAGCGAGGTGGAATGAAGTGACACGGAAGAGAGAGAAATGTGGTACAAATGGATGGATGGGAGGATGGGTGGAGAAATGGACTTCTACAAAATTAGAAGTCTTTATTATGACAAGTACGTACCTGAAGAAGGAGGGACACTAGGTCCACTGCCTTCGGCTGTAGGAACTTCTCGGCTATAGGAACTGTGCTCAGGTGCTACATGTTGAATGAACCGCAACAGGAATTCTTCTTTGGAAGTTGGCTTTTGATATAATTTGAGACGATGCCCATTGAATAGTAATTTGAATCTGACAGGGTCAATGGTGGTGAGCTGCACAGCTCCATCAGGAATACCTCAACAAATTCATATGGCCCTAGCTACCTTGTCTATAATTTTCCTGCATTATCCTAATACTATGAGTCATAAAGCAATGCCCAATCGCCTAGCTCAAATTTCTTTTCTTTGATGAATTTATCATGCCATTTGACTCTTTGATTATACACAACTTCAGTATGGTGCAAGGCTGATTTCCTCATCTCATCTAATGCATTCAGCTGCATGATCCTTTCTTTCTATGCCTCAAAAATTTCCATCCCTAATTCAACTACTGTTAAGAGAGTTTTGTACTCGAACTCAATGGGCATCATGGTTGTCTTACCATACAATAGCTCAAATGGTGTGAAGCATGTATTTATCTTCCATGTGGTTTTATAAGCCCAAAATTCTTCTAATAATCTATTTTCCCAATCCCTTTTGTGAATGCGCATTATTTTTGTTAGGATGGCTTCAATCTCTCTGTTTGTCACCTCAACTTGTCCGTTTGCTTGAGGGTGATATAGAGTGGAATTTATGTGCCTTATATTATATTCATTAACTAATATTGTAACAAGTGTTGAGGTAAACTGAGCTCCTTGGTTAGTTACTATTTCTCTTGGCACTCCATATCGTGTGAAAATTTCTTCATAAAGGAACTCTACAACTTTGTTGTCTCCTGCATGTTTCATGGCTTTGAATTCTACCTATTTAGTCACATAATCAGTGCATACCAAAATATAGGACTTACCAGTAGATGGAGGATCAATGGGTCCAACAAAATCCAATCCCCACTTGTCAAATGGAGTAACTACTACTTGGGGACAGAGTGGTATCTCATCTGACTTCGTTGGCTGGCCCATCCTTTGACATCTATCACATTTCCTTGTATATTTTCCTGCATCCTTGTGGAGTGTAGGCCAGTAGTATCATGTGGTCAAAATTTTCATTGTCGTCCTCTTGGCTGCAAAGTGTCCTCCACATGGTTCATCATGGCATGCATGTAGAATATCAAAGGTCTCATCTTCTCTCACACATCTTCTCATAACATGATCTGGTCCAATATGAAATAGGCATCCAACTATCCATGAAAAAGGGAAATATTTTTCAATCAACACTCTTCTCTCTTTTGGAGAGAAGTGAGGAGGAACCTTCCTTGTCACAAGGTAATTGGCTATGTCAACATACTAGGGTGTCTACACACTAATGGAGAATAGATGCTCATCAGGGAAGGAATCATCTATGGCTTGACTATCCTTTGATGTGGTTAGCCTTGAAAGAAAGTCTACAACAATGTTAACCTTCCCTGGTTTGTCCACAATAGTTATGTCAAACTATTGTATTAGTAGCAACCATCTAGCTAATATTCTTGATATTAGAGGTTTATTCATGAGATATTTAATGGCTGCATGATTAGTATGTACAAAAAATTGGTAACCTGTGATATAGTGCCTGAATTTATTCAAGGCATAGATTGCTGCCAACATTTCTCTCTATGTTACTGTGTAATTGAGTTTTGCTCCCTGCAAGTTTTTACTGACAAAATAGATGGTGTTTTCAACAGGTTTTTCTTTTTGTCCTAAGACTGCCCCTATGGCATAGTTTGAGGCATCAATATGTATATGGAAAGGGATTTCCCAATTTGGCCCTTTGAGTACAGGATCATGAGTTAGGCTATCATTAAATCAAAAAATTCTTTGTCACAACCTTCTGTCCATTGAAACTCAACATCTTTGGTCAGAAGAGTATATAGTGGGGCAACTATTTTACTAAAATACTTGATGAAATGTCTATAATAGCTTGCATGTCCTAAAAAAATCCTAACATCCTTTTGTTTTGTAGGTATAGGAATATTATTTATTACCTCAATTTTTGCTGGATCAACTTGAATACCGTGGTGTGAAATGTAGTGACCAAGGACAACACCTTCTTGCATCATCATGAAGCAATTTTCACTATTTAAGGACAAATTTTGATCCTCACATCTCTGTAGTACTTTCTTCAGGTTCTACAATGCTTCATCAAAGGTGGTAACATAGGTAGTAAAATCATCCATATAGATCTCCATGCAGTCAAGAGAGATGTTTGAGAATATAATGATGATCGCTCTCTGGAAAGTGGCAGGGGCATTACATAGCCCAAATGGAAGCACAAAATATGTATATGTAGTCTTCTCTTGATCTTCTGGTGCAATTTGAATATGATTGTATCCACTGAATGCATCAAGAAAGAAGAAGTACTATTTTCTTGCAAGAGAGTCTAGGACTTGGTCTACAAAAGGTAGGGGAAAGTGATCCTTCTTAGTGGTAGCATTGAGCTCCCTATAGTCAACAAAAAATCTCTATTTTCCTCCTTTCTTTGGCACAATTACCAATGGAGACACCCATTGGCTGTCTGAAATAGGGTAGATAAATCTTGCATCTAGTAACTTTTGCAACTCTATTTTGACAATTTCTCTTAATGCGGGGTTGATTCTCCTTTGTGGCTGCCTTATAGGTGTACAATCATCTTTGATATATATTCTATGAGTGAAGAGCTTTGGATCTGGTCCTTTCATATCCTGGTAATCCTAGGAAAATGATTTTTTATGGGATTTTAGAAAAATTTTCAATGTCAATTGTTGTCCCTTACCCAATTTACTGTTGATATTAAGATATTTTCCTTTAGAAACCTGTACTTGTGTAGCTAACTCTATATTTTTTGCTTCATTAATACAAGGTATCTTAAGTTTAGGTGACAACATTATGTGAAACATACCTATTGCTGCAGGAATTTTTCTTGTTGGAAGAGTGGTTGCAAGAAGCCTACTTGTAGAGTCAGTGGCTGCATGAAGAATGGTTGTAGGAAGCCGACCAGTAGAAACAGTGGCTACATGAAGATCGAGCAGAACTAATAGGAGTGTTTGGTTGATGTCTGCGGAACTAGATGATGTTTCCTCTATCTGACATTGGTTTTTAAGGATACTAGATAACACTTCATCTTCATCTTGAAGCTACAAGAAAAGGCTTCTTCTGAGCATCATGAGCTATGCCATAAAGTTAATGACTTCGGCCTCTTCACCAACTTGTGGCCACACAAAATTATCTTCATCATGGGATGGCTGAGTAGGGGGGAAAAGAACAAGATTTTTAGTGTTCCTGCCATCAGAAATGGTCATGTCACCTGACTGACATCCAATATAAGCATCCGCAGTTGCTAGCCATGGCCAACCAAGGATAATGGGATACCCGCCAAGTCTAGCATTGGGAGAAAGAACCATGAAGTCAGCAGGATACTCCCAAGAATCTAAAATCACCACAAGGTCTTGTACTATGCCATCTAGCTTAACGGTGGAACTATCAGCAAGCTGCAGGACTATAGGAGTGGATCTCATGCTTGCAATATCCAGTTGCTGCAAGATGTCTTTGTTCATCACATTGATTGCTACACCCAAGTCAATTAGAGCATTCTTTATGTTTATTTCATTTATAACAACGTCAACCACAAGGCTACCTGGATCATTTTACTTGGGAATAGTGATTTTTCCAAGCATGATGTTAGCAAGCTGGCCTACCACATGGACTGTAGTGGGGTATTTCTTTTTCCTGCCCAGTTTCTTAAGGCATGCTTCCTTGATTTCCTTTCCATAGATAGGGAGATCTTTGATTGCCTGAAATAGTGGTATCTGAACACATATGTGCTTAAGTTGATCTAAGATATCAAAGCTACTTTCCTCCTTTTTTTTTTTGGTAGCTTCTAATCTCTAAGGAAATGGTGGGTCTTGTACTAATTGCTTTGTTGGAGCTAGTTCAAGAGATTTAGTTGCACAAGGCTGAATGGGTTCAGTCAAAGATTCTTCCTGCTCTTCCACAGGTAGTTTGGTGATAATGGGGGTGGAAGGGGCTTGCAAGGTTGTTCCTGAATGTAGGTGTATGCCGCTTAAACTCACAACATATGCAGGGAATTGGTTTGGATCAGCAGAATATATGGGTTGTTGTTGTGTTTTGTTATTTGTGTTAGGTGTGGGTTGGGCTAGTACCTAGGCAGGTTTAGGTGCATTTGCATTTGGATTAATAGGAGGGGGCATTAAAGCAGGTTGCTAATTTTGGGAAGATGGATGCATGTAGTTGGTGGGTTGGTTTGGCCATTGCTGGCCACCTCTCCATTGAGATATTTGTTTCCAGTTTCTTGGAAATGGTTGCCAAGGTCCTTGAACCTGTTGGCAATTCCCCTGAGGTTGCTGCCATTGAGGTGGGGTATTTTGATAATTGGGCCAAGTACTAGGTGGGTTATTCCAAGACTGGGGTGGGTATCCTCCATTGGATGGATAGGGTTGCTACCACTGGTTACTAGATGAATAAGAGTTAAAATATGGTCTAGAAAAAGATAGTGGATTTGGTGGAATGCCTTGTCTTGAAACCCATGGCCTCTTTTGTGCAACAAAGTAAACTTGTTCTTCCCCGGTCTGGATTGTCTTGAACTCAGGTGGGATCTACTTACTGTCAATGTTGGCTATCACCTTGCATCTGTAGTCTCTCTTATTCTATCTACACTGGGGGCAATATTCTATCAGTATTGCCTCTACTTCCTCATGTTTCTTTTTAACTTGAAGCATATCTAGTTGAGTAGCTAGATTGTTAATTATATCTTTCTTGAAATTTTCCAAAAAACTAGTAATCTGCGTCCTTGAGACTCCACTACTGGATGATTTACCCATAGAGGATTGATATGCCCTTCCTTTCTTCGAAGCTACCCTAGAATAGTTTTGACAAATATTCTTGATATCATCCTAAGAGACTTGAGTGATATCTCCTCCTACCATTAAGTCCAAGGAATTAGAGTAGCTTTCATTAATTTCTCTTAGGAAAAGTAGATTATGTGATTCTTCATTGAGTGCATGATGTGGAGATTTCTGCAAACAAAACAAAAACCTTGAAGTGAAATCTTCCAAGCTCTCATCTTATTTTTGCTGCATTTTGAAAATATCTCCTCCTCTCATGTCACTACCCCTACAATATTCCTTGTATTTTTCAAGAAACTTTGTCTTCATCTCTTCCCAAGCTCTCACAGTATTTCTACCAAGGATTATATACCATCTCAATGCAACTTATTTCAAAGTAGTAGGGAACAACTTAAGTCTGTGGGCATCAGTGGTATAATCATAGCTTCTGTAGAGTATGTCAAACTCAAAAAAGAAGGTATTAGGATCCTCTGTGACAAGTCCATAGAATTTAGGAAGGATTGAGGCAGGGATGTTCTTGAGGTTATCTACATCGTCTTGTTCAACAATGGGAAAGGGGAAAGCTGGTTGGTTCTGCTTGTTGAGCATGTTTCCATTTGCATCAGACATATCTTGATGAAATTCTAGAATAAAGGTTTCTTTGACAAGATTTTGATTTTCAAGGGAAACTTCATAATTGGTCAAGTCAAGGAATATATCAGCGAAGGGTTGTGGCTCTTCTTCTTCTTCGTTTCTAGGCAGATTTGGAAGCTCTACTAGCTGAAATGGCTCAATATGATTATTAGGAAGAAATCTCCCAAAAGAATCTCTTCTTCTTCTATGCATGTGGTATCAACCCAATATCAACCAACTCACATAAAGAATGGGTGGGAAAAAATATTGGATCATAACTTCTAACACTAAGAGAAAACTCCAGAAATACTACAACAAAAAAACTAACAATGAGTCCAAAGGACTCCCTAGTTTAACACCATCCTCAACAATGACACCAAAAATGTTGGCCTCCTAAAATGATTTTAATAACTAAGCCTTTAAAACCATGATTCAGAGATTGGACATCTGACCTAAATAGCCATCTTTACCATCATGAAGGTACACTTAAATTGTCAACCCAGGGATGTGAACTTGAAATGGGTTAGCACAGTATATGCACCAGGGATTTCAAAGTAGTCATATTCATTCTACAACTAAGAGAGAATTAATGCTAAAAGTAAATTGCATGAAAGGAAACAAGGTAAATATTGAACATCACTTAATCAAACTTAAATTGAACATGCACAATAGGAATGAAAATCTGAGCAACAAATAAGAAACTACTCTCCTCGCTTTGGCTATAGGAACTGTCATAGAATGGACTTCTAGTGGCTACAGTAACAGTCAATGCTAGATTCTTACTAAGTACTAAAAAAAAGCTAATACTAATCTATCTAGGCTAATGGATTACTCACCAAGTGGGCCCCCTTGGATGAGTATCCTCAAAAACTATTGCAACCTTAGATTGAACTTAGATACTTGATTGAGAATCCCATTTCATTCATTGGAAAAATGCAATTATAGAAAGAGCTTGTACAATAATCTTGGCTATCAAATCACTACTCACTAGCTTTCTCTCTATTTTTCTAGCCCGAGGAAGGAGGATTCAAGCCTTATTTATCAACTAAAATAGGTCCATCAACTCCCACTAACTAAGAGGATGCCATTTAGGGAAAGCAAAAGAAAGTGGAAATGGTGGTTACACATGCAGGGGAATCTGTTGGACATGCAAGCCCAAACATGGACTCAACCACTATAGTAATGACCTTGATGCTCAATGATGTTAAAGCTCAACACAAAGTAGTTACATGCAGCTAACAAGGAATCTTCTATTGGTGTCCTCCAATTGACCATTGCGTGCATCCTCTGCATGGGCAATTGGTGGTTGCATTCCTTAACTTGACATTTCCAATCATGTTTGCATGGTAATGTTAGTATGCATAATAACTACATAGAAAAAATTATCTAAAAGAACATCCATCAATCACATGCATGATAATATAGATAGTTCACATATTAAGTCAAATATCATTAAAATTGGCAAAGAGGGAATTAAACCTAAATGTCAGAAGGTCTAAAAGAAATTATAAAAAGTATCAGCATGCAATGTCAAAGTTGATGATAATCTCAGAAAATAGACCATGGATTTAACCCATAATTAACCCAAAAACCAGACTCATCAACAACTATATCTAGGATCTTGAGAAGTTTTGTGTTGAGAGCAAAAAGTTATCATTGATAGAGTTTAACTCTTTACACTATAGTTGTTTCACTACTCAACATATTAGTGTGGGAGAGTCCACATTTTCTTAAGAAGAACATTCTTATGTTGTGGTTCTAATGGTAGTCTCTCTAATGTTAATGCAATGATAAATTGAAGTAATATTAGATCTAGAAGGTGTTTACTTTGAGAAGTGTATGTTGGTTTAGAGTTTTTGTGTTTAGGTCCTAGTGTTGGCTGACCTAACATATGGCATGCATTAAGAAGATTAAATATACTTTGTGAATGTTTTCTATAGATCTAAATTGACTTGATATGATGCACTACATGGATAAAAATGTTTTAAATCTTATATGGTGCCGACAAGAGTATTTTTTATTAGTTTTTTTTCATCTAATTAGGCCAACCTTATTGATGAATGAGATATACTTACACACACACATATATATATATATAAGACTCTTTGAAGAAGAAATGAAAGAAGAGGACTGAATAAAAAAGGTATGAGAAAGAAGAGAGGTAAAGTGCAAAGAGGATTAAGGAATATTTGAATATGTGATCCTAAATGATTTATCAGTTGAGGATCAAAATAGAATTGTTGAGCAATTGCTGTGTGAAACAATACTTCTTATTCAGAGCTTCATTGGAACTAAACACTACACACAGAAGGTGTATTCCATCAATTCATACTCTAGGCAGTGAGCCATAACTTTTGTATCTTGGCAGTTAACCATCTTTTGTATTCAAGCTATGAGCCTTTCAAGGATATTGAGTCTTGGTAGTGAGCCATGTAATATACTGTATCCGAATATAATATATTGTGAGCTAATCCTCACTGTGGTTTTTCCAATTTTGGGTTTTCCACATAAAAATATTGGTGTTCATGTGTGATGAAGCATTGTCTTGATTCCATGTTCTCTCTTGTTGATTATGTAAAATTTGTGATAATTTTTAAATGGATCTTATGTGAATGGTTTTATGGAATAGTGATTCACCCCCCTCTCAGTATTTTGAATATTCAACATCTTTCTCCCCCTTCAACATCAATGGAAAAGGATAAAATATTTTACATCGTTATCCCCATTTGACACTGAACCAAGATACTTGCTTTGGATACTCCCACTTAGGAGTACACCTAGCCAAATTAGCAACTCTACACAATGACAACATTTCTTATTGCAACAATGAAACTACCTACTCCCCCTAAGAGGTAGCCACCAACATTAATCCAGAAAAGAGATTAATGAATAGATCCATCGGACTGATGCATCTCCATATGCATATAGTTTAGATAAGTAGGGGAAAAAACCCCCAAATTCTCCCAAAGATACTCAAAAGTATCCTTAGGAAGAGCCTTAGTAAATATGCTAGCATTTTGATATTTTATAGGTACATATTCAAGCTTCACCTCATTCCTCATTACCTTCTATCTCAAAAAGTGATACTTGATTGATATATGCTTTGTCCCTAAATGCATCACTAGATTATTTGAATTTTTAATTGCACTTGTATTATCACAAAAGATAGATATAGGCTCATCATACAATACTTTGATAGCCTTCAATATCTATTTTATCCATAATACTTGTGTTTCTTTTCTTGTCAACCTCTATAGTGGATAAAGAAACTGAATCTTGCTTCTTACTTAACCATGACACTAATATACATCCAAGAAAGAATGCACCACCACTTGTACTTTTCTTGTCATCAACACAATCGACCCAATCTGTATTTGTGTATAAACTTAATGTGAAATAAGTATCATTAGGATACCATAAGCCATAATCTAGAGTTTGTCTTACATATCTGAATATCCTCTTCACTACTACAACATGTGTTTCTTTAGGATCTTCTTGAAATCTATCCACAAGAAAAACTGCATACATGATATTTGTTCTAGTAACAGTTTGATATAACAGTCCACCAATCATAGATATATATTTTCTCAGACTAGCCTTAGGTGATTCATCATCCTTGCTCAATTTGTAACTAATCACTATAGGAGTACATATTGATTTGGATTCTTCCATTCCAAACTTCTTCAACATATCTTTGACATATTTTGACTATGAAATGAAAATTCTTTTACCTGTTTGATTGATTTGTAGCCCAAGGAAGAAATTCATCTCCCCAAACATTGAAATCTCAAACTCTTTCTGCATCTCTTCTGTAAATTTCTTACTCATAGCTTCATTGAATCCAAAGATAATATCATCCACATATACAATCAATATCAAATTTTTGTCTTCCTCAATTTTGAAGTAAAGATTACTATTTGTAGTGCCTTTACTACATCCTTGCTATATCAAATATCTATCTAATCTTACATACAAGGCTTTAGGAGCTTGCTTCAATCCATATAGTGCCTTTTTCAATTTGCAAACCATATCCAGTTGATTTGATAGCTGAAATCCTTTTGGTTGTTCCATATAAACCTCTTCTTGTAATTCACCATTCATAAATGTAAACTGAAAGTCACATCCATCTAATAAACTTTAAAGTCCTTGTATGCTGAAAAATGCCAAAAAAATTCTGATAGCTTTCATCCTAGCCACTAGAAGAAATTTTTCTTCAAAGTCTATTCCTTCCACTTGTGAGTAACCCTTACAGATAAGCCTTTCTTTATTTCTTACCACTTCTCCATTCTCATTCAATTTGTTTCTAAATACTCACTTAGTTTCAATTATGTTCTTATTTTCCGGTCTAGGAACCAATTCCCAAGTCTAATTTTTCTCAATCTACATAAGTTTTTCCATTTCCTTCATCCAATGTTTATCTTTGCATGCATCACTCACTATTTTAGGTTCAACTTTAGAAATTAAACATAGGTTTACCTCAGCTTCAGGAGCTCTACTTCTTGTCAATACTCCTTTCCTATTTTCTCCAATGATTTGTTCTTTGGAATGATTCTTTTGCACATACTTAGGGGTATTTCTTGGAGCTTCTTCCTCTTCATTCTACACTTCTTTTTTTTCAACTTTTTGATCTTCTTCTTCTCCACAAGAAGGTTCATCTAACACATATCCATCTATAGAAATTGAATTCTACAAATCTTCATCATCGTTAACATTTTTACTTTCAACAATCTTTCTTAGCCTTTTGTTGTAACATTTGTAAGCTTTTCTTTTGGTAGAATATCCAAGGAAGATACCTTCATCAAAACTTGCATGAAACTTTCCTAAGTTTTCTTCATCTCTTTTGATATAACACTTACTTCCAAATACTCTAAAGTACTTGACAATAGGAACACTTCCATACCATAACTCATAGGGAGTCTTTGTGTTGTTAGTTTTCATTTGAACTTTGTTAAGTATGTAAACTACAGTATGAATTGATTCTCTTCAGTAGAATTTTGGTAGGTTAGCTTCTTTCATCATAGTCCTAGCAGCTTCTTGAACAATTTGGTTTTCCCTTTCAACTACCCCATTCTGCTAAGGAGTTCTAGCGACAGACAAGTGCCTCTTTATTCCATGAACTTCACAAAACATGTTAAACTCATTGGAGGTGAATTCTCCACCTTTTTCAGACCTCAAACATTTGATTTTCAAATCCATTTCATTCTCAACCATAGATTTAAATGCTTTAAATATATCTAATGCATTAGATTTCTCTTTGTAGACACCCAAAATTGGCCCATTTCATTATTTAGGCATTTATTGCATTTTTCACCACATACCTTCATTTTTTCTAAGACACTTATATTTCATTTTCCTCTCCATATGTTTAATTAATTAATTAATTAAATTTTATTTATTTAATTAATGCCCATTATTCTTCTATCTTCCATCAAATTATTAAATAATTTTAAATTATTTAATTATTGTATCTTTCTTCTAATAAATAAATAAAATCAATTATTTTATTTATTCATTCACCATTCACCTAAATTAAATAAATTTTATTTAATTTTCTTCCATTTTTATCTAATTCTTCTAAAATGTGCAATTGGGCCCCGTTGTCTTTGAAAAATGGAAATAATCAAAATTTGGGACAATTTAATAAAATAGAAAAAAATCTATTATCTCCTCATCACTCCAAATCAAAAATAGAAAAAGTGTTCTATGTGGAGAAAGGAATCTTACCACTATCAAAGCCCACCCAAGGTTTCTAAATAGAGTTCCTTTTCATGGATACTTGGCACATGCACATTCATTCTTGTTTCTCCTTCACTCTCATCCATTGATTCATCCTTTTTCTCCCCACCATTGATCATCCATATTGCAAGTATATAATTAACCCACAAGCAAGCCATTTGCATGGATGAGCAACCAAAATTCCTCCATATACAATCAAACCTTCAAACTCTTGCATTCTCATGTAAGGTGGAGAAGAGCAATGGAGATCGGTTTGCATTTGTGTTTATTATTTTGATTTTTAGGTTGTCTCGTGCTTCATTGTGCATTGTTAGGGTTTCATTATAATTTGTTTATGAATTTTCCCTAAATTTCTCCCCTAACTACATTTGGTGAACCTAGTGTGAATCCTTTTATCTAGCTTTCTTTTTACAAGTTTCATTAACGTTTTTTGCAGGATTATGTCATTTTTGGGAAAAACCCTAGGTTTTACAAATTTCTTCATATCTTACCAATGACTTTGATTTTTTCTACAATATTTTCACAAAATTTTTTCCATCATCTAAAGAAGCTAAAATAGAAAAATTGAGGGTTTATACCCATTTTTGTAGGAGTTATCACAATTTTATGTTTTTCATAAAATTAACTTTTTGGGCGCAAATTGGTGAATTTTTCAAAAGAAATTACATTTTTAGAAACCTCTTAAAATTATAATGAGGGTCTATGTTTTACAAATTTAATTTGGAGGTCAAATATAATGCGAAAAAAATCAGATATTTTTCTTTTGTAGGCTTTTCATAAATCCATGTTTTTAGGTGCAAAACAAGGAATTTTTCTAACTTCTTTACATTTTTGGAAATCTCTCAGAAAAATAGTAGTGGTCTCTTCTTTGATTTTTTAATTTTCAGATTAGTAATGTCTTCAAATAATTGAATTTAATTAGGCTATGTATCTGAAATTACAATTTTCCTTGTCTGATGAGATTTTTTTTTAAAAGGCTGTATTATAATATCATTTTATGATTTTGTAGGTGAATCTAAGGAGTTGGAACAACATTGGCACCAATCATATACAAAAAATTTAAGGATGAAAATAATCAAGTGCACACATTCCATCTTTCATCTCTAAGCATTGCTTGTCAACACACTTTAATTTGGGGCTTAAAAGGAACACCTTGTTTGATCACACATTTGCATTTGGACATAAAATCAATCCTGTTTGATCACATCATTGAAATTGGCTTTAAACGAACAAATGTCTTCCTACACATTTGGCTTCGGGATCTAAAAAGAATGAGTAGTTTCATTGTTTTCTTCCACACATTTCATTTCTAAGAGAAATTAACAACTACAAGTGTGAAGCAAGTTTGTGTGTGATAGAAAACACCTCACTTGGTTCCCTTTTGTCATACCCTTCTTAGGAGGCCTTCTTGGAGCACACACCACTCCAAGGGATGACCTTAATTGAGGTGTGAATCGAAAGAAAAAATTCTTTGGGAGTTAAAATCTTGTCACTCTTGGCTAAGGCCTAAAGAAATTTATACCTTTGGGAAGTGATGGTGAAGGGTGGGTTACCCTTTCTCTAGGTTGTGTGGCAGAATTTTTCTTTCAAATTATCCCTAGTCAACCTCATGCATCCTAGCTTAAGACCTAATTGGCCATACCCTCTTGAATATTTCTAGGACTTGTTGATGTGTCTTCTTCAGGTGTGTACTTAATCATCATATTCATAATTTCAAATTCAAACTTTCTTATGTGTCTTGCATGTGTGATCTTCATGTGTGTACATGTGTAATAATTTGTTTGCAAATTGCCATATCAAGCTATAAACACCAACACATATACATATCATTCTAATCATCCTAATCATCCTTTTTCTAATCATATTCTAATCAATTTCATCCTAATCAATCCAAGTCATCCAATCTAATCATTCCACATCATCATCATCACCCTAATCCTAGTCAAGCACTTGCTAAAATGGTCCTAATCCTTAACAATATTAGTTACAAGCCCAAGTTCATACTTCGAGGAGCCCCTTCACCTAATCATGAAGATAATGCAAAACCATATATCCTCTGAGATGGGTCAAAATTCGCTCCTAGTGATGATGAGAACTTTGTAGATCCCAGATATGATGATTTTTTTAAAGAAATCTTATGTCATCTTAATGATACTATTGACAAGGGAAATACCACCTTAAGTTTGGAATCATACACAACTCCATCTACTAGTACTCCATCACCATCTAATAAAATTCCTATCTCAAAACATACTAGTCCTACACCAACACCACCATCCAACTTCCCAAGCTCTAATCCATCAACCAAAGAATCCTTTGACAATTTTCTCCAAAGACTACTAGCATAGAATAGACCATCTCGATGTCAAGCACCCATTAATGAGCTTACCAAAGAACCTTTGAATGCCATACCTATTCTTCCAAATCCATCATGTGGTCCACAACCTATCGATCTTATATGTGTAAGTTAAAGTCCATCATGCCCTCATGTTGTTGATCACAAAGAGCATACTAGGCCTCTTCTAGAGCCTTCCACTTCTATTTCCACCCAAAGCCAAGAGCTATGTCAAGAGCATTATCCTAGGCATGAGGAAACATTAACCTCTCATTCTAATCAACATATAGGACATTCTAATGATACCACTCATAACATACTTGGTCCTATTCATGGTCAAGCTTCCCTTTATGATCTAGATCCTACCTATGATCGAGAAGGCCATGATGATCCTCTTCGCCAACTCTATGCATTCCATGGTCAAGAGCCTATCAGGCTATCACTTCACCTATCCATGAGAAAGAAACCTCCTTTGCTCCTATACACTCCCTACCTAGTCCTATCCATGATCCCGCATTATCCACTTGCCATGTTGAGACACATGCCTCCCAAGCAAATGTAGAAGATCAAACCAATAGTGTGGATCTAAATGAACATAATCAAGGTCCTAATGATCCTTCCACATCCACTATCAAACCCATTTCAAATAGACCAGCATGTCCTATTGGTCTATCCACCTTTATTCATGAATGTTCCTCCTTAGGATAGAAACAACCTTTATCCACTTCACCTTCTTCATATAATAATGAACTCAAGCCTAGTGTCCAAAACACACCTATCCCATTGTCCATCACATGCTTCAGAACATGAACTATCAAGGTAAAGGCTTAGGCCTTTATGAACAAGGTATTTGGATCCAATCCATGTCAAGGTCCCTCCATGCTCTTATGGCCTTGGATATACACCCCAAGGACACCAATCTCAAGATGTTGATACTTCCTCCATACATCCTAAGTCCACCTCCTTCCATCATCATCCCTATCATACACCCAAAATAAACGTTTCCATTCCACCTCCATCATCCCACAAATCATAAAAGAATGTGACTGTACCACAATCTAATCTACCTCCACTAATCCCAACAAAAAATATCTCTATCATCCAATCTCCTTATCCATCTATCCATAAATCTTCTAATAATCCTAATCATGTAGAATAAATGCACACATTTCCTAAACATAAAGCTTCCACTCATTTCACCAAACCTAAGGGATTCCAAAATAAAAATTTGGATGCCTCTACACATAAAGTTAAAAATCCTAAAGGTCATAATGCCTTAAGATACAATTGAAAAAATTCAAAGCCAAGTACTTCTAAAAAGCTATATAATCCCATAACTCCAAAAGAAAAGGCCAAAACTAAAATGGTTTGGTTCCCTAAGAAAAAGGAAATCAAGTCAAGCAAGGCATCTACATCAAAAAAATACCAACCGTCCACTTCCACCCCAGATTCTCATTCCATTCAAAAGTCTCAAATTCCTAAATCCCACAAGAAAAATAAAACTCATAAAAATACTAAGTCTATGTGGGTACCTAAAGCATTACATCAACCATCTCCTAGGAAAAAATTTCCATTGCTTCCTACACCACCTTTCCATAAAAAAATTCAATGTTTAAGATGGTGTGTGCAACCATTGGTCATGATTCCATTCCCACATACCTCCATCTCTCCATCCTTCAACTACTATCCTACATATCTTCCCAATTAGTTTCCTATGGTCCATGATTTTTTATAAACCTTTCATCCATCCTTTTGCATAAGTCCTATATAATCCACATCATAATCCACTATTCCCCATCCATCCTTTCATAAGCCTTTCATAATCCGCCATCTACCTAATCTATCTCAGACTCATGCAATTCCTTACCAACATCTATGAGCACACTTGACATGATCCATGTGATGAAATCCATCTGGCAGGACTATCACCTTTCATGGAACCAGATAATTGAGTCTCTCCTTTCTCCTATTCAAAAAAAAAAATCAAAAACAAAAGAAAAAAAAATTCAAAAAAGTAAAAATAAATTCTTTCATCCAATGGTGAAAACCTCGTAAACAAGCACCCTGGATAAGTACCATGGTGAAAACCTAACAAAGATGCGTCATTTGTAGGTTGATCTTCTATGTCACTTATACTTGGTGGCACATTCTCTCATCCTATCATATTCTATCTTACCATCTCCTATCTTATCATCCTTGGCCATCATACCCATATACTTATCATATTGAGTCCATTCATTCTCTCTTCCTCCTTTTGATCTTGATTAAAATAGGGGGAGAAATTTTTGAAACATGCTTTGGATATCTTTTGGTATACCTCATCCTTCAAAACAAGCCTATCACCATCCTATTGTTCTAAGCATTGTCATAAAAATCATAAGCATTGTACCTAGAACGGGGCATGCTATTCCTATGTGACATAGTCTTTGGATATCACATCCTTGCTCTCTTATGATGCATACATCCATTCCATTCACTATGACCTATCCTTTTTATCGATCCATCTATCATGAGCCTTCTACCCCTTACCATATCACCCACTTTTTCATCCATCAATCCTATCTATCTCCTTGCACCTAGACTTGGTTTTCTCTTGTCATTGGTATCTAGCACAAAGGCTACCCAAATTGTCATCCATTGACATCTCAAAATATTTCAAAAACAAAGTCCTAAAAAAATGCAAAAAAATAAAAAAAGGTCCTAAAAAAATCCAAAGAAATCAAAACATTTCCAAAATAAAAAAATCAAACATTTGAAATCCAAAAATTTAGATATTCCCGAAATCCAAAAAAAATTAAATATCCACAAAAATGCAAAAATGAAAAAAAGGTCCTTGAAATATCCAAAAAAACCAAATATCCTTCAAAAACCTAAGCAATAAAATAAAATCATTTCTTCATCAATCTAATCATCAATCAATTTGGTGTTTCAGGAATTGGGAAATGGACTACACATTTTGGAGCATGCCTCAGCATTCTAACGGGATTTTTTCAAAAGAATCAAGCCATTCTGTGCATCTGGAGGTGTTTCATGGAGCTTTTTCCCCTAGTAGGTGCTCTTTTACAAAGGATTTTTGTGACTCAGTATGTAGATCACCCCCTCCGCTTCTAAGAAATTCTTTTTCTTCAAAGAAATATAGGTTTTTCAATAGTGGGGGTTTTCATTTCATTCAGAAACCTAATCGATTCAATGGGAATTCGTTCCATCCTAACAAATCACTCAATCGGGCAACACAAACTGCTTTTTATATATGTAGGTTAGATTCAAAGGATCTTGTAGACTCTCACTTAGACTCTTCCAGATCTTTTGGTCCATCTAGGGAGTATGAAGTCTCTAGAGTTCCCTTAAATCCAAAGGGTGATGATGTCACTCAACATGATAGGGACCTGCTTCTGGTTACTTTTTCGAATAATATTATTAGGAGTCAAGAAGATTCTTATAGGATTCTACGTTTACAGTTACAAAATGTAAAAAAGGAGTAAATCTAAGATTTTGTTCTTGTTCAAGCCTTTTCATGAGAGTAATGGTGCTGGAGTTGTTGATATCTGTGGTTTGGAAGGAGGGGTTCAAGATCCATCAATGTTTCCAAATAATATTCCACTTAAATCTCCTCTTCCTACTACTTTTCCCAACACAGTGGCTTTGGGGATGAGGGTTTCAAATGTGCAACACTAGAAAATGTAAAGGCAATCTTATAATTCTTTTCATCAAGGTGAGAGGTTTTCAAATACGCAACATTGGAAAGCAAAGAATCAAAACTGCAATCATTCCTTTCATCAAGGTGTCTTTTAGCATACAAGAAATTCTCATCAATGATGATCTAAGGATGTTCCAATTGTAAAGTTCCCAGAGGCCCTTCTCAGTGAGCAATTTTAGAATCTCTGAGAAACGACATTAATTTGTAAGTTTTGTAAATATTCTCCATCCATTGTTGAGTTGAAAGATTTAATCTATCAAGATTGGGATGTTGCTAATCAAGTTTTCTATATAGATAGGGGAAATGGATTTTTTATTGTTTTCTTTTCTTCCAAGAAAGATAGAGATGTGGTTTATAGGGTTAAGTCTTGGGTGTATGGGGATTTTGGTTTTTCTATTTAGCTCTGGGTACCTAATTTTAACCCTAGAAAGGATAAAATTAGATTTATTCCCTTCTGGGTACAATTGCATTCTTTACCATTGGAGTATAGGGAGCCATACATTGTAGAAATTTTATCCAATCAGATTGGTATCTTCCTAAACCATGATTTTGAATTTTTTTAAAAACCATAGCTGCCAATTAGGGTTTGTGTTCTACTTGATATGTTGCAAGATTTAACAAAAAATATTAAAATACTTTCTAACTCTAGTACTCACATAGCATATTTTTTCTATTAAAATTATTCAAATGTATGTAAATAATGTCATATCTTAGGGCATAATACTTTTTCTTGTAAAGCAAAAAAGGATCAAGATGACAAGTTTAAGATTGTAGATTCAGCTTCTAGTTCTCAATCGCCCAATTTGGTGTAGGATACAATTCAAGTGGTTGAGGAAGTTAGTTCTATTAACATAGATTTGATGCGGAGTATTTCAAATGGGTTGTATAAGGGAAAGGGAGAATTGTTTGGTCCTAATTATAGTTGTGTTATTTCTGAGGATTTACCTTCAAGCTCTCATTCTTGTTTAGTTCCACCATAGCATGTGTTTCATTCTGAGCAGAGCTGCACAAGGGAGCAAATTACTTTGCTTTTCAAAGGTGAAAATTTTCTTATCTCAAAACCTAGAGTTAGTTATGGAGATCAACCAATTGTTGGGTCGATTCTGATTAATCATTCATTACAAGGACATGATCAGTCTATATGTTTTCCTTTGTTTAGTCATTTTGATATTATGAGAAGCTCATTGGAAAAAGTTAAATTTCTTAAATCTTTCCTTCCAGTAAATCCAAAAGGGATTTATGCAGAGTTCTAATGGTTTTTTAAAGCTAATGCTCTACATTTGTATGTTCCTTGGGTTTTTCTTCTATCAATCCAGCAAGTTCAAATCATTTATTCTCCATTACTATGGGAAGGTTCTAACATAAAGATAAACCTAGAATTTTCTTTAGATAATCAGTTATCTAAGGCAAATTTAGAAGCAACTGACTTTCCTTAGAAGAAAACAACGTATGATAGTTCTGATTCTATGGATTTTCGCTTTTTTAGATATGGGTAATTTGGAGGGTCTACCTGAGAATATTCTCAATATGGTAGGCTCTTTTATCATTGATGAAATAACTAAGAAGTCAGCAACTCAAAAGGTTGTATCTGACTTGTCAACTAAAGAAGCAAATTCCCTTTTTACATCCTCAAGAGCAGAGGAGGGTGATACTCTATTTAAAATGGTTAAGTCTTCTTCATTATTAGCATAAGATACGAAAGTTAGTATGAAATTAGAAGAGGAGAGTTTGGATTGTGACTTCTCATAGAATTTTTCTATTAATCATACTTCATCCTTGATTCCATCTTCTCAAAATTCACCTGGTAAACGTGGCAGAAAATAAAATGCAGTAAAGTTAAAGGAAGAAATAGCATCAGGCAGGCAATCAACTTTAGATGGTAGTATCAAAAAGTGATTGAGGGGAGCAATAAACTCTCTGAATAAGGAATGAAGATAATATCTAAAAATTTTAGGGGAATTAATGCTCCTAGAAAATGAGCCTACATTAAGCATCAAATTGATGTGTCTGGGGTAGATATTATTCTTTTACAAGAAACAAAGTTATCTCAACAATATTTTGAAGTTGCCATTAGTAAATGGGGTAGATGGCAATTAGTTCAATCAGCTGTGCAAGTGGATTTGGGGGGTATGGTAACTTTGTGGAACTCTAAATGTGATAGTGGAAACTTTAAGAATTGAGCATCATTGGCACTTAATGAAGGTGTCACATTTTGATCTTTAGTTTTACCTTTTAAACATTTATGCACCTAATGCAACATGTGGGAAGAAGCTTCTATGGGATGTGTGATCCTAATAAAGTGCTGCTTCCTAAAGTGTGAGATGTTAAATTAGAAACTAATAGTGAAATAAAGAGAAACAACAAGATAATAGGGCACCTCAATGATTAGCCTAAGAAGATGAACAATATGAAAGCAAGATAAACAAATAAATTGCTGTTATACCTTCATGTTGTTGCTTCCTTGGTTGGCCCTTGATGTTGAAGTTTTGTGTGCTCCTTGGATGGCAATGAAAATGAAGTGGATGCAAGATGAATTGATGCAATATGGATGCTAAAATAGATGAGAGATTGAATGACAATTTTTCAAGAGTTTATTTGCAAAAGACTTGATCCCCCCCTTTTTAAAATGAAGGAATTGAAGGGGTATTTATAGGCTAAAATGAATTCTCTAGAGAATTCAATGGTTGGGATTGATCCAACAAAGATCAAGATGAAGGGCTATGGTGAGTTGAGGAATCACAAGCCCTCACATCTTGACATGTGGAAGGTGAGATGTCTTAGGGTGGAGTGATGTGTAAATGAGGTGGAAGAGAAGGACAAGAGGTGGATCTTGGGAGATGAGAAGATTCCTTGGAGAAATAAAAGTGAATTAAAAATTCACAATGATTAGAAGAATCTAGTGGATAAGAGAGGGTCTCCAAAAAGTTGGAGATTTGTCACATGTGGGTGATGTGACAAGTCCAAGGTTCTAGAAGCCCTTGGCACATGTGAAGTGACAAGTCAAGGCTTCTAGAATCTTGCATGGGGGATGGGGAAGACCTTGGGAAGATAAAAGTGAATTAAAAATTCACATGGGGAAGAGGGGAACCTTGGTTGAATAAATGTGAATTAATAATTCACATGGGGAAGGGAGTCCATACCAAAAATGGTAAGTGGGAAGGTTGACCAGAAAAGGTAAGCCAAATGTGGCTAATGATTCTGATTAAGGTTGTGCAAACACATGATTAAGGTAATTAATGAGATATTAGAGGCAAGTGGAAGATTATGGAGGATGTGACACTTAATATTGATTAAGTGGTGCACATCCTAATCATAGATTAATTAATTTAATCCGAATTAGGAGAGGGTTATGGAGAATGTGATAAGGAGAGAGAAAAAAGGAATTAAAAATTGATTTTAATCCAAAAGGGTTAAATGATTAAATTAAATAATTTTTCATGTTTATTTAATTTAGAGAAGAGAAGACAAGGGGGTAAGGTAAAGTATTTAATTTATTTAATTAGATACTTTAGGAACCTTAGACAGAAAATGAAATAATGATTAAATAAGTTATTTAATCACTATTAATGAAATAGATGAATAAAGTAGACAATTTTGATCATATGGAAGTGATCAAATTTGGATGTCTACATTTTTCCCCTCTTCGAAGTACCATTGGAATAACCATGCTTCGAAGAAAAGAAAGCGTAGATGACTCTATAGAGGAATTCACCGGAAAATGATGCCCCAGCATAGGACTTGAGCTGTCCAATTAGTGGGGAATGGATGAAGATGCCCCAATCCTGAAAGGAGTTGATTATGGTAGGGAAAATGGATTAATGTGAAGGGTATGCCCCCTCGAGAGGGCGACGGGGGAAAAGAGAGGGGTCCCGGGTGACCTCTCGATAGGAAGAAATGGATGGTATGGTTGGAAATAGGGCAAAAAAATAGGCAAGTGATGAAGGAGGAAGAGATGGGGGAAAGGATGAGAGATAAGAGGGGATATGAAAATGACAATGTAAAGTGATGAAACAAAAAAAATGATGATAAGCGATGGGAGATAAAGGTGAGCACAAATGGATGCAAGGAAAAATGTGATGTTGCCCCAATCTAGGTACAATCCAGGTTGGGCGGATGGTTGATGGAGTGTTGTTGATGAGGACATGATACATCCCAAAACAACACAAGGATAGGGAAGGATACATCCTGATGAGGATGAGGATGAGTGTTGTTGACGAGGGAATGATACATCCCAAAACAACACAAGGATAGAAAGGATACATCCGGATGAGGATGAGGATGAGGGTGAGTGTTGTTGATGAGGGAATGATACATCCCAAAACAACACAAGGATAGGGAAGGATCCATCCCGATGAGAGTGTTGTTGATGAGGGAAAGATACATCCCAAAACAACACAAGGAGAGGGAAGGATACATCCCACTGATGATGAGGATGAGGGTGATGAGGATGGGGGAGATATGCAAGATGATGGAATATAAAATGAAATGCAATCCTAATGCAATTTGCCATCCTTAGAGCACTGATTTTTGCTATAGCATAAGACACCGGGCATCAGGGTATGTAAACTAAGACGGATTAGTGTCTAATGTATAAAACAAAAATAATAGACAAGAAGGCTATTCCAACACCCAAAAGTCATAAAGACAGTGGTCGGGCCTAGTATTGGGATAACCATAAGCACAAAAGGATGCCCCAGCATAACACAAGACCACAAGAGTCTTGGTGGGTACTACGTGGGACAACCAAGAAGACAAAAACATAAAAAAAAGATCAAGATACGCCCCTATGTTTACTAGTCAAAGCACACCATGATATGATAGATCAAGGCGACCATCACAAGTGATGATAGGGAGCTCAAATGATAAAAAAAATGTCAAAAACATCAAAAGATCACAATCAAGTTTGAAACGTCCTTTGCCATAGGATCAAGATGATGGATGGGGTTGATGGGGTCTATTAGGAAGGATACATCCTGTTGAGACCAATGATGGATAGTAAACTAAAAGATCAATATGACGTAGGATACCAGAAACTGATTGGATCGTGTGATACAGATGACTGTTGTTTGATAAGCACCAGCTAGCATAGGGACATACTTGATGACACAACAAGACGACAGGATGACAAGACAACAGGACTAACACACCCTAAAGACCTAGAGGCTCGAGGGTTGATCAAAGATCAATCGTGCCTACGTGAAAGCACAGAGCCCTCGTAGTTCAGGAAAAGACCATGGTAAAAGTGGAAAGAGGATGATGAAGATAGAGGATCAGATGGAAAAAATGCCCAGGGGGCAGACCAAATGATTGACCTTGGCTACGTGAAAGCGCAGGGGCCATGTAGCTCAACACAAGGCCAAAGATAGATGATGGAAGAGACAAGACAGACAAAAGATAGAACCCCAGGGGTGGATCAAATGACCGAACTTGCCTACGTGAAAGCGCAGGGACAAGTAAAGTAGACAATTTTGATCATATGGAAGTGATCAAATTTGGATGTCTACAGGATGAATTGACTCAAGTTTTTGATCAAGTTGGGGCAGAGAAGGTGATATTAATGGGTGATTTCAATGTAATTTTATCCATGAAAGCTAAGAGGGTTGGGATCATTCCTCCTCAAAAAATAGCTGAGGACTTTAGCTCTTTTGTCCTCAATAATGAACTTGTAGATGTACAACCAGAAAATGGCAATTACACCTAGACAAACAAGTGCAAAGATTTTTAACAAATTGTTGTGTGTTTGGATAGAGTTTTGGTTTCTTCGAATTGGATCACGCAAAAAAATATTTTGAGGTCAGAAATTTTGACTTGGGCAACTTCAGATCATTTTCCTTTGTCTTTTTGTGCTGGAAAGAGTAAGGTGAAGATAGTCTCAAAAGAATCTTTCAAATTTGAAAAGTTGTGGTTTTGTCATCTAGACTTTTTGGTCTTATTAAGTCAATGGTGGTGTTAGAGTCCAATAGCGGAGGGGAGTTTTATGTACATATTTTGTTGTAAACTAAGACATGTAAAGGGTAGGATAAAGCAATTAGAAATTTTCATTTTTAAAAATATCTTTTAGCAAAAGGAAGAAGTCTTCAAACAACTTTCTCTGGTGAATTCAGAAATTATAGTACAAGGCCTAAACCCTCAATCCTTTGAGCTTCAAAAAAGACTGCAAGAAGAATGGGAAGAATTTTCAGCTCATGAAGAAATATATTGGAACTAAAAATCAAGAGAGTTGTGGCTTAAAGAGGGTGATAAAAAGACTAAGTTTTTTCATAGATTTGCTCAGATAAAGAAGGTAAATAATTCAATGTTTTCAATCGAAGACAACATTGTAGGTGAAATATTAACAAAAGAGGAGAACATATAGAAAGAAGGAGTTAAGTTTTTTTCAAATATTATTTCAGCACTAGGAGACATGTTAGATCAACAATCAGTTGTGAGGGAAGAAATTTTGCAAAACATTCCGACATTGGTTACATCAGAAGACAATTTACATTTGTTGAAACCATTCACTTTAGAAGAACTGAGAGAAGTAGTGTTTTCAATGCCTGTAGATAAAGCTCTAGGTCCAGATGGTTTCACCTCTATCTTCTTTCAAAAATGTTGGGAGTTTATTGGGGCATATTTTTTGAAAGCATTGGAGGAGTCTAGAAGCTTAGGAACTATGCTAAAGAAATTTAATGTAACTCATATTGCATTGATCCTGAAGGTAAATAATCCCTTGTCATTCTCAGAGTTTAGGCTCATTTCTTTTTGCAACACTATCTACAAAATATTCACAAAAGCAATCTATTTGAGGTAATTGGTTAAGATTATCCCTTGTATAATCTCAAAGGAGTAGGGGGGTTTTGTTCTAGGAAGAGAAATAGCAGAAGGGGCTTTGGTAACCCGTGAAGTTTTACATATTGTATCAACATTTTCTATGCCAACTTTTATGATCAAATTAGATATGATGAAAGTGCATGACAGAGTGGATTGGTATTTTTTGTTGCAAATACTGATTTTTTTTGGATTGCATGATAAGAGGTGTAAATGGATTCACTCTTTTTTGGATGGTGCAATGTTCTTAGTGTTAATAAATGGAACCCCTTTTGGTTTTTTAAGTCTTCTCAAGGGGTCAGGCAAGGAGACCCTTTATCTCCTTTCTTATTTATCATATTAGCAGAGGATTTAAGTAGATCAGTTAAGAAGGCTCATTTGGAAGGTCAGTGGAAAGGCATTAATTTTCCAACCACCAATTTAACTCTCACTCCTTCGGTATTTACAGATGATACCATACAGTTTGGAATGTTAACAATTGTAGAATCAAGAAAAATTAAGGAAGTTTTGCAAAGATATTCTTTAGCTTCTAGAAAAATGGTGAATTCAAGCAAGTCAAAGATATATATATTTCATATAGCTGCAATGGTAAAGGACAATATTGTACAAATTATGGGGTTTCAAGTTGTAGAATTAGCTTGTAAATATTTAGGTATCCCATTCTTTGCCGGTCAAAATCGAGTGTCTTATTGGGATAAAATAATTTAGACTATTCAATCAAGAATAACATGATGGAAGGGGAGATGGCTATCTATAGTTGGAATAATTTTACTGATCAAATCTATTTTATCATCAATTCCAAATTATTATATGGTAGTACTGAAAGCTCCAAGGATAGTTATTACAAAAATACAAAAACTAATCAGATCCTTTTTATGGAAAGGTAATATGGACTCTAAAAGAAAAATTCCTTTAGTTTCACTTCAAAATATTTGTAAAGAGAAGCTAAAAGGAGGGGTAGTGGTGTATAATATGTTTGCTAGGAATACTACATTGGGTGAAATACTAATATGGCATTTGTACAGAAGGCCACAAGGTAAATGGTGTAAAATCATGCAAGGGACATATCTTGATTGTGACAATCCAACACATATTCTCACCATATCTAACCCTCCTCAAGGGTATGTGATATGGAATTTCTTGTTAGAGTGTAGAAAGGTAATAGTTCAATACCTAACTTGGGAAATTCATAATGGGGAGAGCACTCTTTTCTGGAAATATTCATGGAATGAATTTCCACCATTGGAAAAGGTGTATGATTTTCAAGCTGTAATTGATTATACAACAAACAATTGGGGGAATAAATTAAAAGATTGCATCTAGGATATACATGGGAAATTAGGGGAAGTGATATGGAAAGTATCACCTTCTACATTTCTTCCTCAGTCTCAACAAGCAAAATTGATCAAGGTTTTAAAGTGTAGAACAATATTCATTGGGAAAATGGAAGATAAATTGATTTGGGCTCCTCCAAAAATAGGTAATTATATAGTAAAAATGGGTTACAAAGCTATAATGTCTGAACACGAATAGTGGAGTAAACAAATAGCTTTGTCATTTTGTTGGAATCCAATGGTTCTGCCGAAGGCAGGAAGTTTTTCATGGTTGCATTAAAACATAGGGTGTTTAAAAGTGAGAGATTGGTAAAACTTGGAATTGCAACACCATTTAAATGTGTGATTTGTGAAGAACTAATAGAGGAAGTGGATCATTTATTATTAAATTTCCCATTTGAAAATTCTTGTTTGGATTTTTGTTCAATCCAAGTTAGGATGGAGTTCTCCTCTCCCTCAAAAGCTATGGGATATTTTCATGAGATGACATGTTTTATATAAACATATCTCTTTGCAGGTTTATGGAAAATAATTCCTTCCTCAGTGGTATGGTACATTTGGTGGGAAAGAAATAAAAGGATATTCCAAAAAGAAAAAGCCATCTTATATTTAGTGTTGGCAAAGTTGGAAAAATCTATTTGTGAAGTTACTAATGCATATGCACAAAAAAATAAACATGTGGGATCTATATTTACTGATTGGGATAATAAGCAACTGAAGGAATGGAAGATTTTGGTTATCCCTTTCAAAGGTAGCATTATTTCAAATGTGAATGTCAAAATTGACAAAAAAAAGGTGATATGGTCGCCACCCCCTAAAGGTTATGTTAAGCTAAACTTTGATGGTGCATCTCGTGGTAATCTTGGATTGTCAAGGGCTGGAGTACTACTAAGGGATCATGAGGGTGCAATAATATGTGAAAAGTCAATCTCATTGCCAAATGGAACAAATAGCCAAGTAGAAGTGCTTGCTCTCCTTTATGGTATACTTCTAGTTGTTCAACAAAAGGTTTCCAAATTGGTAATTGAGGGGGATTCCTTGTTAGTTGTAAATTCTTGCAAAGTTAAAGGAACAAACAACTGATAAATAAATTATGTTCTCAAGTATATTGTAGAATTTCTAGATAAAATTGAGATGTTCTGGATCAATCACGCTTATAGGGATGCAAACTAAGTTGTAGATGTGTTAGCCAACATTGGGTGTTATCAAGATCAAAAAGATAAAATGTATGGGCAACACATCAGTGATTTTCCTAAGGTTTTGCAAGATTTGATTCAAATGGAAAAAAGCTAGAGTACATAGTGTGTTAAATGTATAAATAAGTGATCAAGATTGATAAATGTCAGTGCGGATTTAAAAGAAATGAAAATAGAGCATTCAAGTTCAAATAGTTTATGCAAAAGATAGACCACTATAAAAAGGAATTTGGAAAAGAGGAATATGGTGTGGAAAAGTTAGCTTGCTAATCGTCGAATAAAGGAAAATTTGGATAAAAAGCTAGTGGAGGTTTTAAAATAGGAATTACTAATTATTTTATTTTATCTTGTTGGAAAATCTGAGAGACATGTTGCATAATGATGGGAGATAGTATTGATTGCTAGAATGTTTGAGAAAAGATGACGGCTCAAGATTATGGCTTAACGTAAGCATAAGTTCGCATGGATTTGCAATCACAAAAATTCACACATATCAAAAGGAAAGTATAACATTGCATATCATAAAATATGTGAACAACCACATGTAATTCAAAAATAAATTTCAATTTTCAAGGATAATTAAAGCCTAATGTTGCCGAGACACATCGAATATTTTTCTCAGGTTCAAGTGTGGGAGGATCTAATTTCATGTGCTCTTACTTGATCACATTAAATGGTGATTAATCTTCATGATGGTGAATTGGAAATGAAGTACATTTTTTATTCTTTAAAAAACCATGTTTGATCTTACAAATATCATTGTATGGGCTCCAATTGGGTTTTTAGTGTTGTAAAGTTTTGTAGTAGTGGCAGGGCATGGTATAGTTACAGTGGTTCTTTGATTTGTACCTTAGTTCGAGGGCTTATTGCAAGTGCCTATTTCAAAAATAGTGAGGGGAAAAACCATATTCACTCAACTTTAGCTTTAGGCCATCTTGCATTCAAATGGAGGGTTATATTTAGTAAGTTTTTTCTAGGTAATTACACTTCTATGTTCAATTGTCATTTGCGCTAGTTAGTTCTGTGGGTTCGTGTCAATGGTGGCATGATATAGGTAGTAGTTATCATATTAAAATTAATTTTAGCTTTTGAATTACATGGAAAGTTGTTTATTACCTGTAAATTTGCTCGAGGGCTTAGTAAAAGTGTCGTCCACAAAATTTGAGTGAAGAAAGCTTGTTTTCAAACATCTTTAGCTATACATCTTTCTTGCTTTCGACTGGGAAGAAGTTGAGTGAAGAAATATTTCTTTCAAACATATTTAGCTATATGTCTTACTTTTGACTGGGAGGTGCTTTCAACTAGGAGGCCAAAAATTGTAGCTTGTGTATCAAATGGTCAGGGAATACAATACAAAGAACACAAAAATTCCAGTGGAGATAAAAGAGAATGAATTTCCATTCTCGGAGGAGGTAAGAGATGAAGAGTTGTCACAAGTCTTTCACACTATTTTTCCAAGTCTTGTAAATTGGATTAAAACTGTGATTGGTGAAGAGATAATTTGGCTAGAGTCACACAAGATTCTGTTTCCATCCAATTTACTTTCTATCTTCTTGTCAAATGCCATGGATTTCCTTGAGTATTTTATACCACTTAAAATTGTGTACAAGGAAGCAGTTCTAGTAGAATTAATGGGGGAAAATGACCTCCTAAAATTAGTTCAAAAGTATAATTTGGATTTGGGAGAAGCACATGTAGTAGGGATTTTTTCCAAAATTTATTTCAAGGAAAAGCAAGGATTTGTAGCTATGTATGGAGCAGTGAAAAAGGGGTTGCTTGATGATGACCCATGGCTGTTGTATAGAATGATACCAATGCATTCTAGAGAATTAAGGTAGAAAACAATTGATATGATAAAAGAAAAATATTTTTCCCTGTCTTTCATCCTTGGTCATCAGGCTCGACATGGAAGGAGGAAAATTACAATGCCTCACATCAATCCACCAGAAGGCATGCAACAGAATGGAGTGAAGGCCAAGGTGAAAAAATGCTGGATATAAATGAAAATATTTAGAATATAAACGAAGATACAGATGATATGATAGAATGAATTAAAAAATCCATATATGGAGCATATTTTGCATTGTACAAAATATAAAAATATATGGGAGATATGTAATAGATACAGCTTCTAATATATAAAAACATTTACATAGCTAGTAAAATATAAAACCATCTGAAAGTCTTGCTTAGTAGTACTATAATTCTAGTATTTTGTAATTTTTATTATATAATTAATATAATTATTTAGGCCTATGCCTTTTATAGATAAAAAAATTATCAATGAATTCCATTCTTCAATCAAATCAATCCTCTAATCAAACCACCCCATCTTAAATCATTCCAAGCAAATCAATTCCCCAATTCAATTAATCAATCATCATCCAAATCTTCAAATCAATCATCTTTAATCATTCCAAGCAATAATCCAAATGCAAGTCAATCCTTAATCCATACCGATCAAGTTGATCAAAGAAGTCAAATTATCCAATCACATCCTTTGGTCTTGATGCTAACCTTGTTGTAAACCCAATCAATAAATCAATCAATTAATCAATCATCATTGTGTTGATCTATGGATATATCATTCCCCACAATGAAAACACTATCATCATCATCAATAAATCAATTGATCACTGGTTTATAGCTTGACAGGGGCAATACCTTGTTTGTTTTTGTATCATTTGTACATGTTTTCTTGCTTTCTTGTGTGTGTTATCATTTTTATCTTGTATTTACATGAAATCCTCATCACTCCCCGCTAATGTTCATATCTTGTATCTAGACAAGGTTGTATTATGCTGGGGCATGAGACACATCGTCACCTTGGTCTTTATACATTGGTGCATAATGTCGAGTGCTACATCAAACATATTATTGCTCATTTTATTGTAGTATAACATTTCATTCTGCTTTTTCATCTACTTATTATCTTGTAGCATTCATCTTATCCCTCCTTTATAATTTCATTTATTTTGAGAGCGTACCCATGTTTGTTCAACCCGCCTATCCTCTCGAGGGGGCATCATCATCCCATCCTTTCATCTTCATCCCATTACCTTGGCTTCTTTGAAATGATGTTACTCGACATAAATCTCATCATCTCAAACATCATCTCAAAGAGGGGCAAAATGTAGACACCCAAAATTGGCCCATTTAATTATTTAGGCATTTATCATATTTGTCACCACATACCTTCATTTTGTCTAACACACTTATATTTCATTTTCCTCTCCATATCTCTAATTAATTAAATAAACTTTATTTATTTAATTAATGCTTATTATTCTTCTATCTTCCATCAAATGATTAAATAATTTTAAATAATTTAATTATTGTAGCTTTCTTCTAATAAATAAGCAAAATCAATTATTTTATTTATTTATTCACCATCCACCTAAATTAAATAAATTTTATTATTTTTCTTCCATTTTTATCTTATCCTTCTAAAATGTGCAAGTGGGCCTCGTTGTCTTTGAAAAGTGGAAATGATCAAAATGTGGGACAATTTAATAAAATAGAAAAAAATCTATTATCTCCTCATCACTCCAACTCCAAAATAGAAAAATCATTCTATGTGGAGAAAGGAACCTTACCACTATCAAAGCCCAACCAAGGTTTCTAAATAGAGTGAATTTTCATGGGCACTTGGGGCATGCACATTCATTCTTGTCTCTCCTTCACTCTCATCCATTGATTCATCCTTTTTCTCCCCACCATTGATCATCCCATCTTTCAAGTCTATAAATTAACCCACAACCAATCCATTTGTATGGATGAGCTTTCAAGTACCCTTACTTTGTCAAATTATCTCTACAATATTTCATCCATCATCTTTCATATATCTATTTTTCCTTTATCATCTACATCTTAATGTTATGTTGCTGCAACAGTGAGCAACCAAAATTCCTCCATCAACAATCAAACCTTCAAAATATTGGATTCTCATGCGAGGTGGATAAGAGAAATGGAGATAAATCGAGCATAACATGGAGATCAATATGCATTTATGTTTATTATTTTGATTTTTTAGGTTTTCTCGTGCTTCATTGTGCATTGTTAGGGTTTCATTATAATTTGTTTATGCATTTTCCCTAAATTTTCCCCTAACTACACTCTCTAAGAAAAGTTACCCATGTCATTCTAGAGTAATCATCAATCAAAAGCATGAAATACCTATCACCTTGAAGAATTCTCACCCTTGTAGGACCATAAATATCTGTATGTATTAATTCTAGTAGCTCGATAGTAAATTGTTCCTTTCCTTTGAAACTACTCATTTTTTTTTCTAAATTGAAAATCTTTACAAAGAGCATTAACAAGCTTTGTGGTTCTTGGTAGGTCTCTCACTGCATGAACTTAGTTGATTATGACTAAATTGCTAAAGTTCATGTGACACATCCTCTGGTGCCATAACCAACTATCATTAATATGAGACATAAATCAAGAAACATCAACACCCTTGAGTTGATAGATATTTCCATTTGTCCTCTTACCAATAGCAATCACAATTGCAAACCCATTTTTGATCTCACATATTTCATCCTTAAAAAAAAGATTATATCCTTTGGTACACATTTTTCCATCACTCAAAATATTATGTCTTAAACCTTTAACATAGTAAACATCTTCATTATTATGCTTGGCATCAAAACTGATTGAACCTATTCCACAAATCTTAGCTCTCAAGTCATCTCCAAATTTAATTAATCCTCCGCCATATTTTTCAAGTTTAACAAACTTAATTTTATCTCTGGTCATTTGATTAGAGTAACCAGTGTGAACAACCCAGTAGTTCTTATCCTGTTTAACATGAAAAGAAGAAACCAAAGTACCTTCAACCTTATCCTTCTTCTCCAGAACACTTTCCTTCAGACAAGTTTCAGAGTTAGCAGAAGTAGCTTTATCTTTTAAATCCAAGAACAAGCATTCATTTTCATCAACATCTTCATAATTAGATTCATCATCAGAAATACCAACATCTTCTGTGACATAGTAACTTATTTTGATCATCTTTCCTTTGATCTCCTTACTTTTATTGTTCACAACTTTGTTTGGACATATTGAAGCATAATGACCTATATTTCCATAGCTAAAACATCTGAAAGGTAGTTTACCTTTGTACTTACCAGTTCTCTTTATCATCCTTCTTACAAAGTTACCTTCCACATAATAAAGATCTTCACCATCAGAATATTTAATCTTTTCTGATTTTCCAACCTTGAAAGTAGTCTCCACTTTTGTACGATTTCTCAAGGAATTTTTTCTCATTTCAAATGAAGTTAGTGTACCAATCAATTGATCTCTAGAATAAGTATTAAAATTTGCATCTTCCTCAATAGTAGACACCTTTTCACTATATGAATTAAGAAGAGATTTGATAACTTTCTTTACCACCCTAGCACGAGTAGAATTTGGGCAAATAAATGACTATGTGACTAAAACTTTTAGTCACGATAACTAAAAATAACTAAATTCTACTAATATTTTTCAAAATAGTTATAAATGACCAAGTTGGTCATCGAGTGAAAAAAATAACTAAATAATTAGTCGCACAAATAAAAATGACTAAATAATTAGTCACACAAATAAAAATTAGACAATATGCTATTAAAGTGGGTAATTAAAAAAATATTTAGAATTGGGAAATTATTAGAGGAATTGGATTGTATTGCACGTAGGAAAATTATTGTCACACAACCTAACTTTTGACTTTTATTCATCTTTTCAAACCCATGGGATTTTAATCCCTGATTGCAGCAACTCGTTGAACTTTATGGAGCCCGAGCCAACTGGAGAGGGTTTGTGTGCCAATTTTATGGCATGAGGCATTTTTGATTTTAACATATAAGTATAGCAACTACTTTCATGGGTGATAAAGCTTGTTTGGAGAGGGCCTGAAGACTTTTGAAAAAGGTGGGAAAGGAATTCAGAGTTTGGTACAAAAAGTTTGAAGTCGGTGAGGCCCTTTGTAGTGAATTCAAATTTGGGGATGCCCTCTACAGTGAATTCAGAGGTAATTAAAAAACCCTCATTACATTAAACACAAAATCTATAGATTTTTGATTGGCAATTGTATCTACGTAGGAGAAAAAAATTGATGTATTATGAGAGATGAGTTACATAAATAGGAGGGTATCTTGTCATATGACATTGACTACCATGTAACAATTTGGAGTTCTTGAGATTGATAAGGAATTGAATTCTTTTATTCATTGTCTAATCAATACAATATAGTGACGATATATTGAAGTTGTCTATTTGTGTTCCATGTTATCATGTATGGGTATGGTATTAATTTCTAATTTTGTAATTGTAGACACAAAAAAATATATTTTCGATCCTACACATATGATCCTGAGCTTACTAACATCGTTTCTTCCTAAATCATCTTTTTCTAGTCATCACATTTCATCTCTTAATTAAATAAATCATTTTATTTAATTAATCCTATAGTCTCTCTTTTAATTAAATAATTCACTTTATTTAATTAAATCTCTAAAGTAATCTCTTTAAATTAAATAAAGTAATCTTTATTTGACTTAATCTAACATCATCCCCTTTAATTAAATAAATCAATATTTATTTAATTAAATCTAAATCCATTATTCCTCTCAACTTTTATTTATTTAAATCCTAAAATCTAAGTCAAATTGTCAAATCATCTAATTTCTACTTAATTTGATCAAATCATGATTAAATCTAATACTAATCACTTCAATCCTCTAGATTTTACAACTTGCACAATAAATCAATTTATTTGATTTATTAATTCATCTATTTTCCCTCAACTTGGCATCAAAAAGGAATATTCTTCAAAATTTAAAAATCCCTCCAAAAGGGATGAGTACATCCAACAAGGCATTAAAGGCCTCTTACATGTCCTTTGCCTTGAGCCAAGTGGAATTTACTCCATTTCTTATTCCTCTAAAGTTGTCAACTCAACAATTTCAAATCCACCTAACCATATTTATGTGAACATTCATCCAAATGTGCTCATTTCTCCTCCAATCACATGTGGACAAGTGGCATCCTCTCATTGGTTGGTCTTTTATCCCACATTCATCCATTTTTCTTATTATTCCATTCTTCAAATCTATAAATATAGGGCTTTTCCTATTGAATTGATCATCCAAAATCCATGCAAGCTTACTATGTTGAATTTCATTTGCAACTTCATCCATTTTCATCTAGATTTCATAGTTTTGTATCATGTTTATCAAAGTTATCATCACATTCCATCAAAGAATCAAGAACCTTCATCAAATCACACTAAGGAGTTGGGAAAGGGATATTTCCTACACATAAATGATACCAATTCCCCCATGGGATTGATAGTTTGTTCATTAGAATAGGATTTGATTGCTTTTATTTGTGTTGTTCTTCATTTCCTTTCCTATTTTGATTTTTAAATATAATTTCATGGGGAATTTTGGTTCTATCTTTCATTTTGATCTAATCTTATGATTGTTCTTTATGTTTATGCAGGTATAGAAACACCATTCACATTTTGGCGCTAGAAGGAGGGTTGATCTAGAGAAATTCATCACGTTTTTTCCAAAATTCTGTGCTTTTTTGAATTTTTTTACTGTCTACAAGAAACTCCACTGCTATTAGTCAAGCGGCGCTATATTGCATCGCTCCAAATTCCAAACTCTGTCGCTAGAGTCTTCCCTCCCACAAAATTCAAATTACAAAATCAACCGCAGGTTTTCCAAATACAAACAATGTCACTGGAAAAATAGAGCCGCAATCACGGTCTCTATTTTACCGCAGAGCATCGCTCTCAGTCATCAGTGGTGCTATATTGTGCTGCTAACCTTTTCAAATAGCGCCGCACCCACGGATTGCACTACTGCAGTTGGGAAAAAGGCAAAATTTTGGTTAGTTTGACATGTGCTTTTTTCCATTTTGGTTATTTGAACTTCTAACTAGTTTTCAGTCTCTATCTTTGCAGTATTAACTATTTTTTACTGGTTGGCTTGATCAAAGTAAAGAAAGGAAACAAAGACCAAAGGTTCTCCATGTCATCATTAACTCATTGTATCTAGTGTTTTAAAACACTTTAGGGAGAAATTATAATGCCTCTTCCAAGGAGTTGCTATATTCTTGCTCTTAAGTTCACTAAATTTCATTTGGGATTAAAAAGAACAAGACAAAAGGCTAGAAAGAATCATAGGAAAACTCACTAAATTTTGTTTTGAGACTTAATACATGAACAAACAACCATCACACTTCCAAATTGGTGCTTAAAAAGAATTCACATTATTGCTTTGTGGTTAAAATAAACATGTGTTCTATTTGTTATATAATCCCTTTCACAAGTTAATATCATCAAAAAGACGTATGCACTTCTCTCGCACTTTATAGCGATCTTGAGAATCAAAAGTCCTTTTTGATATTAGGTTGTGTAATTGATTACCTCCACATTTCAAATTGGGTTCTTAAAATTGAACAAATATTGTGAGTGTTCTCTCTTTGTTTCTCAACAAAGATTGATCGAACTACGGATATGATTGCTCACTTTTATTTATCTTAGAGGGCCTACCTTGGTGGGAAAAAGTACTCACCCCAAGGGACCGACCCAACCAATAACACACTAAATCCAAGCAAATTCTAATCGATATATAAGTGTGGGTACTCAAGGAAAGTTCGAGTATCATGAAGATCATTCCTACAAGAAGGGAAACAATGGTCTCTTGCTGCATGGATGGTCCCCCATGAATGAAATGCCCTCATTAAAACCTCTTGTTGAGAAAGTCCAAAATCCTTAACTGTTTGTTGGTGCAAGAATGGTTGTTCTGAAGCCACCCAACATTCTTATGAATTTTAGTAAAGATGAGAAGTATGCTATGGGAGATTCATGGGTACTGATGCTTGGCTGACTCGAGAAGTGAGTGCACTATAAGGGGAGCCTATGTGGTCAAGCATCTAATCATCCACCAGGAGTAAGTGTAGCTGGATTTATCCAAGTGGGAATCCAACAAACATTGTCTCTTCATCCTAGGATTGTGCATTTTCTTGGAATCGAAACACTTTGCTTGGATCTCAAAACATTTGAAAAACAAACATTCACAAGATTCTCAAAATTTGAAACCCTTTAAAGAAGCAAATACCTTTGACGAATTCAAGTTCTCTTGCTTTCCCTAGGGATTTAATCCTTAGAGGCATCTAAGTATTTGGGTTTAATCATAGTTTTCTTTACTAAAGTCAACATTATGGAACTTTTGCCTTAATTTCCTCGATTCTCCGCATAATGGACTTTATGGAATGAGAAGAAGTTAAGACATTGGACATCTAGTTTAAAAACCTAATAAGGAATTGTTTGTGGTAAAAGGAAGTCATTAAGAAAAGCTAAGAAACAATTGATCCCCACACATGTGTTCTTCCAAATGATTTCCCAAAAGATCAAAATCCGATAGACAAAGTTCAAAAGTCTTAGTCCAAAATCTCGTGAAGAACGTCTTTCAAGGCTTGATGAAGTTAGAGAAAGGTTGGTTTATAATTTTTACAAGAAAGCTTCAAGGAACAATCCTAACTTGTATGAGTTTTATTGCCAACAAAATACAAGTCTCTTTCAAAGGTTTCATTTCTTACATAGGAAGTACCAAGCATGTTCTTCAACACTGAGGTCTTGTAGAAAGTAGTTTTATCTAGGTTTAATCTAGGATCAAAATCAATCATTTTCATCCATCCCTCAAACATCAAAATCAAAAATTACCTCATCAACAACTCTTGGAAATCTTGAAAACATCATTTATGCTAGGCTTTTGGCAAATCCAAATCAAATTGTTTGATTATATGTGTGTAGATGAATCCTTCTCCACATATTTAGTCAAATTATCAATCCTTGTGAACAAGTCTACCCTTTGGTAAACATCCAACATCCTAGGGTTTATAAGTTCATTATCCTAAAAAAAAATCAAATCAAATCAAAATCATCTTATTTGGCTAGGGGTGTATAGACGAATCCTTCTTTACACAATTAGTCAAATTATCATCTTGTGTAAAAATTGACTCTAGGACAACATCCAACCTCTTAGAGTTTATGAGTTCACTATCCAAATCAAAATCCAATCAAGCCAAGGTTCCGATCAAATCAAACCAAATCAAAATCGAATGAAATCCCTAAAATTCTAGCATCTCCTTCAAGATTTCTCAAGAGTTCAATCATTTGCATCATCCATCTTCCATTTATCACATCCCCATCATTTGATCCTTACTTATCCTAGTTCTTCTCTTCTTGTGCCTAAAGTTATATCAATTTAAAATAATTAGAGGTTCATCTCACACATTCTTGAAAATTGATCCCTCTTTTATGGTGCAAACTAACATGGAAATTAAAAAAAACATCAACTTCGAGCGATCTAAGCCAAACTGCTCCTGAAATGAGTCCCACTGAATTGAGCAATCCCTTAATCAATCTTCCTCTAGTATCACAAAATCATCAAGATGAGGGTCAAGTGGAGGGCATCACCAACAATGTATCAAGGATGACACAAGATTAAATCATTGAAATTGATTAAAATCCTAAGACTCACAAAATTTTCAACACCATGTTGAGACTCAATCCCTCCCTATACATGCTTGAGTTAGAAAAAGAAGGGGACAAACTCCCTTTTGATTATGATATAAGAACTATTATGGAGAGGCCTCTTGGGATCATGCCCCCAACCTCATCACCTCCATTTCAAAGCATCACTCAAAGCATCTCGCAAATCACATTATCCATCACTCCAACTCAACCGATTGTTAACAAGGGAAGCTCATTGATTCATGCACTTCAGACACGCCCCCTTGTGAGTAATTGAGGTCCGATGCCAACACCATACTAGATTAATCCATCCTAGTAAATCCTTTACACCCATATGTTCCACTCAAATTTCATGACTCCACCAATATAACGTCTTTTCACGCAACACCGACGTATCCCCTCAACACGCAAACCTCTCTACCCATGATCTCACAAGGAGAGGGTGAATTATTAAGAGCAAGGGGAATCCTTGATCCTTCCTCATTATCAATTTTCCAAGGGAATAAACCACCATTCCCACCATTACCACTGACATCCACATCACCTGCCAGGTTAGGCCTTCCACCTTTATCAATCATCAATCACCAAAATCCAAGCAACCCCTATCATAAATCAAAACATCGTACCAAATCCTCCCATCCTATCATTGATATTGCAAAAATAGGTGGAAACCATTCAATAAACCCCTATGATCAACACATCTACTATTCCCCAAGTATCTCAAAACATGGTCACTCAAGGACCAAGCATCTCAATCATGCTATCCACCACCCAAACCCCAATCATCAATAAAACGATCCCTCTCATCACAACAACCAACATTATTCATAATCCACCACCACCACCACCAAAACCCAACATGGAAAACTCATTGAGCACCATGTTGCAAGAAGCTCAACAAGTTGCTTGTCAAAAGAGACTTCAATAAAATAAAAAATCTGCATAGCTAGCTTCTCAGGAAGCACAAGTGCAATTAGTAGCACAATAGGTGCAACAGGTGCAACAAGCTTCCAAAGCTCAAGATTTGTTACAACAATAGCAAGCTGCACAGGCCACCCAAGTTGTGCAAGAAGCTCAAGCCACATAGGTTGCCCAGGCTGCACAAGCAGCCCAACAAGCACAAGCCCAAGATCAAGCCCAATATCAAGCTCAACAGGCACAAATGCAAGCACAATACTGGGAACAATTGAAAGAAATCCATCAACAAGCATATCAACAAGCCCTGCAAGATTATCAAGCACAACAACAAGCCCAAGAACAAGCTTTGTTGGTACAACAACAAGCACTGTTAGCACAACAACAATAGAACCTACAAGCGTTGTTGGTGCAACAATAAATGGAGGCATATAAACAAGCCTTAATCATGCACCAAATCTTGCAACAAACTCCCACCAACATTCCACCTCAAAACACATTCACTCTACCTCTTGATCTGCAAGACAATGTGACAACACAAATCAAACTTCTCTCACAGCAAGCCCTCAATCTTCAATCAAGAAAAACAACAAGGACACCTGAAAATTTGTGTCCCTATCCTTTTGGTAGGAGCTTTGCAATGATACCATTTCCAAAGGGATTCAAAATCCCTAAGTTTGACAAATATCACAGATTGGGAAACCCTGAAGATCACATTAGGGAATTCCAAGTACATTGCATGGAAGTCACATACAATGATACATATCTAATGTGGTTATTTCCTCAAAGCTTGGCTAGCCCAACCATGGAGTGGTTTTCTTGCATACCTACAGGCATCTGAACATTCCAAGAGACCGTAGATGCATTCCTAAAGAATTATGCATTCAACATTGGCATGGATGTTAGTCTAGAGGAACTATCTGCACTCACACAAGGAAAAGGGGAATCATTCACTTCCTTCCTACAATGATGGTGATCCAAGGCCAATCGAAGCAAGTGGGCCATGCCAGAGAAGCAAAAAAATTGTACTATCATCACCAATCTTGAGAAAACCTTGGAATTCCATCTAAAGATGAAGTGCATCACCATGTATGACCAGTTGATCCCCAAGGCACTCAACATTGAATTGACCCTTATTTCACAAGGGGGTACACCCACATATCTTGAACCTTAAGACAATCGCCCATCCACCCAACTATAATGAAAAACCTCACACATGGGTGAAGAACAAGAATGTCACCAACGATGGTGTGGTCAACGCCAAGGTTGTGATTAGTGCTCTGAAGTAGAACACCTAAACATATCCATAACTGCAAATAAATAATCACAACAACATACAAACCAATGTGGTAACACGACCACCACCCAACAATCAAATCAACAATCTGAATAATCAAAGGGGACCACCTCCATAAAACAAATATCCCCCCAAGAGAAAGTTTACCGCTCTTGGGGAATCAGTCGAATCCATCATGAAAAAATTGGTAGATGAGAATCTCATTAAAATCCCCACTTCTGAGAAGTATCAAGAGCCCATGGTGAAACCACCTTGGTACAATGAAAATTTACTTTGTGATTATCATAAAATCAAGGGGCACACAACAACCAATTGCATGAAACTAAAAAATATCATCCAAGACCTCATTGATGACAAGATCATAAATGTGGATCAACCAGTTGGCAATTAAGATCTAAAGATGTATATGAATCTGATGCCCAACCATAACCAAGGAAATAACAAAGGGAAGCAAAATTATGGCAATGTAAATCATGTGTACGAAGGAGTTGTTGCATCCCTTGATGAATTGGTCACTAATCTTAGCATCAAAGGAGTCAATGTCGATTATGGAGTCACCACATGCAATGGAAAATTCACCATTACTGGGTCATCACAGCCACCTAGGGCATCCATCCCCAATCCAAAATCCACTCCCAATGGCTACAATGTCATGGACCAATTGAAAAGAACCCCCGCTCAGATCTCCATCATGGAGTTGCTGAAGATTTTATTTTCCCACAGAGAAATCCTTGAGGAAGCATTGGCTTCATCCACCATCTCTGCCAATCTTGATACAAAGAAATTCCAAGCTATGGTTGGAAACATAATCACCCTAAATGTCCTCAAATTTTATAATTAGGACTTCCCTGCTCAACCATCTCACAACTGTGCACTACACCTTGAAGTCTTGGTTCGTTAAAACAAAGTTAAGAGGGTCTTGGTGGATGGGAGTGCAGGTTTAAACATTTGTTCTCTAAAGCTCATAAAGAATTTGGGATTCTCTGATGATTCCATTGCAAAGGGAAAGGGTATCACAATTAGTGCTTATGATGATCAAGAAAGAGTGTCTCAGGGCACTATTCAACTTCCTATTCAAGTAGGGCTAGTTTCTATGGAAAATTCCTATTAGGTGCTTGACCTTGATTTGCCTTACAACATCCTCCTGGGGCATCCATGGATCCATGGGATGCAAGCAGTTACATTGTCATTCCATCAATGTGTCAATTTCACATATCAAAATCAATAGGTCATGATCTACGGTGATCTTGAGCCCTTCACCTACTACAAGAGCCTAGAAGCAAAGTACCATAAAATATCCCATGTCCCAAAGAATGATGAAGGCCCCTCAACTCCATATATAGATCCATCCAAGATAGCCTCCACTTCTAGGACAAGGACACCCGCCATCCCTGACATATTTGACATCAAGCTTATAATTCAAGATAATGGGTGTAGGGAATACAAAATGAAGAAGAGAGCCTTCATGGTAGGGAAGTTACCTCAATCCCCTAGATCCCATGGACAACCATAGCTTGCCAATACAATGACTCAAAAATTTAGAGTGGATCCCTCTTGATTCAAAAGATGGGGTGATCTAGGCCAAGAAGTGGTGGATGAGTGAGACGTATCCAGTCACCTCTATCAAGAAGAAATACCTACACTAGCCCTTCCCATGGATGATTCCTATAGAGGACTTCAATTAATGTTGGGCATGGGCTATAACATAAATGAAAGTCTGGGAAAGAACAACAATGGCCGATTGGAACCTATCATTGTTGAGAAATGAATGAAAATATTGGCCTTGGGTGTACCCCTCTGAGTGTAAAAATATGTGGCAAAAGTCCCCCGGTTAAATTAGTCAGGACTCTCCCCTTAGCTATTGGTAGTCGCCCTTTAGTTACCCATATCCATAGGTTGATTCATAGACAACTTTACCTTTGACGTAACCGATGTGTGTAGTAGTAGTGATGAGGAGGATACCATAACTAACTTACCCATGCTTTTTGAAGATTCCTCCTTACTCATGATTAGCACTCTATCTTTTGAGTCAGACCACCAAACCCACGAAATAAACCTAGTCTACCCCCAACTCATTGATTACAACCAATGAGGAGCACAATTTTTGGACACGTTCAAAACTAATGAGGCACTCTCAGAATTCATGGGATTGCAGGATACAATACCACATGGAGATCACAAAGTTGGGTTTGACATTATACTAGATACTCAAGCCTATTATGGGGAGACGATTGAATCCTTCAGTCGCAAAAGTAAAAAACTAAGAATAATCTCAAGGTCTTTGAGTGAAAACCACACTGTGGCACTCTTTGACCCAAAAATAGTAGAAATAAAGGACACATCCAATGGTGAAAACCTCTCTGAGGTGCTAGAGGATGAAGGATTCAATATTCCCCTCAGTGCCATCCATCAGGAAAAGTCAATAGTTTTAGCAAAACAATGTAATCCAGTCAATCTGGGAACATAAGCAATGCCACACATCACGTTCTATGCTGAGTCACTTCTCATAGAAGAACAAGAGCTCCTAGCTACATTCCTAAAATAAATAAAGGTAAACTTTGTGTGGACCTATGCTAACATGCTAGGTCTTGATTCGAAAGTTGTGGTTCATCACTTAGCTATGTATCTAGGGGCAAAGACAGTGAGACAAAAGCTGAGAAAAATGTATCCCAAAATAGCCTTGTTGGTCAAGGTAGAATTGCAAAAGCTCCTAGATGTGGGATTCATATATGGCCAATTGATTATCTAGAATGGGTGTCAAATCTTGTACCTATTTTAAAGCCAAATGGGGGCATTTGCATCTACACAGACTTAAATAAAGCATGTCCCAAGGATGAATTTCCACTTCTCAAAATTGATATGATTGTGGATATGATGGTTGAACACGATATTCTATCACTAATGGATAGATTCTTGAGATACAACCAAATCATGATAGCTAAAGAAGATCAACACAAGATGGCTTTCACTTGTTCATGGGGGACATATTGCTGGAATATGATGCCATTTAGGTTGAAGAATGTAGGAGCAACCTACCAGAGGGCTATGACACTGATATTTCATGACATGATTCATAAGATGGTGGAAGATTATGTGGACAACACATTGGATAAATCAAGGAAAAGATGAGATCACATATCAGCTCTAAGCTCCATTTTTTATAGGTTGGAAAAATACAAGGTCTAACTTAACCCAAAGAAGTCTTTGGAGTGCAATCTAGAAGCTCCTATGGTATATCATTTCAATGAGAGGAATTGAGGTAGATCCCACCAAGGTCAAGGAAATCCTAGAAATGGAAGCACCCAAAACATTGAAATAATTGAGAGGTCTACAAGGAAGACTAGTCTATCCGTCAGTTCATAGCACAACTAGAAGACAAATAGATCCCATATTCTCATCTAATCCACAAAGGGGTAGCATACAAATGGGATGAGAAATGCAACTAGGAATTCATAAAAATCAAGGAATACTTACTCAGATTGGCAATTCGAATGCCACCAATTCTAGGAAAACCATTAATCTTATATATATTAGCAACATCGGAAACCCTTGGAGCTCTCTTAGCCCAACATGATGAAAAAAAAATGGAGAGAGAAATTTATTACATCAACAGGACCATGGTAGGAAATGAGCTAAATTACACACCTATTGAGAAAGCTTGTCTAATAGTCATGTTTGTAGCTCAAAAGTTTAGACATTACATGCTAGCACACCAGATCAAGCTCATTGCAAAAATATATCCACTCAAATACCTACTACCTAAAGAAACTCTCATAGGATGGACGATTAAGTGGGTTATGATCCTAACCAAGCATGACATTGAGTATGTTGAACGTAAGGCCATCAAAGGACAAGCAATCGCTGACCAACTAGCCGCGACACCTATATATGCAAAAAATCCACTTGTCTTAGAGTTCCCTGACAAATCCATCTTCAACCTCAGTGTAGAAAATCACTGGAAGATGTATTTCAATGGATCTTACACACAACATGGGTTAGGAGTGGGAATCTTCTTCATCACTCCACAAGGGGACTACATACCTAAATCCTACAAACTATCATTTCCATGCACAAACAACATTGCAGAGTATGAGGTTGTTGTCATAGGGCTGAGGATCACAGTGCAATGGAAAATTATGGCTCTTAAGGTATATGGAGACTCACAACTTATAATCAACTAAGTAAACAATGAATATAAAACAAAGGATGACAAGCTGACTCCATACAAGAAATTTGTGGAGAGCCTTAAGGAGTCATTCATTGATATTACATTTGAATAGCTACCCATAGAAAACAATAGAGTAGTAGATGCAATGGAAACCATCAAGTCACTCCTAGAGATCTTGCACAACGTCCCAAAATAGGAATTCCTCATAGAGAAGCTTCTCGTACCAACATTCGAGGTACTAGAGTCTGAATTCATTTGTGAAATCGTTGGTCTTGGTAATCATTGGTATCATGACATTTACACCTACTTGAGAATAGGAGTCCTTCCCACTAGCATAACCCCAAACCTCAAAAGATATTTTATCAAAAATTCATCTCGTTTTTTCATCCTACGAGATACCCTATATCGTAGGAGAATTGAAGGGACCCTATTACATTGCCTAAACACTAAGGAAGCCCTGGATGCTTTAATCGAGGTACATAATGAAATTTTTAGTTCACACTCGAGCAATATGACTTTGTCTAAGAAATTGCGAAGGACAGGATATTATTGGCCCACAATGGGAAGAGAAGAGCATGACTATGTCAAAAGGTGTTTACAGTGTTAGCAACATGGAGACCTCATCCATGTACGAGCTTAGGAGCTCAATCCCATTATCACACTGTGGCCCTTTTCACAGTGGGGGCTTGATCTCATCAGTAAAATCACCCCCAACTCATCCAATGGCCATAAATTCATCATCACTGCCATGAAGTATTTCATACAATGGGTCAAAGCCATTCCCATGACCTACATAATAGGAAATAAAATATCCAAGTTTATCGTGAATTACCTAATTTTTTGCTACGATGTCCCTCAAGCCATTATCTTAGATAATGGGACACCTTTCAAAAATTAGGAGGTTCATGACCTATGCTATAAATTCAATATCCAACATCGCTTTCCACTTTGTATTATCTGCAAGGTAATGTCCAAGTAGAGGCTACCAATAAAACCATTATGAAAATCCTTAAGAAAATAGTCAATGACATAGGTCATGACTAGCATCTACAACTAAGTCTTGCCTTATGGGCTTACCACACAAGCATCCACACACCAAAAGGTGCCACCCCTTTCTCCCCGGTCTACAGATCAGAAGCCATACTCCCCATTAAGATCGAGCTCCCATGCCTGAGGATATCGCTGTAGAATTTCATAACAGATGAGGAATACCGGGTCTCACGACTCAATGAGCTAGAGTTACTAGATGAGTGATGCATGGATGCCCTAAAACATTTGCAAGTCTATCGGAATCACCTCAAGTGAAGCTACCACAAGAAAATTAGGAGGTGGACCTTCCAAGTTGGTGAGCTAGTATTGAAGGAAAATTAGAAGAATGTGCCAAATACAGAGAGCAAGGGTAAATTTGAGCCCAACTAGTTGGGACCATTCATCATCACTACAAGCTATAAATCAGGAGCCTACCAAGTGTCAATGCCCGAAGGGGAGCCTCTACAGGAGCCCATGAACAACTCTCACCTTAAAAATTTTTATGCCTGATCTTTTAAGGGTAAAAAACCGAAAATACAAAAAAATTAAAAAATATATCAAAATCCAAAAAAATAAAAAAAAGGATTAAAAACAGTAAAGATAAAAAAAATGTCCTCTAGTGAAAACCACTTTGGTGGCACTTTGGACAGGTACCTTGGTGAAAACCTTGCAAACAAGCGCCAAGTGTAAATAAAAGACTCTCCATCCATAGGATAGTCACAACTTATTCTGCACACTCACATATCCATTACATCCCATTTATCCTTCCACCATCCATTAAAATCCGTACCATAGCTTGATCTTGTGTTTGTATCATAATCTGCCCTAGTACTAATTGGCATATTCCTAAGGTCAGTTTGTCCTACCTATATCGAAGTAGTCTATCACATCACACTAGGGGAATGTTCCTATACCTGTATCAAATCAGATTCGTGTACATTCTTGTGATCTTCCTTTAAAATTAAAAATCCAAAAACATCAAAAAATAAAAAATCCAAAAACATCCATATCAAAATTAAAATCTAAAAAAAAATCAAAGCAGTGAGTCATCCAACTGAACTATGTCATCTTTGAGCTTGAACGTAGGCAAGGTTGATCTTTGATCATCCCCCGAGACACTTTAGGTCAGTCCTTTAGGCGTCTGTCGCAATAAAATGGAAATTTGTTTGTCCATCTATCTCATCAATAAGAAAATCTATGTTAGTTAAACTACGAGGTCTCTGCATGTATAACATAGGCAAGGCTAATCTGTTGATCAGCTCTTGAGACCCCTAGGATAGGTCTTTAAGTTAGTCTCTTGGTCAAAATCTCAAAAAATCCAAAAAAATTGAAAAAACCAAAAATCAAAATAGCCTCAAAACATTTCAAAAACATCAAAAACATTCAAAAAATCCAAAAAATCCATCCATCTCATCTTGCTTTCACCCAAAATAGTCATCTGCTCATAATAAATCATCATCACTTTCACCCTTTGGAAAAGCAATCAGAATGAAGTCTAGTAGGTTAAAAAGTGAAAGCTCAATTGTGAAGTCTGAAGTCTAGGTCAGTAAGTCAGCAAGTTAGTCAACTCAGAGTATCAATAGCTTATCATCCCATCAAATTTCATCATCATTTGATAATAACATGTCCTAGGATGCATCCTTCCTACAATGGACATCAACATCAGGCATCACCCTAGTTTAGTCTTGGCTAGCGGTATGAAGAACATTAGCTTGTTTGTTTACTTTATCTTGGTCTTTTTGACTTATCTTATTTGTACTTGTTCCAATGACCTCTTGATGATACCTAATCAAAAAGTTTTAGAGAGAAAGGAATGGTTCAACGATCATTATCTTTTTATTTTTCATGCTTGTTGGATATTCTTGTAAAATAACTTCATCATGCATGCTTTGTTTGGCTTGTAGGGAGGATGTTTTAGGTATCTTGTTGACCACATAGGAAGGCTTTATTTTCTATGTTTTGGTCTAAGATGTTTAGAATATATGAACTGCATTATGAATAAGGTTCTATATGTCAAGTGTGAACAAGGGTACTTCTATCTGATTGTCAAGTCAAAATCCATCACACTGGGTACAACACCATCCTGGTTCTTAATACCTTGATGCATCGCACATACGTGTATTATAAAACATAAAGTAAATGGCCCTTTTAAAAACTCAAATCCTGATTATCATCATCATTAATAAGGTAGGCTTGTTGGATCTTCTTTCTTCTATCTTCTTTCCATACTAATATCGTACCATGATAGTTACTCAAAAACATCACTAAAATGCTTCCACCCTACATCCACCAGTCATCAGCATAATGCATATCATATAGGAAATATAGGTGCATTACATTTTATCATTAATATAGGTTCATTACTATTATCTGCATTTCATTATATAATCACATAACATATCATTTCATTATTTATCCATATTCACATTACATCATAATAACCTCATTACATATAATAATCATTTACATTTCATGTCATTTTATTTTCAATATTATCATATTACCATTACATACATAAAAGTCATCTCATAGATCATCTCACATCATCTCACAATCATGTGCATAACATCATTTATGACATTACATTTATACCATTATTTCATATTAACATCAACATCTCATAGGTCATTTCACACCATACATAATCATTTCATATCAATGCACTGCATTTCATTATATAATCACATATCATCACATATCATAAGTCACTACATTATTGTATCATTAGGAATCATTTCTCATCATACAACATTATTTCATACAGTGACATTGCATTCATTATAGGAATTATTGCATTATATCATTACATTTATACATACTACCATTACATCGTATATTATAAATACCATTTAACATCTCACATCATTACATTCATATCAAGTATCACATTTGCATATTATATATCATCCATAAATGCATGAGAAAATAAACAAAAATAATATACACCTACATATCACTGCATATTTCATAATTATGGTACATCACATAATCCATTTAAAACATAATGTAGAAAATCATTTGCATATCATGATTGCATCCATACATCGTCACCACAAAATGCATAGAAAATATACAAAAAGAAATGCATCCATCATCACTACATCACATCATCACATATAAACATACATCATATTGCACAACATAAAATAGATGCACCTCATAAGATAAATCATAACATATCATAACACATAGGAAATTAAATGCATCCATCCATTATAAGTAGGAAATCTCATAAATCAAACCATCTCATATATATATAAATGAGTAACTATCAAGGTATAAGATCAGGATCATGTGTATATATCAAAATATATGATACAATCAGGGAAATAAAAAATCAGAGCCCATGGATAAAAAATGAATACTATCTTTGTCAAAATGAGGAACTAGCCCTGCTGGTTGTTGCCCTCTCCTACATGTCTCTCACCATGATCCTTAGGTGGCCTCATCCCTATTTGCTAGGAATACTTTGGCACCTGAGTTGCTACTGGCACTGCCTACCTGTAGTGAAGCCTATAATACTCGGCCTCTCTCATAGCCTCCCGATAAGATCGAATGCACATTGTCTAGCCCTATGATGCAGAGGTTGTGCTCTCAATATACTGCCTCCATCCTATCTCTTGGTCTCTCTTAGACCTCGCCTAATCCCTCTCTTTCATAGGTGTCTAAACTTGCTACCTCACCTAGTCCCTCTCTACTATGAGCACCTTCACCTGTGCCTGCAACTACTGAATCATGGCATCCTGGTGATCTAGTTGTGCTCGTGGTGGTGACGAGGGCTGCTGCTGTGGAACCTCTCTCTCCCCATCTCTAAGATGATCCTAGGGAGGTGTCTACTATGCCTGATCTCGGGGTGGTGTCTGATGTGGCTGGTGCAGAGCTGTACCACCTCCTCCCCTATCCCCATCCCCATCTCCATCCCCATCCCCTCTACCTCCTTGTCCCCACCTTCAACCGGCTGACTTGCCTATGGGCCTCCATTGTGGGAGTGCCACACTTGGAACTATAAGTCTGAGGGGTGGTCTGAACCAAGCTATATACGCTGTTGTAACCCCTACATCCCCCTGTCCCTAATCGTATGGCCATGGTATAGCCACTAGCTTCTTGAATAATGTGACTTCCTTGTCTACTGGGATGGGCCTGCCCCATGTAGTCTCCCTCATAGTACGGGTGAAGATGACCACGTACTAGTCATCGAGTTTTTCCTATATATGACCAAACTGTCTGGCTACTTGGTCTAACAGGTATCTCTTAATCATGATGTGCTCTTAGCCCTGCATCAATCTATCCTATCGAGAAAAAAAGAGCTACTATACATCATCAAACCAAGGACCCATGCCAAGCTAGGGCCTCTAGGTCAACACTATCATCTCATCAATGACCCTTCGCTAATGGGTGATACCACCTACCCCTATGTGTGTGAAAGTGATTTGAGCCCCTCTGTACCTCCAAACAATCGAATCATCCATCTCTAGGGCAACTACTATGACCTATGGTTGGAGCACTGCTATCCACTCCCAAGCTGAGACATGCAACAAAGTAACACCGGCCCCAATGGCCCCACTGTCCAAGTAGGAAAACTCATGCAAATCTCTATGGAGTGAGACTAGCATCACTGGCCCCCATGCAAGGCACTCCCTATGGAAGAGCATCCACACCCATGCTAGCCCCCACCCTAGACTGAAGTATCACCCTCACCGATCTGGAGCCACAAGTCCTGATATGATAACTGCTACAATAAGTCTGAAGGTGGGCACTGTACCTCGGTATCTCTCTAAATCAACCTGCCCCTCAAAGAAGACAATCGCCTCAAGCTCCATGATCTCATAGCATGCATCCCTCATAGCATCCACATCATAGATGACCCTCTCTCTATGGATGGGCAACCATAGGATGCACCAGACATCCTCCAAGGTGATTGTGGCCTCACCAGTGGGCAAGTGAAATGAAGATGTCTCACTATGCCACCTCTCTGCTAGGGTTGTCATCATCCCTAGGTGGGTCCGAATGGGATGGGAATAGGCAACATATCAGAGTCCTATGGCCCCAAGGTGCTCCTAGAGAAGCTCATGTAACCCATCTAATTGACAAAGAACTAGGCACCTATGCTCCTAAGAATGCAATATCCTGAGGTCCTCCTGTGCAAGAAAGGTCACTGTGTGAAGTTTCAAAAAAAATCGGGCTCTCGTCCTAAGTTCTCGCAACTCAAACAAAAAATGTGACACTATTTGCAATTGCGGCGTAGTTTGCAAACTCCAAACTGCACTATCGTGGCATAGTTTGATCATGCCTCTATGTCCTAAATTCCAAAAAGGCTCGCCACAACACACTTCTCACATGCAACTGACTTTTCCCCAAACCCTAATTTTCTCAAATGACTCGCGATGGCACCCTATGCATATGCAACACACTTTGAGGCTGCACGATGCCGATTTTGCATTTTCAACAGTGCTATATAGTGTCGCTTGACTCAATTTTGACTTTGACCCTAGTTATTGCACAAAAAAAATTGAAATGAAAATTCAAGGAAAGGGTACATACCACTGGTCCTGCGCCGGTTGGCCGCAGGTGCACTCATACCCGCTTTGAAACATGTTATGGAAGCAATCTTTGCGCCATCTCGATCAAAGCTCATAGCTCAAAATGCAAATTTCTCTAAAGGCTAAGTGTGAAAATGATTTGAAAGTGACCCCTTAGGGTCCATTTAAGCCTAAAAATTAGGGTTTTTTGACCTAATTTAGTCATTTAGCTAGGGTTTTGGACTCTTGATCCTGTTTTTGCCTGACCAAGGGTCGTTTTGCATCATTTTTGGCATTTTGGCACATTTTTTTGGCATCCCAAACCCTTTCTAGACCTGTTAGGCAACTTGTCCTCTTTTTTCATGAGATCACCCAAAAATCCAAATTTTTCGTTTGATCTCTCGAGGGGCAGTATACTAGCATAATTCTTCTCACTGGGGCAGTAGTGGGGCATCTAAAAAAATGTTTTTTTTTGAATTTTGATCACAACAGTTTATTCTTTGAACCAACACAATAGGTGCATTGCTTCAAAGAGGGGGAAAATGTAGACACGGAAAAAATACATTTTCGATCCTACACATTTGATTCTGAGCTTACTAACATCGTTTCTTCCTAAATCATCTTTTTGTAATCATCACATTTCATCTCTTAATTAAATAAATCATTTTATTTAATTAATCCTATAGTCTCTCTTTTAATTAAATAATTCTCTTTATTTAATTAAATCTCTAAAGTCATCTCTTTAAATTAAATAAATTAATCTTTATTTGATTTAATCTAACATCATCCCCTTTAATTAAATAAATGAATATTTATTTAATTAAATCTAAATCCATTATTCCTCTCAACTTTTATTTATTTAAATCCTAAATCCAAGTCAAATTGTCAAATCATTTAATTTCTACTTAATCTGATCAAATCATGATTAAATCTAATCCTAATCACTTCAATCCTCTAGATTTTGCAACTTGCACAATAAATCAATTTATTTGATTTATTAATTTATCTATTTTCCCTCAAGTTGGCATCAAAAGGGAATATTCTTCAAAATTTGAAAATCCCTCCAAAAGGGATGAGTACATCCAACAAGGCATTAAAGGCCTCTTACATGTCCTTTGCCTTGAGCCAAGTGGAATTTACTCTATTTCTTATTCCCTCTAAACTTGTCAACTCAACAATTTCAAATCCACCTAACCATATTTATGTGCACATTCCTCCAAATGTGCTTATTCCTCCTCGAATCACATGTGGATAAGTGGCCTCCTCTCATTGGTTGGTATTTTATCCCACATTGATCCATTTTTCTTATTCTTCCATTCTTCAAATCTATAAATATAGGGCTTCTCCTATTGAATTGATCATCCACAATCCATGCAAGCTTACTATAATGAATTTCATTTGCAACTTCATCCATTTTCATCTAGATTTCATAGTTCTGTATCATGTTTATCAAGGTTATCATCACATTGCATCAAGGAATCAAGAATCTTCATCAAATCACACTAAGGAGTTAGGAAAGGGCCATTTCCTACACATAAATGGCACCAATTCCCCCATGGGATTGATAGTTTGTTCATTAGAATAGGATTTGATTTATTTTATTTATGTTGTTCTTCATTTCCTTTCCTATTTTGATGTTTAAACCTAATTTCATGGGGAATGTTGATTCTAACTTGCATTTTGATCTAATCTTATGATTATTCTTTGTGTTTATGTAGGTATAGAAACACCATTCAAAGTAACCAATTAAACAACCTAATCCTTGAGGCTCCTTTTCACTAAGTCTTCATGGCATGGGTAGTGCATGTACACCATAATTAGTTTGTTATTGGTTGGTGTAACTTACAGTAGTTACATAGGCAATTGAGTACTAGAACCATACATGTGATTATAATTTTAGTAGACTTTTTTTTCATTAGTTTTGTCTATGAATTTTGGAGTATATGGGAATTGAACTTGTAATATGCATCCAAATTTCAATTCCTTTGATCACTTTTCCATTAAACCACAAGCTCATGTCCCTAGCCTAGACCTGAATCCTTGGGTAACATTATGTGAAATCCTAATCTATTAATTTCATGGAAACATAGAAGATGGTCTCATATGTCATAGTTGAAAGCATAGCAGAAAAAATATTTTGGGGAAAAAAATTGGCAAACCAAAAGTATAAGATTTTTTGATTTTTTTTGGAAAAATATGATTTGAAAAAAATGTATAAAATTGTAGAAGAGATAATTTTTTTTTTTTTGAAATTAAAAGGCATTTCCAAAAGCATAGAATAAAGATATAGAGAGGAAACAAATAAAGAGTTTAACTAATTAATTGTAAAAAATAGATTTTTGTAGTTTATATTCATATCGCTGACTACATTACATTGCACAAATTTCAAACTCAAATTATTACTTCACATTGCATAACTAATAGTTCTACATGCTAATAGATGAAAATTTTCAATTACAATATATTTTTTACAAAGTCAACCTAAGCAGTTATGTAATTACTTCACATTGCATAACTAATAAGTAGGAACAGTTTCCAATTGCATTTGCTTGTCATGGCATTCTCTGAGACAACATTTCTTTGAGGCATTTTTTCAAATAGTTCACTCTCTTGTCTATGCTACCACATTTTTCATACATGTCTACTAAAGAATTTTATCAAATAGTTTGTTGCCTTGCTTCTATAGCTAAAAGCCTAAAATAGATGCTTTCAAGCAAGCTATGGATGCTTGGACAAAAATTATCAAAGAATAATAATAAGCAATAACATAGACAAGGTAGTGAATTATTTGAAAAAATCCCTCAAAGAAATGTGGTCTCATGGTGATGGAATGGAATTAAAATCCATAGACAAGGCATAGATAGGGCAATGAAATATTTGAGAAAATTCCTTAAAGAAACATGGTCTCAAGGTGATAGAATGCCATGAAAATCCATAGAAATTTTCTTGTCATGGCATTCCACAACCACATTTATTTGAGGCATTTTTTCAAATAGTTCACTGCCCTATCTATGGATTGTCATGGTATTCCATCACCATGAGATCACATTTCTTTGAGGCATTTTTTCAAATAGTTCGCTGCCTTTTCTATGTTACCACATTTTCCATACATGTCTACTAAAGCATTTCATCAAACATTTCACTACCTTGTTTCTATGGATAAAAGTATTAAATAGGTGCTTTTGAACTAACTATGGATGCTTGGAAAAAATCCATCAAAGCATAAAAGTAAGCAATAGCATAAACAAGGCAGTGAACTGTTCAAAAAAATGCCTCAAAGAAATTTGGTCTCAATGTGCTTGTCATGGCATTCCATCACCATGAGACCACATTTATTTGAGGCATTTTTTCAAAAATTTCATTGTCTTGTCTATGCTACCACATTTTTCATACATGTTTAGCAAAGAATTTTATCAAACAGTTCACTGCCTTGCTGCTATGGCTAAAATCATAAAATAGATGCTTTCAAACAAGTTATGGATGCTTGGAATAATTATATCAAAGAATAATAGTAAGAAATAGCATAGACAAGGCAATGAACTGGTTGAAAAAATGCCTCAAAGAAATGTGGTCTCATGCTACCACATTTTTCATACATGTCTACCAAAGCATTTTATCAAATAGTTCATTGTCTTGCTACTATGGATAAAATCCTAAAACAAGTGCTTTCAAACAAGCTATGGATGCTTGCAAAAAATATATAAAAGCATAATAGTAAGAAATAACATAGACAAGATAGTGAACTGGTTGAAAAAATACCTCAAAGAAATGTGGTCTCATGTTGATGGAATACCATGACAATCAATAGAAATTCACTTTTCATGACATTCATCATGGAATTCCATTACCATGAGACCACATTTATTTGAGGTATTTTTTCAAAACTTCATTTCCTTGTCTATGCTACCAAATTTTTCATACATGTCTACCAAAGAATTTTATCAAATAGTGCACTGCCTCATTGCTATGGCTAAAATCCTAAAACAACTGATTTAGAACAAGCTATGGATTCTTAGAAAAAATCTATCAAAGCATAATAGTAAGAAATAGCATAGACAAGGTAGTGAGCTGGTTGAAAAAATGCCTCAAAGAAATGTGGTCTCATGGTGATGGAATGCCATGACAATCCATTGCTATGGATTGTCATGGCATTCCATCACCATGAGACCACATTTCTTTGAGGCATTTTTTCAACCAGCTCACTACCTTGTTTATGCTAGCACATTTTTCATACATGTCTACCAAAGAATTTTATCAAATAGTTCTCTACCTTTCTATTATGGATAAAATCCTAAAACAAGTGCTTTCGAACAAGCTATAGATGCTTGAAAAAAATCTATCAAAGCATAATAGTAAGCAATAAGCTACATTCTCATGGTTTTTTTTCTTGCAAAAATTTATGTGATTTTATTTGCATTTTTTGGCGATTTTGTAGTTTGAAATGGGAGAAAATTGTTGATGAAAAGATAAAAAAGAAATTCAAACAATCGGGGAAAAAATCATCCAACCTATCGATTTTTAAAAAATCATCCAACCTATCGATTTTTAAAAAATCGAGATTAATCGAGGTTTTTTGCAGATTTATGCTAGTTCATCAAATCAGTGTTGTCACCAAGCTATTTTAATTGATACTATATGTTCACACATGGGAGTATATCAATTCTTAGAACAAGTCGTCCTATCTCAACATGCTAATAATTTATGCTAGTAAGTAATGCTCAAAGTTACAACAAAGAATTCATTAGCCTTTTTGTTAGTGTTTGTGTATTCATTAACATTGAAAAGATTGCCATATGTTTAAATGCTTATGGCTCATCAATAGAACAAGCATAAATTCCATGTTCCATTGCTAAATGATTTCTTTAATTATCATCTCTAAACAAGGAAGGCCCTCAATAAAACATGGATAAAAATAACATTTGTTTATTTCCAGTCATCATAGTCTTCTTTCATGCACATTGTAGATGACATGTAAAATGAACATAAGTCTACATGATCAACAAGATTTTCAGAATTACAACATGCTCCTATAAATGCCAACAAATAGTATGAAAACACCCCAAAGTTTCCTTATCTTTGTGTATTACAATTTGACCATTATTATTATTTTTTAATTGTAACAGATATTTCTTATATTAGAAATATAAATGGTGAGGTTCTAGTAATAGATAGTTTATAGCATATACTTTTAATCTCTGCCTCTTGCACATGGGAAACAAAATGAGGGTAGAGTAGTTGCTATGTTTCTTGATAATTAGCCATTGATAGATGAGAATCCTACAAGTAAAAAATGCACAAAACTAACCACAAATATTTATGTAGAGACAAAACATCTAATTTTGTAGAGTGATGCCCAACTACATTTCTTGAATTTGAGTTCTTGTAGAGTGCTTTGTATCTTGTAGAGTTCTCTAATTCTAATTTTGTAGATTTCTTTGTATCATAATTCTATGAAGTGCTCTGAATTTTGGGTAAGTGATGAAGAGTGTTGAAGAGAATGACTTTACATGTATTAGATCCTAAGTAATTTGAGTTTTTCAGATTTCCATTTTTTTCTTGAAATAGGAAATTAAATTAATACTAGAATAAAAAATATTATAGATGGATCAATGTCGAAGGTTGACTATGGATCAATACCATGCATATGATGAGAGAGTAGCCGATGAGAGGGACATGAAAAAATATCCATGTCCATGTAATGACTATCTTCATGGAAAGGTGAAAAAATAAATGTGATTTATCAACATATGCTAAGATATGGGCATAGTGGTAAAGCCCTTGGGATTACAATTATTATGAAGATGTTATAGAGTTGTAGTGTGAGAGATGAAGAGGCAACAAACATAGATGAAGTCGTACCAAACATAGTTGAAGAGGCAACAATGTTAGACGAAGGGTTTGAAGTTGATAGAATGTTGAATGAGGGTCTAAATGATGATTGGGCCAAGTCCATGGAGGATGCTTTAAATCCTATATATTCTAATTGCAAGCTAAGTCATTTTACAATAGTCCTTCAAATTCTTAAATTGCAAATGGTACTTGGTTGGACAAATGAGAGTGTAGATCAGTTATTGGCATTGTTAAGTTCATTGTTACTACTTGACTCCATATTTCCAACAAAATGAAATCAATATAAAAAGCAAATAAATAAGCTAGGCTTAGGGTATGAAAACATTCACACATGTGTGAATGGTTGTGTATTATTTCATAATAATTTTGCAATTGAGAGTGAATGTTTGAAATGTCATGAAGTGAGGTATAGACACGGATTGAAATCAACTGTGGTTCCTAGAAAGGTTCTTTGCTAGTTTCTGATAATCCCATGATTACTCCAAATGTATAGGTGCATAGATATTGCTGAACTTATGCAATGACATGCCCAAAATAAGAGCACCAATGGAAAACAACATGTGCCTAATTTGAAGACTTGGATGTAATTTGATAATAGATTGCTTGATTTTTCTCAAGATCCTCATAATATAAGGTTGGGTTTGGCTCTAGATGGGGTGAACCCATTCTTAGATCAAAGTACTAAATGGTCAACTTGGCTAGTTTTTTTAATAAATTATAACTATCATGTCATAATTGACAATATTTTACCTATTGTGGTAAATATATCAAGTTTGGAAAATAGGCCAAGATTAGAAATTATAACATTGGGCCTAATATTAAAGAGAATGAGTTTACATGTATTAGATCCTTCAAACTTTGATAGTTTGAGGGAGGATGTTGTTGAAGTCCTTTGTCTATTGAAATGAGAATTTTCACCAACAATCTTTAACATTTCTATGCATATTTTGATACATCTAGAATATGAACTAGAGAATTGTGGCCCAGTAAGAATGAGATGGATGTATCCTATAGAATGATATATGAATATTATGAAAAAAATGTTCATACTAGGGAAAAACTGGAAGGCAACATCTTTGAGGGATATTCAACGAAAGGGGCCATGGGATTTTGCACAAAATATATGAAGGATTTTAAAAATGTCAATCGATATTTATGGGATGATGGAAAAGATGAGAGAGTTGTAGGTGAAGCATTAGAAGGAAATGGATGTCACTTCAAGCTATCACATCAAGAAACAAGTGTGATACATGCCTATATTCTTCAAAACACATCTTTGTTCGATAAGTTGCATAGATAAAAAAAATTACACAATAATTTATTTACTCAATTGCATTTACACATTAATATTATTAATATTACTATTTGTATGTTAATATTCTATGTAGAAAATATGAAGAAGAGAAACAAACTTGGATGCAACATCAACCTCAAAATCATAAATGCCATGATTTGATTACAGGTGATTCTTTTCCAAAATTTGAAGAATATATTGCTAATGTAGTGAGTGATGCAAAAGAAGAAGGTCAAGCTAGAACAACAGAATAAAGTGAGATTTCACAATCTCCACATTTATGGGCTATGAGTTTTAGTCGAATGTGGGCCTATGGTAGTCATTTAAGAGTGGAAGAAAAAGATAAAGTAAAGACAAGTTGTGATTGTGTTGTTAGTGCTGAATTTATTCATGAAATTGAGAATAAATTTTATGTTGGATTCATCCAAGAAATTATTTAAGTGGATTTTAGTGAAAATAGTCCTATATTATTAAAATTTAAGTGGAACTGACCATCTGTGGTACAATTTGATGAGTATGGATTTGTACGCACAAAAACACAACAATTTTTATTAGAGAGGGATGAGCCGTATGTTTACCCTCTTCAAATTAACCAATCATTTCTAATTGATGATGTAAGAAGCCTAGGATCGTTGTATGCCATTCAAATAGAGTCTTGTTCAAAACAAAAATTCATGCAATTTGTCAATATAATGCCTGATGGGCAATATGTTAATTTATAAGAAACATTTGAAGAAGTGAATGAAGATGATGATAGTGTTTGAAGAAGAGATTTTGATTACGAATGAAGAGATTGGGAGAGAGAATGGATTACATGTCACAAAGATGAGGAAGAAAATCAAGCAGATGTAGAAATGAGTGATTAGGACTCTAATCTTGCTGGCAATGCAAATGATTATGATGATGTTTTGTCACCTTAACTAGCCTATCACTTTAACTTGTTAGCTTCTCACCTAAAATTTGCTTATATGTATGGTGTAATTTATTATTGAATGTGATAAAGATCTGAGAATAGGTGTGCTTATTTATTGTTGTTTTACTGATACATTTTTGAATGCAATCATCATTATTCTGTTGGTACATTATATACAAAACTTGAGATTTTCACTACTGAAAGCTAGGTTCAATCATTCTTCTTACTTTTCGTACTTTGGTTGAAATTAATTGTTTAGTTAGAATATAATTTCTTGTATGTCCTATATAGTTTTTAGATGCCAGACTTTTATAACTTCTCTAGAATAGCTAGATATGAAAAGAAGCAAGGAAGTTCTGAAGGTATCAAATAATGCAACAAGATACCTATGAAAGTAAACACCTCTTTAAAATCCTAGCAACAAATTGTAGTCATTTTTTTGATATTTGGATATCTTTAGTTTGTGATACAACTTCTAGTCTCCACATGCATTGAATATGCTTGTGTGAAAGAAACAATACTGAACATCTTTGATTTAATAATACATATAGATATATTAACATTAGGTGAACAAAATATTTAACCTATAATATTTTTCTATGATCCCTTTATACATCCTATCACCCAATTTTTTATACAAATTTTCCGCCTTAAGTATCCCATTGGTCATCCCATAGTTATCTTCTTAAGTTCATGCTTGTTATCGGGTCCTAATGACAAATAACTTATATCGGGGAGACTATGCCATATCAGTAGGAGTCACTTTAAAATCCCCCCGATAAAACAATTTACATGAAAAACATAAGAATTATTGAAGAGACTACTGCATATTGAGAGGAGATGTTTGTAGAGTCCCTTCATTGAAATAAGAAACATAAAGCTTATTGAACCGACCAAACTATATTAGAAGGAACATGTGAGAGCCCCTTGATCTAATAATATGAAGGGATAAACATTATTTCTACTAGAATTAAGAAGATATAATTAAGTGAGAGGTGGACTCATGGATTCATTGAAGTAACAATGAAAAATTGAAAAGACAATTTCAAGACCTCTCCAATGGAAGGATCGAAGAGACCTTTAGATATTAGATTAAGTAATTTTGAGTCCCTTTGATGTAAAGAAAATAGAAAGGGTGTGCAATGAACTTAATGAATTAATTGGGGAGAAATATACATATTGGAAGAACATAATGATTAGTCCCTTTGATACATTGAAAGAACCATCCCCACCTTATTGACATGGAAGCAATATTTTGAGGAGATATTTAATGACGATGATAGATTAATCAATGGTCAATATTCAGAAACATTAATGAAATTTTTTGATGATAATAAAGTTAGAATCATATAACATTTATGAAACAGAGTTGAATGTGTTATAAATAAAATCCTGGCTTTATTTGATCATGAAAATATATGAACATCCAGAAAAGAAGAGATGGGAAGTGTAGTAGAGGTTGGAGATGAAGAAATTGAGAACAAATTGCTGTTCCAAGTAAGTGCTTAGACTTGATTTGGTTTTTCCTAGTTGGAATTACAATTAAGAACTAGGATTTGGTTTAGTTCACAAATTGATACTATGGAAGGCACCTCAAAAACACCTAAGGTTAAAAGAAAAAAAATAGAAACTTGACATTTAAATCAAGATTTGATTGATCAATGCCTTCGATTTGGACCAAGGTCTAGAAGAAGTACACAATTGAACCCCAAAGTTGAAGAAATAGAAGATAAACAAAAGTCTTAGAAGATAAACCTAAGTCTTTGGGTGACACATGGACTCCAATGAGGGGTTACAACATGTTCATATATCATTACAGGAAAATGTATAGGCACCAGCTTGCATCCAACCCATGGAGATTGAATTTAGGTAGATTAGTAGTACCTAATGTATTTTTTAATGCAGAATAGATTAGGGAACTTGTGGAAAGGTATCGCCCATAGACACATAATTTATTTAGCAGATGGGTCTTCCTTTGTCCCTATCACAAATAATTATATTTCTAAAAATTTTCAATTGGACACAAGAATGAATATGAAGTTCAGAATTAGAGACCTTTTGGAAGAATACCACAAAATGGATACTAGTTATAAGAGATGGTGTAATAACCCATTCAAAATTATTACTTAATTAATATTATTGTAAATGAAACATGAATATACTCATAATTAAAAAGACATAACTAGTGGCTAAAGTCAACCATAGCTACACATGTCCATTTAAATGAGTCAAAGATTCTTATATTCACTTCAAAAGTCAAATTACAATATCAAGTTTTACTTGTCTCCTCAGGCCACAATGTCATTACATTGTACATTTTCTATCAAGTACATGAATGATTTTCATCAAGTTACATCATAGACTATAATAGTATGGTGAACAACTAAGGTTCTTCTTCAACGCTCACCTCGATTAGTGGATGAGACCATGGTTGAAGTGCTTTACCAACCAACCATGAAACTTATGCTTCCCCGATATTCTTTTGACTTGAAGAATGCTCGACCCTGCATAGAAAGTTTAGCAAGAGAACAACCTGTAAGGTGGAATCATTGCATTCCCATACATCAACATGCAATTTCTATCTAAAATTGAGAAAAGTAAGTGCATGATCTATGCTAGCAATGACAGAGAGTGAAATCACAAAGTTCATTCATACATACATAATTAACTATATTTCTTGGCCAAGCATATTAAGTGTGTTGTAACAACAACAAAAAATTTTCTAGTAAAGAAAACCTATACTCTCTGAACTCCATTTTGGCACTCGTCTCAGAAGGTAACTTTATACTATAATAACTATCTAGCTTCTAGCATAAACTACCCATAGGTCTCTAGTCAACTAAGGTATCATTGTTCTATTCAAAATTTAAACATTTTTTCACAAATATCTTTCAAAGAAGAAAAAGAATACAAATTTATACTCTAAATAGAAATCAGATTTTATGATTCATAGAGTATTTCAACAATTAGTCATATAACTCTTATGACTATTTTCTACTTAACATTTTAAGCATTTTTCCTTTAAAACATACTAAAAACAAAAGAAGATAGTCACAAGTATGTGCATGTACATAGATGAAGTCTATGTGCATACACATATATGTGCCTACTGATGTTTAAGTTTGTGCATACGTTATGAAATAATTATAAAAATTAGATTCCAATCTTAAAATAGTATTCCCTTGAGATTTCTTGTCAAATAAATAATCTAAGCAAGTCTATACTAACAGTTTCTCACATACTATTATATTCCATCATTGTTGTTTTCATAAGAACATTCATTGTTTAAAATAAATGTGTACTATTTCCTATTAAACAGTCATGAAACAAGTTGTTTACATATGAAGATTCAATGTTTAATCAAAACAAGTATTGTTTCCTACTAAACAGTCATAAAACAAGTTGTTTACATATGAATATTCATTGTTTAATCAAAACAAGTATTGTTTCCTACTAAATAGTCATAAAACAAGCTGTTTACATATGGACATTCATTGTTTAAACAAAATAGGTGCTATTTCCTACTAAAAAATTATAAAATAAGATGTTTACAGGCTAAACAGTTTATGGAGCAAAGCTATTTCTAGCTATAATGATAACTTTTCAACAAAATAGAGTTGTTTGCTGAAGAATAACTTTTGGTTGCATCATTACAGTTCTGTTTCAAACTAATAAAATATATGTAAAGATATTTAATGTCATTTACTCATTTTATTGATCTTAAGTTGTTTACATGCTACATATTCACTTACAAGTTATTTCTCATCATTTAATACTAAACAGGTTTGTCCATCATGAACATAAAATAAACAAATTAGATAACATAGTTTCACCCTTAAGAACGAAATGTCTATAATCCAAATCTTGAACTCTTTTATCACTGGAATCACTATGAGAAATTTTAATATTACAAAGAAACCATGCTTGTCGGTGATTTTCTTAAGCAAATATTTCAGTTAAGAAAACAAAGAGGTTTCAGGATCAATAGTAATTTTTCCTACACATGCTGCATCAAATAAACCAAAGTTATTCTAGATTTCGACCCATTTTTATGGATGATTTCTTCCTATCTTAAACTCAAGTTTCATTTGAAATTACCCTTTTAGGTATACTGGCTTATACCTTAATGCATTTTGCTCTATACTTCATGCAGACTCATATATACTTCTAAAACAAATAAATTATACTATCAATCATGAGGATCTATCTTTACAAGTTTACAAGAAACCCTTCTCTAACATCCCATCGATTCTTCAAATCGAGGATTCTTCTTATACACATATGTTTACCACAGTCCTACAGAAAAGAATGATTTACCCCTTTTCCATTATTGTCTAGACAAATAATGGAAAGTGTTTGCTTTTAAAGATAACAATGTCGACACATACTGAAGGTAACATAGAGGATTATTTCCTCTTTTCATAGGTTCAGTAGGTGAACCTTTACAAATAAACACCAAATGGTTTAAATTAAATTAGAATATGATTTTCGATAGCCAAGGTATGGCTTACTCTGTTGAGCGAACACTCTTAACAGTCGATTTCCTCATATTTTTCCTAAAACTTCGATCTCCTTTTAGCCTTTTTGGGAGCTTTTCAATTTTCTTCCAAATCGATCACCTATTTTTTTCACCACCTTCATTCAAAAATGGTACAAACCCCCACTTTGCAGGTGGCTAGGTGCTAATATTATGTTTGTTTCCTGCCATAGTTGCCCTCTAATTTTGAATAATTCCTTTATTATTGGGTAGGCCATGACTATCGTGGGTCTGCTTTGTAATCTTCATTGATTTTTCCACAATCCAACTCTTAAAGCATCGATTATCAACTTAATTTTAATTCAAATTTGAATATGTATATATTTATATATATGTATATATATTTATATATTTATGTGCGTTTGATTTACATAAACTTAATATACACATATATATGTTTTTAAATAAAACATTCATATACAAGTTGCTTGTTGAGAATGTCTCAATGGTTCCATACACTATCATTTTAAGTAAGGAACTTGAATTTTCATTTCGAGCTTCTTTACATATATATATATATATTTCCACACTAAAGAAAATATTTTTCTTTACAATGCTCGTTTTTAGTTCCTTCAAATCACAAGGTTTGAATAAAAAATTAAATATACAAACCTATTAATTTGCAAGCACTGAAACTGTAATGCCCTGCCAAGTAACCTTAAAGGAAGTTGCAATTAATATCATAAGTGAACCAATTTTTTTTTTTATAAAGTGCATTTAACATACACATTCACTTACTAGTTAACAACAACCTCTAAAGCTACAAGGTTAGGATTACTTAAACCCACACATACATATTACATATAACCATAGTAGTATGAATTGTATGAAATAAACATCATACATCATAAGAATACAACATAACATAATAAGATAATCAACCAAGATACAATCTCATAAACATTATCTTAAACCAATAGTTACATCACTCATTCTTAGAATGAGACAATAGTACAAATGATTACAATTACATAACTCCACCTCATAAACATAAGAGGGATAAAATAACTTATACAAGTTGAAATATTACAATGCAAGTAATTACAACAAGAATCGCGAGCTGTCCATTTGGATGTCTCACCACCAAGTACTGAAGATCGATGGGGACCCAACGGTTTTGGTGCATGTTTCACCCTACCAATATGGTACCCGAAGGCCCACTCCCCATGCTAAGAGATAGTAACAAAGTAACATGGACAAAGATCCTACTACCTCTAACGAAAGGCAGACTCATATTGACTCATACTGATATAACCAAATATATGAACTAACAAGTTCAACTCAATCACCAAACAAGTACAAATCAAGTACAATACAAGTACAAATCAAGTACAACATTCACATCATTGACATAGGTCACATTGCTTCCAGACATAAAGTAGATCAAGTATGTTCACAAAATCATACATAAAAAAAAACAATTAACAATAGTTGTCCTAGATAGAGTGTCATCGCAAGGTTTGTCATGAGATCTCCTCTGGGCATCCTTCATAGGCTCTGGCACAAGTAATCCTGGTGGCCTCAACCGAATCCCGGCACTCATACTCACTCATGCGGAATCAACTACCTCTCGCAAGAACAAGATAGTTGATCTTGCCATTCCAAGCCTTCCCACTCATCCCAAGTCTAAACAAGCCCTTGTGTCTGTGAGTGAGGTAAAATTATCTTGATTAGTGAGAAGTTAGTTCTAATCTTCTAAGTACATTATTTTAATTATCACTTGTTTAAATCACTCCTGAAGGTTATCCAATTTACCTCTTTGGGCTATGGCGCTTAACAGAAGCCACTCTTCTAATGGACAACACACTCACAACCAATCACCAAGGGAAACACAAGTGCATGCAAACTAGGAATCATAACCACTCCAACACAAGGAGGATACAAATAATAGAAAACTCACTCCAAACATATTGGAGGCAACAATCACATAGTCCACTCCTTTCAACAAGACATGGATCCCATTATCCGCTCCTAAACCAAGGAGGTGCAAACATCCCCGTTCATGAAAACTGGGTAAAACTGAAAATATGTCATGCACTACCCAAGGGAAAACAACTAGATGGCATAAAGATTCAACAACTCTTATCCTCTAAGTTCTTCTGGAAGACTTATAATTTAGGACTAACACTAAATCCCAAAACCAACAATGCAACTTGACGACATAGCAACAAAAACATTCAAGTCAACAATCAAATCTAATATTTGGATTTCCTAAATCCATACTCATTCAATGGGTAGTGTTGACAAAGTCAAAGACATGATAACTAGATCATCTAAAATAATCATAACCCCTATTTCCCTTTTCATTATTGAAAATCTAAAACAATTAAACTTACTTCCTTTTACTGAATACAGAGAATTAAATCCTTTAAGATAATCATGAGGAAGATACTACTTTTGGATATACTAAATCCATATCTCATTCATAACCCAATCACAATGATTCAATTAATCTAAATAAAAATTAATTAAATAACATAATTGATTGCCTCATCAATAAAACAACTTCTTAATTTTCTTTTAAATCGACACAAATCCATGCAATTAAACTCTTTCCATTTCCTAACCAAATCTTACATCTCATTCAATTTTTATTTAAAACATTCAATCACTTTAATATAATAACATATTATTTCTCTATCCATTTTCCATATACACTAATCAATCCATTTTTTAATCTCTATTCAATAATACATTGTATGCATCTCATATTAATAATTGAAAATACTCATGGATATATATATACATTTCAATATGTTTTCTTCAATTATATTAACAAAATAAATATTTATTTTTAAATCAATTAATTACTTCTATTAAAAAATATCTTTCCCTTTACATTTTCTACACATACTAATCATTTCTTTTAGAACACTAATAATACCTAATTTGCAAACAATAGAATAAAATAATATAAAATATTATTTATTCTCTCAAATGGATAAATACCTTCAATATACATATACTAAATATAAATTAATATATTTAAATATATTTAATCCTTAACATATCTTCTATTCTTTACAAAATATCCCTTATCATCAATTTTCCAAAATATAAATATATTTTTCCAATTAAATCAAATTAATAATTCGACCTTTTACACATGAATTTAAATTCCACACTTAAATTTTAAATTATGCATTCTTTAAATCAAATATTTAACTCCGTCAATTAAACTTTAACATGCCATTTTAAAATAAACAATAATTTCCCCATATGTTTATAATTTTAATTCCACTAATCTAATATACAAATTTTATTTAAAATAATATAAATAAATATAATACTTTAGTATTATAAATTATAATATAAAATATTATTAAATAATATTTTAATATTATAATAACAATACATAAAATATTAATATTTATAAATATCAATTTATTATTATTTTATTTTCAGAACAGCCATGGGAAAATAATTTAACAATAGTCTCATGTTTCAAGCATAACTCAAAAACTACAATCTGGGTATTTACGATTTTGGACAAGAATAAGAAAATTCAAAATGCAAAAACCCTTTAAATTTCTTGACAACCCAGTTTGTGAAAGTAAAGTTATAGGCGACACAATCAGACCATTTTACCATAAAAATATAACTATACTGTAGATTTTAAAATCCGTTTTTTAATAATAAACAGAAGGTTTCATTTTCTAAGAACATTCTAAATGCATTGTTCAATCTCTATGTTTGATTTCAATAACAACAAAATCAATTTCCCCAAATAATTTAAATTCAACTAAGGTTTTCACAATTTTCACTCAAGAATTTTCACAAGCAAAGGCTGTAACTTTGTTTAATTCTTTTCTTCTAATATCAAATTTATTTTCTAAAACAGATTTAACAAACAAATCTTTAATCATTACTATTTTAAAGAAAACAATCAAGAACAATAAAACACAAAGAGGAAAACCTGGTACAAGAAGCTACAGGAAGAGATGAATTTCTGATGCAAGCCTCCTCCAAAGATTTCCTGAATTTTCTTCAATCCTCCAAAGAATCCAATCCAAAATCCAACAAATGCAAACAATCTTTCCTTCAATCAATTCTACAATCAAACTTTCTTCAAACCCTTGTGCAAAATTTCCAAAATTTCTTCCGTGCTATAAAAATGTATTTTTTCCTAAATCTCTTTCCTTTTTTCCCTAAAATTAAAACATGTATTCTTATAAATCAAAAATACCTAATCCAACCCTAATTCACATTACATGCAAATTAGATATTTCAATTTCAATTTTTACAACCCTAATTCACATTACATGCAAATTAGATATTTCAATTTGAATTTTCAATTTCAATTTCACTTTCAATTTCAAATTTTAATTTCAATTTCAATTTCACTTTTCAAAAACCCACTTTCAATTTAAAATACAATTTGAAATAATAAATTAATTTCCAAAGTTGCAACCAATTTTCCAAATAAATATTTAATTACAATTTCTAATTTAATTCTCACACGTTGGAATTAAATTCCAAAATTAATTCTAATTCTTTTATTTCCTTTCATTCTCTTGCATCACGTTTAATTAATTAATTTAATTATTTAATAACTAAACTCAACCCCCTTGGAAAAAATTGAATTAATTAAATAATTTAAATATAATTAATTAATTTAAATATAAACTTTTATCCACATTGCATTATTTAAATTAAATAACTATCAACATGATTTAAATGCAATTATTCTAAATATCTATTTCTAAATCAAAAATTCTTCAGAATTAAATAACATCAAAGCAAGACAAACAAAGACTCGACACACACAACTGACGACACACTAAGGCTATGGTGTAAACTTGACACATGTTACCTAGCTACTATCTCCCGTTCAACTTAACCGTTGGATCGACACGCTCAAACCTGTGAAACCAGGTGGAGTCAATGTCATGTACCTGCAATCCTGCAACCAAGTAAACAATATCATACAATATATCTAGCATATATAATACACACCGTGAAGAAGGAATTATGGATTCGCAGGGCGCTCGCAAGTGAGTGATGCAAAACCGTCCTCTTCACCAATACACTCATCGAAACTGACACTTCCATCATAATTCCAATAATCTCATAATAATGTCTCATGCTAATTCTACAACATCATTAATCCATAATGCATGTGAAAAAATAATCATATAGCTACATCCCACAATAATAGTTGTCGTTGAATAATAGCGATCAAAACATCATAACAAAATGTATCCTGTATCAAAGTAATTGCAACCAAACATAACATAAAGCAAACCAAACAAGAAGCAAAACGGAGGGGTATTACAGAAACAGTTCAAATAATTATTTTTTTGCTTTCTTATATATGCAAATCAATTAAATGCCAGTCGTCATGTCATTGTGGTGTGTGCACCCAGATTCCAGCTGGCTTACCATTCGATCTAGCTAAACAATCCTACTTCAACCATGTTTTCATCCTTCAACCTATCACCTTGCAACTAAACACACTTGCACTTCCAAATCGATCAATAATGTTCAATTCTTGATGACATATAAAATAGTTTTCAAAAATTTACAAAGTCAATATCAGTCAACTCCTTATATTCAACATTCAAATATTCTAGAATCTCCATTTAATATTTAATTGAATTTCATCAATAATTCAATTTTCCATATTTAAATAAATATGCAATGAAATTGGGTTATGACATCCTTCCCCTCTTGGAAGAGACATCATCTCGATGTCTAGTAAGTCAGAGTAAATAACAATATATCAATTTTTAAAATTTATGTCTATTTCAACATCTCATCAAAATATATGTTTATTTCAATATCACATGAAATATATGTCTATTTTAACATCATTTCAAAATATATGTCTATTTCAACATCACATGAAATATATGTCTATTTTAAAATTATTTCAAAATATATGTCTATTTCAACATCACATCAAATATATGTGTATTTCAACATCACATTAAATATATGTCTATTTCAACATCAAAATTTTAAAGCATGAAATATCCTAGTATCTCAAACCAAAAATTTCAAACAAAATTATTGAGTTTCTCTTTGAAGAAAGAAAATGTGGAAAGGAGTGTTCTATTTCTTCCATATCCTCCCAAGTTGCACTATCCTCTAAGTACTAGTTCCATTGGACCTTAAGTTGAGCAATATCTCTACTCCACAACTTAATGTTGCATCAATCTAGGATTCTAATGGGATCCACTAGCACCACTCTTAGATCCTATACCTGCAAGGATTGCAAATCAAGCACATGAGGAACATTAGGATGATATGGTTTAAGCAAAGAGACATGAAACACATTATGAATTCAAGCCAAAGCAGGTGGTAGAGCTAGTCTATATGCAACTGGGTTAATCAATTACAAGACTTCAAACTGTCCCACATATCTTGGGGCCAACTTGGAAGAATTTCCAAAAGCAATAGAGATTTTATGAGGTTTGACTCTCAAGAAAAATCTGCCCCCTATTCAAAATTGTCTAAGAGTTTGGTTCTCATCGACATAACTCTTCTATCCGTCTATCACCTCTTTCAATCTACTCTTAATAACCCACATTTTCTCTTCCATTTCCTTAAGAAATTTATGTCTTATTATGATCATGTCCTCTAGTTTATCCCAACTGATGGGGGTATGACACTTCTACCCATACAAGGCTTCAAATGGCACTATGCCTAAGGATGTATGATAGGAGTTGTTGTAAGAAAACTCTACCAAAGGAAAATATTATTCCCATCTATAATGTTGGTCTATATAATACATTCGGAGGAGGTCTTCGATTACTTGATTCACCATATCTATCTGCTCATTAGTCTGAGGATGATAAGCTGAGATGAAATTCAATTTAGTAACCAATTCCACATTCAAGTTCATCCAAAACCTTGAGGTCATCCATGTGTCCCTATCAAAAATGATAGTCTCTATAATTCCAAGCAGTTAGAAGATCTCTTGAATAAATTTCTTAGCCGAGGTCAACGATCCATCCTTAAGGTTTCCTAGAATGAAGTGCACAACCTTAGTTAACTTATCAATCATGACCAAGATAACATCATGCTTATTCTTGATGAATGACAACCCTTGTACAAAAACCATACTGATCACCTACCATTTATACTTAGGTATGTCATGAGGATACAATAACCCAGCTAGGTGTGCATGCTCAGCCTTTACTCGATGGCACTTCAAGCATCTAGCAACTCACTCCACTACATCCTTCTTGAGTTTAGGAAAAAAATACAGAGTCTTAAACTCTATGATCATCTTGGATACACCGAGGTGTCCTGAATAAGGTGCATTGTGAACTTCTTCCAAAAATAACTTCCTTAGTTCTCTAGAGTTGGGAATATAAATTCTTCTTTGGTGTCTCAAAATACCATCTGGTTCGATCTCATACACATCAAACTAATGATCCGAAGGATTTTCTTCTAGGTCACTCTTCACTCTCTCATAGTGACCATCCCCTGGTAAATTCTGAATTACCTGATGCCTCAAATTTGACCTTGTTGAGATCATGGATGTCATATGTCTTTGTCTACTAAGAGCATAAATCACTCGTTTCTCTTTCTCTTTTATGTATTCAATTCCAAAGTCATACTTGCTAAGAAATTCTAACCACCTTCGCTATTGTGCATTAATATTTGGTTGGGTAAAGATGTATCTCAACCCCAAATGGTCTATCTTGAGTTCAAATGGTTTTCCCAAAAGGTAATGCTTCCACATCTATAAGGCATGAACTATGGCCACCAATTCCAAACCATGAGGTGTGTAGTTCACTTCATGTTTCTTGAGCTTTGTTTATTCATATGCTACCACTTGTCTGTCTTGCATTATTATTGCTCCCAATCCCTCTCTTGAAGCATCTGTGATTACTATGAATCTCTGATTAGGATCAGAGATAGTTAGGACTGGTGTTGTCATGAGCCTCTCCTTCAAGAGTTGGAATGCATGCTCACATTTCTCAGTCCATTCAAACCACATTCATTACCTTTGGAGTGAGGTAATAGGAGATACAATCTAGGAGAACCGTTGCACAAACTTCCTATGGTATCTTGTAACACCTCGCTGTGTGAACCCCAAAGGACAATGAACACAACACAATTTTTTTTTTGAAAGAGAAATATTCATAAGATGAATATGTATGTACATTACATGAAAATCCATTGTACATTTATAGAATCATCTACATCCTCTAGGGTACACGTGGTGGCATTACTAGATGAAAAACCCATACCAACAACATCATTAAAGATAATCCCAAGAAGATAACAACAAATACACACAATCACAAGATAAAATAATGGTACATGCAACCAACCATGAACACTACAAAGTAAAGGATACACCATTTATTATAATTCAATTCATAGTTTAATATTATAATAGTGGAGCATATTTCCATAGATACAACACATTATGGATTTAACAGTACATTACATGATGCTTCCCTTATATCAACATGAAGAGTAAATTAAGTACAAGAATAATACATAAAGGAGAATAAGTTACAAAGTGTGGGATAGTATTCAACCAAGTGAAGCTCCGGAGACTGCATCCACTTCTGCATCATGAAAACAACCTGGGAACCCAATGGGGTGCATAGCATGTTCCACCCAACCGCGTGGACCTGTAGGTCCACCCCCTGTGCTAGGAGATGACAAGAAAGGACCCACGACCAAGATAGATAAGTAGAATGATCACAAGACCAAATCACAAGGTCAACCAAAACATAACATACAACAATCTCAATGACCACTTACAAGGTGATTCCTTCTAGAGGCATACAAAGGAAAACAAGGAATACTATGGGAGAGTCTCATCGCACGGTCATTTCATGGGTTATCCTGACTGCCTCACAAAAAGTGTCGGCACCCATATATGGTTATCCTGACTACCTCTCACTAGGCATTGGCCCCATAGGGTGATACGTGTGAAACCACTAGCCTCTCATGAGGATGAGGTAGCGATCTTACCAACCATGACCTTCTCAGCCCACCCTTAGTCTGTGAAAGCACTAACAATGTGGATGAGGTATCTTACTATCTTAATTAATGTGTTACTACCCAAACCCACTAGTTTATTTTATTAGGTTTTCACTTGTTTAACCAACTCTTTCATGGGTTATCCTAACTGCCCCTTTGTGCATTGGCCCCCATGAAGAGCCACCCTCCCCACTCACAACAACAAGGGGTGTACCAAACATAGAAGTCACAACACAAGCGTGCGGGCGAGGCATGAACCATCTCACTCAAAGTCAAACTAAGGAAAAACAAATCATAAAACAAAGTACACCCAAGAGAACTTAAATTAGAAATATGTTCAATGTTACAAAAAGGTTTAATCATGGGTAAATTCAACACAATCAGGTTTCCCATCACCTTTGGAAGTCTAACAACTTACCACCCATGACTATCAAAAGAAAGTGACTTAACATTTATGGGTTCCCAACATATCTAGAACATGTCTTTTCATAAAGATTACCTCAAAGTGAAATAAAGCAAGTGGAAAATATGGACAACATGGAATCCACGAATATGCATAAGAAAATAGTTCCAACGCGCACTCAGGATATAAACAAAATAATTATCTATACATATTCAAAGATGACTATAAATAGCCATTAAACACGATCATAATTCTAATCTTATTAAAGATAATGTATTGAATACTTAACTAATCCACTATAATTAAAGCATTTCCATAATAATATTTTTAAATAGATTAGATTTATAATATAACCTATAGTATTAAAAGAATTGGAACATAAACTTCAACTTTAAATGTACTTAAGAGAAAAATCTATACACAGTAATTAAAACTTTCATTAAATCTTGACTTTTTACATATGAGAAATTATTTTTAACAATAGAGAAAATATGGTGGTAAAAAAAAAATCTCACTACAAAATTAACACAATAGTAATTTAATTTCCTACCACAAAAGAATTATATAAATTTCTTTTGATTGAAATAATCAACAAATTCTTAAATAATAACTAACTTTCATAGCATTTAACTAAAATTATATAAATTACTTAATCATGCTTAAAATTCAACACAATAGTAATTTACATTAATTTACTATTTAGAAATAAATAAATAAATAAAATCATAAATACATTATTTATTCTAATTATTCTTATAAGAAAATAATAATATATGTTAAACAATCTACATTTACTTATTCATTTCTTTTATTCACTAAAAAGAACCATAAATTAAACTTCATGTTTTTATCTCATATATAAAATAGAAAATAGAATAATCTATATTTACATTTCCCAACCTAAAAGAACTTTTATAAGAATAAAGAAAATAAACCATATATAAAAGAAAATTCCCATGCGTATAATGTAAGGGAAAAGAAAATACTTAAAATAAGTGAATCAAAGATTACATGAAAATAAAATCAATTATGAATAAAATTATGTTGGTGAAAAGGGTCGGTTGTATCATTAGCTTAGCAACATATACTTAAAGCACATAATCAAAATCTAATTTAATATTTTATTTTCAAGCTTAAATATCCAAGGAATAAATGTCTCTAATTAGAGCTAATAATTGCAACTTAAAAATTTTAATCCAAAACAACAATTTCCACAACTTTTATTTTTTATTTTTTAAATTTAAATATCAATAAAATAAATATGTCTCTATATACTATTAACTTAATTACCTAAACTGACATGATTTAACCGGCATAGACTTCCCTTCCATTTCACCCTCTTTTCATCTAATATAATATTTTATTTTCAAGTGTAGTAACTACATTAGCCTACCAGCAAAAACAAGAGTTATTTAAGAACTTTACACTCCCTATTATCATGCTTAAAATTATATAAATTACTTAATCATGCTTAAAATTCAACACAATAGTAATTTACATTAATTTACTATTTATAAATAAATAAATAAATAAAATCATAAATACATTATTTATTCTAATTATTCTTATAAGAAAATAATAATATATGTTAAACAATCTACATTTACTTATTCATTTCTTTTATTCACTAAAAAGAACCATAAATTAAACTTCATGTTTTTATCTCATATATAAAATAGAAAATAGAAAAATCTATATTTACATTTCCCAACCTAAAAGAACTTTTATAAGAATAAAGAAAATAAATCATATATAAAAGAAAATGCCCATGCTTATAATGTAAGGGAAAAGAAAATACTTAAAATAAGTGAATCAAAGATTACATGAAAATAAAATCAATTATGAATAAAATTATGTTGGTGAAAAGGGTCGGTTGTATCATTAGCTTAGCAACATACACTTAAAGCACATAATCAAAATCTAATTTAATATTTTATTTTCAAGCTTAAATATCCAAAGAATAAATGTCTCTAATTAGAGCTAATAATTGCAACTTAAAAATTTTAATCCAAAACAACAATTTCCACAACTTTTATTTTTTATTTTTTAAATTTAAATATCAATAAAATAAATATGTCTCTATATACTATTAACTTAATTACCTAAACTGACATGATTTAATCGGCATAGACTTCCCTTCCATTTCACCCTCTTTTCATCTAATATAATATTTTATTTTCAAGTGTAGTAACTACATTAGCCTACCAGCAAAAACAAGAGTTATTTAAGAACTTTACACTCCCTATTATCAACAAGATTATTTAAACCTCTACATTAACCTACCAGTAGAAAACAAGAGCTATTTAAAAACTTTACACTCCCTATTATCAACAAGATTATTTAAACCTCTACATTAACCTACCAACAAAAAACAAGAGTTATTTAAAAACTTTACACTCCCTATTATGTTTGACGGATTGACAATGGAATCAACAAGATTATTTAAACCTCTACATCACTCTAATTTCAATGGGTGAAAGAAATAAAGAGACAACAACCATTGAATGATAATGAAAGGGTTTAAATTAAATTAGCGCATGAAGCATAAAATATAATTTATCTTCACCCTTCTAGTGTTTCCATCATCATTTCATTCTCAAGAAAGCCAAAATAAAACAAATGGAATTTTTTTTATAAAAAAAATGACCAACCTAGAGAATTGTGGTTAGAGATGAAGTATTCAGACTATCCTTTCTTCTGCAATTTCCCCAAATTCTCGCTCTTTTTTTTTTTCTAGAATCCTCTCGGCTGCAAAATTTTCTTCTTTCTACCGAAGCACCCAAAACACCCTAAAAAATTTCTTTCTAGAAGTTGTCCTTTTTCCTCCCCCCCAGCCATTCCTAAAATTTCCTTTTATTAAAAGGCCTTTGAGAGTGAATGCAATTGATAGTTGTAAGAAAATAAAAAGCCTTAGAAACTTTCCATGTTAGAGGACAAGTGTATAACATGCAAATTTATTCACCTTTCTACTATTCAATAATTTAACCATCTTTAGTCATTCATGTTTTTTTGACTATTCTCCACTTCTATAATTTTTTTCTTACTAATTATACTTTCGCTACTCCATAACTCTTTTTCCATACCTCCTCTATGCATAAAAATTATTCAACTAGTATTCCTCTTTTACATCACTTTATTACTTAATCCACATGTTCATTTATTTTATTTTATTTTCTTATGTTATATAATCTTTAAATAAAGTAGAATAAAAATAATTTTCCATATCTTTATTAAAGACAATATTATTTTAAAATAACACTTTTTTCTTTATCATGATAATCTAATCCAATTATTTAATACTAAAACATTACTTTTACAAAGTAGTTTAAATTTAATTATTTATTAATCCAAATCCTTTATGTTTTTCAAAACCAATTAATTTACTTGTTATATCAATTTTCCCAACTTTAATTTAGATTACCTTATCAGCCAAAGTTAATTTAATTAACTTGTTAAATGAAGTCATTATGTTTACCATGCAATTCAATGACACCGTAACCAATGAATCACAAATAGATACTTACCCAATATCCAAAAAGGCCACAATGGAGGGGCACTACATACCTTGTGAGGCCCATGAAGCTATGGACTTCAGACAAATTCTAAGACACTATCCATTCCACTATTACCTTGATCTTATTGAGGTCTATAGAGACTCCTTCAATTGAAATAATATGGCCCAAATAGTGCACTCTATCCGGATAGAATGAATACTTGGACAAATTTCCAAAGAGTTTCCTTTCTCTCAATCGTTGGAAAACTATCCTCAAGTGTCTATCATTCTCTTTGACAATCTTTGAGTAGACTAAAATGTTGTCAATAAAGATCAAGAAAAAATCATCTGAGAAATCTCTGAATACACTATTCATAAGGTTCATAAAGGTTGTTGGTGTATTAGTTAAACCAAAAGGTACCACTATGAAATTGTAATTCCATATTGAGTTCTAAATGCAGTCTTTGGAATATCTTCTTCATTAATCCTTAATTGATGGTACCCCAACTTGAGATCAATTTTGGAGAACACTGTCACTCCCTTCATTTGATCAAACAATTTTTCAATCCTAGGAAGTGGATATCGGTTCTTGATGGTAACCTTGTTCAACATTTGATAGTCTATATATAGACACAAATTTCCATCCTTCTTTTCAAAACAATATCTGGTGCTCCCCAAGGAGACACACTAGGTCTTATGAGTCCCTTATCCAACAATTCCATTAGTTGGGACTTCGACTCATAGAGTTCTATGGAGGTCATCTGATAAGGTGCCTTGGATTGAGGCTTTGCTCCTGGAACTAGGTTGATAGAAAAATTGAATTCCTGCTTCGAAGGTAATTCTATAAGTTCATTAAGGAATACATCTTGGAAATCCTTGAGAATAGGATAATCATCTAAATATGGCTCCTTGCTATCAAGATTACTAACATGCACTACTTAAATTGCACATCCCTTTTGATGAGACTTCTTAAGTTGCATCACAAAAATCTATCTAAACTCTAAGGGTCTCTGCATTCCACAAACCTCAATTGGGTTTCTGTAATCATCCAGACACTTGACCACCTTATCCTCAAAGTTCACAAAATCCTTATGCTCAATTAACCAATTTATTCCCAAAATTACATCATATGAGCCTAAGGGTGCCACATACAAGTTGACCTAAGTTTGAAATGTTGGAAGTTATAACTCACTACAAAAGAGACATGTATCTACCCTATGCTCTGCTCGATTACCATATTGGACTGTCTAAGAGCTTGCCATGTACCTAAGTCTAATGGGTATCTTAGATATTATTTTCAGATCTATGAAACATTCAGTAGCTCTAGTATCAATTAATATAGAGACAAATTTACCATAGAGCTTACCCGTTAGCTAAATTGGTGGAGCCTGATACTCTACCTACTTTTTATCCACTATAGCGTGGATCTGGTGAGTCTGTTGGTAACTTCCTTCCTTACATGACTTTAAGCACTGAGGAAAATTTGAGGCATAATTGTCACCTCAACGTGTATAACATACATCATGAGGCCCTTTGCAACCTCCTAGCTTGTCCTCTCTAAATCCCTTCTGCTTATGGTCATCTTTTCCATTACCCTTGTTTTATTTCTTGTTCTTTCCACCATTATCATCTTCACCCTTCTCCTACGATTCATTTCCCCTCTTGAGATTATAGATTTGATGGCTCTTGTATCTCCTATGAAATTTATTCTTTCCATAACAAGACTTAGAACTTGAATTTTTGGGAAGATTTTATAACTACTGTAACTTTTGATCTTGTTTGGTGGCCTTTTGAAAGACTTCATTCATGGTCTTCATGCATATCCACCTTAGCTCCTATGTGGGGTCTGAGTCCCATTATGAATTTACAGATATGAAACTATTCATCCCCTTTATATTGAGGCACACACCTCAATAGGTTAGTGAAATTTTCCCAAGAATCATAGTCATATTTCCCTGGGTTAAGTTATGAAATTCTATCACTTTCTTGTCAAAGAAAAGCTACAATAACCATATCTTCTTGAAAGCTTGGAGGAAGAGTTCCCAAGTGATCTTAGTAGGCTATAGGTTTTGTTCTAACTTATCATTATCCCACCAAGTCGTTGCTTCACCTGAGAGCTGATATGTAGCCCATGTCACCTTAGTCTATTTAGAAAGGTTACAAAGCCCAAAATACTTTTCCATTTCTATAATCCAAGCCTCGACTCCTATTTTGATAACCTTACCATCAAATTTGGGTGGTGCTAGTCTTTTGAGGCCTTTCCCAAGCTCTTCCTTAATTCACCCTTATGGACTTGCCTCTGGACCATCATTTCCTTGATTTCCCTCTACATTCCTATGGTCTCAGTCTTTGTGTGCCACTTGGAATTCTTGCTCTATGTGATCCATGCGAGACTCTTGTTGATTCATAAGCTCTAGAATTTTCTCTAGTCTCTTGTTTGGTTCTTTATCGAAACCACTACCACCCCTGTCTTTCCTAGTGGTCACCATGATGTCTCACACTTATCTTGCAACATAGTCACGTTCATCACATCTCAACACAAGGTTCGATGAATAAATGTTCTTATGCTACATCACATAATTTTTATATGCATACATCCCTCAACTTAGAAGACATACACATTCATGCAAGATACACACATTTTAGAGTCTCTCATTGAACACACAAAAATATCATTTGATTTTATTTATATTTAAGGTGAGCCAATAGACTTCTAGTTACATCATTTTGATTTCTTAGTATTAGAAAGAGGAAATTCCTCTAGATCATCATCCGAGTTTACATCAAACTTTATAGAAGAGGATGGTTGGGCACATAGGCTCTCTTTTTCCTCTTTGGTCAACAAGGGTGCTTTGGGTCCACACCCTAGAGGCCAATCCCAGATTGTGGAAGGCTTTTTGATCTTAGGTGTTCGCCTCTCTTAAATCTTCAAGCCTCTCTCTAACTTCAATTACGTAAGAGCTTGCGCTAGAGTTTCATCGTCGAGAATTTTTTATGGAACCTCTGCCCTGGCATTTCTTTCCTTTACGTCATTCTTACTTGGGGTTCGAATAGTATTCCATTTCCTTTGTCCTACCTTTGATTTTTCCATTCCTGCATTCAATCTAGGTTCGGTCAATTTTCAAGACTTCCAATTCTGGGCCAAGGGTCAACTACCCTAGTCAACTATGGTGGACTCAAAAGGCTTAGAGCTGAACCCTAGGCTCTAATACCAAATGTAATAGCCCATTCAAAATTATTAGTTAACTAGTATTATAGTAAATGACACATGAATATACTCATAATTAAAAAGATATAACTAGTGGCTAAAGTCAATCATAGCTACACATGTCTATTTAAATGAGTCAAAGATTCTTATATTCACTTCAAAAGTCAAATTATAATATCAAGTTTAACTTGGCTCCTTAGGCCACAATGTCATTACATAGTACATTTTCTATCAAGTACATGAATAATTTTCATCAATTTACATCATCGACTATAATAGTCTGGTGAACAACTAAGGTTCTTCTTCAATGCTTGCTTCCACTAGTGGATCAGAACATGGTTGAAGTGCTTTACCGCTCAACCATGAAGCTTATGCTTCCCTAGTATTCTTTTGACTTGAAGAATGCTCGACCCTACATAGAAAGGTTAGCAAGAGAACAACCTACAAGGTGGAATTTGGTGCATGGCCATACATCAACATGCAATTTCTATCTACAATTTAGAAAATAAAGTGCATATCTATGCACTAGGAATCATAGAGAGTGAAATCACAGATTTCATTCATACATACATAATGAACCATATTGCTTGGCCAAGCATATTAAGTGTGTTGTAACAAAATAAAATAATAGGTTCTGGTAAAGAAAACCTATAATCTTTGAACTCCATTTTGACACTCGTCTCGAAAGGTAACTTTCTTCTATAATAGCTATCTACCTTCTACAAGCAACTACCCATAGATTTTATAGTCAACTAAGGCATCACTATTCTATTCAAAATTTAAACATTCTTTCAAAAATATTTTTGAAAGAAGAAAAAGAATACAAATTCATAATCTAAACAAAAATCAGATTTATGATTCACAGAGTATTTCAACAATCAGTCATATCATTCTTATGACTATTTTCTACTTTAACAATTTTTCCTAACAAAAGAAGGTATGTCACAATTATGTGTATGTACATAGAAAAAGTCTATGTGCATACATATATATGTTCCTACTAATGTTTAAGTTTGTGCATATTATGAAGTAATTATAAAATTTAGATTGCAATATTAAAATCGTATTCCCTTGACATTTCTTATCAAATAAATAATCTAAGAAATTCTATACTAGCAGTTTCTCACATAGTATTATATTCTATCATTGTTGTTTCCATAAGAACATTCATTTTTTAAATAAAATGTGTATTGTTTCCTAAGTTAAATAGTCACAAAACAAGTTTTTTACATATGAGCATTCAATGTTTAATCCAAACAAGTACTGTTTCTTACTAAATAGTCATATAACAAGTTGTTTACTAAATAATGTGAAAAATGGGTGCTTTATGGCCTAGGTCATATAACACCACTCTTCTCCAATTATCATTCAAGAATACCCTAGGATCCTAAATTTTATTGACTATCAACACAAAGGTGAGTCAATTCTCAACAAGGGAGACCTAGGGGGGGTTCTTTAGGCTTTGAAGGGGTGACTACCAAGAAAAATCTTGGAAAAGTCAACTTAACATTCAACTCATAAAACCTAGTAATGTAAGTCAAATGATGGATGCAAATGACAAAATTATGTAACAAGTTAGGATGTGTGTACCTAGGAAGTCTAGAAATGTGATGAGGATTTTGGAAATGAAATTTTTTTATCAAAATATATTAGGGAGGACTATGACTCCCTTATTGTTTTTTTAGTCCTGCTACTATTTTTTGAGGGAAATGTAAAATCTTTGGATGTCAGAATAGAATCAGATAGAATCTCTACAAAATACCCTTGGGAGGACTAAGACTCCCTTACTATTGTCTTAGTCTCGATCTAAATTTATGAAATCTCTGAAAGTGACCCTAAGGCTAAATGTGTGGGCTTCCCTCTTCTCAGATCTTAGGTCCTGAAACTTCTAGATTTGGTTTGTAGGTGTTTTTCTTTGAAGATGACAACTTTGCAAGTTTAAAACTTTACAAGTTTGCAACTTTTCACTTCAAACAATCTTCAAGTCTTCAACCTAAATTTGCAAACACAAACATGTAAGAGAGGAAAAAATTCTTGATTGTTAGTAAATGGGGGTTTTCCTTGGTCATACCCCTTATTGGTAATTAAACCTTAATATAAATTAAAACAATGGAGGGAAACAATGAATGAAAAAAGTGCTATGTTGTAACTCACCAAGCCCTTGTTATGAAATCTAAAAACTTGTGTGAAGTGGCTAGCTTGAATGTAGATCTTGACTTGAGTGAATTCTTGATAGATCTTGACTTGAATTGCTTGCTTGAATCAAAAGCCTACATCACAAATGTTAGATTAAAAACACACATGATGTAAGAATATATTTGACATGATGCTTGAATCTTGATGATGGTTCTAAATGCTCGATGAATTTCTCTTGAATTTTCTTGTGAACTTAAACTTGTTATTAGGATGAATATTTGAATTCTTGTTAGGAGAAAATGAGTGAAAGGATGATGCAGGAGCATCCAGGGTGTAAGAGAAATCTTGCATCATCCAAAACAAAATGTTCTTTCTTTTCTATAAGGGATAAATTTGGCAGGGCTAGTATTTTAGTAAGTTTGCATTTATACATAGTTGGATACAAAATCTTACACAGACTTCCAAAATGGTAAATTGAAGCCAATGGAAAATAAATCACTTCAATACCATTTGTCATTTGAGATATATTGAAATTTCAATTTTTAAAAATCCTAGTAAAATCTTTGTGGTCAATTTTGAGGAACTTAGAGGCTCCGAATGGGCCTGAAAATTGGTGGAAAATGAAAGTCAAGTCAAAATTTATGACCCCGTGAAGTTGTACTACCAAAATTAATAAAATTTTAAAATATCTTCTTGAGGAAGTTACACTTTCCAAAAGATTCTAGGGCAGTTACACCTTCCAAATAAATGATGTGAAGGGGAGGCTACAAGGAGAGGCTAGAGCAACGTAGTTGGTGGCTCCAATTTGCAGATTTCCATATTTATGTAATCAGAAAAGTCCATGCGATGGAAAATATAATGTTGTAATTTTATTTTGATTTCAGTGATAATACAAAATATTTACTTTCCTTCTTGCATCTTGTTTGTGTCATTATCTATTGTTTTTGTGAGTTTTAGATTGTAAGGGGAGTACCCTCATCAAATGACCTTGTATTTATACTTACCCATGCTTAATATCCTAAAATTACACCACAACAAGTTGACACATGAAATCATTAATAACAAATGGCTAAACCCCCCCAAGACTTGAAATTAAATATTGAAAAATAACTTGAGGGGGACAAAGACACCCTAGGTGGCATCTTAGTCTTGAGGCTTAAAACTCGGGGCACAAACTCCAAAAAGGGCCCCCTTTAAGGTGTATTTAAAAATAGGGTCCCAAGACCTTTAGGGGACAAATACACCCTAGGTGGCATCTTAGTCTTGGTCCAAAAATCAAGGACACACAACCAAAATCATTAAATTATCATTTACCCTTTGATGTTTGTCAGGATTAGCCATAAAAAAGATGTAATTTATTATACGTGTGGATGCAAAATAGGAACAATTAAGGCATAAATAAGGAAAAACAAAGCAAGGTGAGCCCAAACAAGTGTGAAAATGAAAAGGCATGCATTTTCATACACTACATTTAGCCCCAACTTTAGTGAGAGGATGAACTTGCTTCAATCTCACACTAAAGTAGCCAACCAAACAATCAAGAAGGGTTCAACTATATGAATGTTAGTAAGATAGGATGACAATAACCAAGAGGGTGGCCAACCCACTAGGATCAAGATCCTATGATAGACCAACATAGGCACAAAGGAAAGAACTTGTGGATGATATATGAAGCCATAACCAAATCACAAACATACACCATCAAAGATAGGAAAAGGAAAAAAGGAAAAAGAAAAATGCAACAAATCAAGCTTCGACTGGCCATCCAGCACATTGTGAACTGGGTCTAGGATGTTTTTCCAAAAAAGGTTTATATGTGGAACACACTATCCACTATGAAAAAAAAAATGCTCACAAGGGCTAGTGAAGCTAGTTTTCCACTAGGTGAGCCCCAAGAAATCCATGCCAAAGTCATACCCCGATGACTATGATAAGGAAAAAATTAAAATGAATAGTCACAAGGGCTTATGAAGCTAGTTGTTCACTAGGTGAGCCCCAAGAAACCATTTCAAAGCCATACCTCCATAAGTTTAATAAGGTACAAAAAGAAAATGCATTCTCACAAGGGCTAGTGAAGCTAGTTGTTCACTAGGTAAGCCCCAGGAAACCATTTCAAAGCCATACCTCCATAAGTTTAATAAGGTACAAAAATAAAATGCATGCTCACAAGGGCTAGTGAAGCTAGTTGTTCACTAGGTGAGCCCTAGGAAGCCATATCAAAGCCATACCTCCATGAATTTAATAAGGTAAAAAAATTCAATGAAATAAGAAAGAGGGATGTTCGAAAGGACTTTGCTTAGTTTGTGTGAGGTATTAATATTAGGGGACATTGTTCCTAATGTCTCCAAGAGAGGACCAATCAAATGATAAAAGATTCACAACTTAGGGAATGCGGTGTGTCACATCACCACTATGAGGATTGTAATATGCTAAGATAGATCAATCTCTTGAAGCAGATTACTCCCAATGTCACAAAAAAGAGAAAAAAATATCAGATGAAGTAAGAAAATCACATCAAGGAACATGGAAAAATTCCAATAAAAAATAATTCCAATGTATGCCCCCACTTTAAAGAAATTTCTGAAAACCATGTTGTGAGCATTTACTTTAAAGTAGACAAACATGAAAAAGAAAAATTAAAAGAGGTTTTCCCCCAAAAACACATAAGGGATCTATGGATTCAGGGTCATTATCTGTCTTTGTTGTAATGATATTAGAGAGCTCAAAATTGTCATCATTCCCCAAATACACATAGAACTAGAAGAATGACACAAAGAGAGTGAAAGAAAAATGAAAAACCTTTTGAGTCAAAATGAAAGATACATAGGGTGTCTCGACACCTTACATCATCCCCAAAAGGAAAACACAAGAAAAAAATGAAATGAAAAGAAATATAATGAAAGATATTTTGGGTCAACATGGAAGAGACATAGGGTGTCTAGACGCCTTGCGTCATCCCCAAAAGGAAAACACAAGAAAAAAATGAAAGATAAAGAAAAGATGAGGAAAAATATTTTGGGTCAACATGAAAGAGACATAGGGTGTCTCGATGCCTTGCATTATCCTCAAAAGAAAAACACAAGATAAAAATGAAAATGAAAGGTAAAAACCAATGAAAAGACAAGAGATTACGATAAATAGAAGAATGTAGGTACAAATAGAGGAATGCACATAGAGAGAGGAAACATCAAACGATATAAGGGATCACATTACACACATGCAATCAACCAAAAGGAAAAAAAATGAAATAAAAAAGACTAGTAAAGCACATGCGAGTCAACCATCCAGTAGGTCATCTGTATCCTAGCCTTTTCTCAATATATGCAAAATGCAGATCACTAGCGAGAGGGACAACATCAAGTGTTGTACTAGGAGAATCACCAGGTTCAACATGTGTACATTATTTGGTTTAGGAGGATCATCACAATTGTTATCATCTAAGCTCATAGAAGAGGAAAATAGAAAATTCAACTTGTTATGCACTTGCTCATCAATTTTAGCAGTTTCTTCATCGTCATCCAAGTTAACCACAACATGAGGAAAAATTATAATATCCATAGAAGGTATGAGTCCTTGTTCTGTTGGAGACATAGGATCTGTTGGTTCTAGTCGTGGAGGAGGTTTATCATTTATTGCTTCTATCAAGTTTGGATTTTGATTTTCTATGTTGTTGTCTTTGTTCATCTTTCGAGCAATAGCACGATGTCTACGCCTATGCTCTCTAGCATTTCAGTTTCTTTTATTATGGTTTTCAAGTTGCGTTTGTGTAGGAGAAGGTTTTTCAACCATAGGTTTCTTTTCTTCTTGTAAGAGAAAAATGAAAGAAACCATGGAAGGGTGTTCAACCACTTTCTCTTTATCTTTATAAATTTTCTTAAGAGGTAGATTAGGACTTGTTTGGTTTTCTCTTGGCCTTTTGTAGGAAATAGGAAAGGGATTTTTTATGGATGGGTCTTGGTTAGTTGGAAGGGATTTAAGCTCAATATTATTTTCTTCAAGGGGTGGAGGTTCCATCATAGGTGGAGGAAAATTTTCAAGGGATAACTTGGCTATGAATTTTTCTTTTAACTTTTGGTAGTATAGGAAAAGGAAGTCTTCACGGGGTCGTATAGGTTCCATGGGCTCAAGCCAAAAATAGTCTAAGGAAAATTTCCATGGGAAGATGGAGGTCTAAAGCCATTATGGTTCACAATGAATATTTCATTACTGATTAAAAACTTTAAGAACTTATGGACAATGGATGGGACCGCATTCATGGAGCAAAGCCATTTCTAGCCTAGGTTCACATGAAATTGATCCAAATTATAGATTATAGAGAATGATACATTTCATTTCTTTAGTCCTACTTGTAAAGGGAGTGTGATCAAGCCCATCATACTGTGAGAAAAACTATAATGTGTTTTAATCCATGCTTTTAGTTTATCATATCTATCTTGAGTAAGTTCATGCACATATAAGAGTTCCTCTGAAGAGAAAGTAATGTCAATGGGAATTATGGTTTGTTGTTTACAAGGATCGATGCCAATCACTCCTATCATTGTACTAATAGGAATTTAGTCATTAGTATGCATAGGATTTTTTCATCATCATCCATAGGATTTTGTTCATCATCATCCATAGGATTTTGTTTGTTATTGTTCATGTTATCATCATTTGTGTTAACGCTCATCACATCGGGAGTAGTTTCACTAGCCTTAACAAATGAAATATTATGGTTAGGCATGAGATTGGTAAATATTTTCTAGTTTTGGTTAGGAGGAGCTACAGATTGATTACCTTTGTCATTCACACCTCCAATTTGGATATTGTTGTGCAGTTTTTGCACACACGCCCCACTGAAAGTGGGAACCCTCTTTTTTCGCTTTTTGGTGTTTTGGCCCTTCTTTTTCGGGGGTTTTTGCTTGCTTAGGTTCATTATTTGATGTCCATCTTGCCAATTGAAGTGGCACACTTCTGAGTATTATTGAAAATTTTGAGTTCTGATTGCATTTCAAAGTTTTCATTATTTTCAAGAAAATCCGCCTAGGCCAAATTGTCCCGGTTTTCTTTCGATGGCCGATGGTCACTACTTTTTGACCCTGTTTTCGGGAAAATCCATATGGTCTGAATTTCCTCGAAGTCCATCACCTTGTCGAATCCCCATGTTTTTGTGGTCGTGGCTGTCTTGTTGACCGCATTAATGGCGTTTGTGCAGGTGTTTTGGGGCTTTGATATATTGGATTTTGGGAAGTAATTGATCATTTGAGTTTGTTCATTTGCTATCATTTGAGCTTGAGTCTTGGAGCTTTTGGTGTTTTGCTGGATTGTGATTTTCGAGGCCATTTTGACTATCCATTTGAGTTTCATGTCCGTGGATTGTATCCTGCTTGTGTTCGATAGTTATTTTGTTGCATCACTGGTTCCAGTCCTTTCACTCTCATGGTATGTAGAAATGCTCCTTTACTTTGTTGATTTCAAATTGCTTCGCTTCATTTGCTTTCTGGTCCTTCATGGTCTCCTAATTTCCTTGGGTATGCCAGTCATCACTGGGCATTTTGGGGGCTTTCGTTGCTATAGTAGTCCACTAGGCTGGTCATTGATGTTTATTCTTGGTCCGGTATTGCTTCTCATTTGGGCATTTGCTTGCATTGGTCTTGAACTCTTCATTCTGGTGTGTGAGCGAGTCGTGCCTGGTTCTATGTATTTTTATGGTAGACATTTTAGGGTTCTTGAACTAGGGCATGGCCTATCCTCCTCAAATTGTTGTGAGGAGTGTTCTAAATTCATGTTTGATCCACTGGAGGTCTAGGTTAAGTTGTTGTCAGAGTTCAAGCCTTAGATTCAGAGTTGTTTGAATCATTTTGGTGAAAGTAAAGAAAATGTGGACGGGTTCGGGTTTTCAAAGTTCTCGCGAAATTCTGCTTCCTTCGAATTTCCTCGGCTTATCCCTTTCTTTCCTTTTTTACCACCTTTTCCTAGTTTTTGTTTGTCTCGCCAAAATCCGCTTCCTCCGGATTTTCCCGATGTCCGCGGTTGGTTCGTTTTTCCAATTTCGTGCTTTATTGATGATATATCCAATTCTCACCAAAATCCATTCACTTCGGATTTTCTCGGATGTTCCGTGTCTCCTCCATTTTCCCGGGTTAGTTGTAACTATTGTTGTTTTCCCCAAAATCTGTCTCTGGCGGATTCTTTCGAGTTTTTTGGGAAAATATTGAATTTGGTGGTTATGATGGATTTGTTTATTGGTTGCATATTTGATAGATTAAATAGGCTTATGCTATGTATCTCTTGAGATATTCCTTTGTTAGTTGATGGATTAAAATGATATTATGGGAATTAGCATGCTTGGTTCGCTGAAGTGCACCTGGTCTGGATTTTCTCGAAAATCCTCTTCAGATTGGAATCCGCGAGGGGGGCTAAGTCCCAAACTTTGAGATAATAATTTCCTACACTTGTTGTTTCTTGTGGACCTGATTGTGGTCATCTTTATGTGTTTACAGGAAGGATCAGGATAGGATGTTGCTGGTTGAGGCAAGGGGAAGGCAACAGATCGAGGTGCAGAGACTTCTACCATTTCGGATGCAAAGAAAGTAAAATTAGACATAAAGAGCCGAATTCCTAAGAGCAAGCTGACCTCAATTTGGTTAGGAATCACAGATACAAATGTAGGCATGTGGGACTATGAGGAAATTAAGGCTGAGATGTCTACAATGAGTCCTCCTTTGTTTGGCTAGAAGAATTGTGGATTCCAGATTGACTCATGTGGTAGGTTTCCCTTCCACAGTGCAATGTTATGAGTTGGTGCTTGAGTGTGCTAGGAATTATGATAGAGGCACACAGAGGATAATTGGTCCCGAGGGAAGGATTTTGGTTGGCTTTTGTCCTGTATCTATTGCTTCAACCTTTGACATGCCTGATAGGTCCCATGTGGTGGCCTTTGACATAGATGTTGCCAGAAAATATTGCGAAGAGAATTTAGTCATCTCATCAGGTGATTAACTCTTGGCTAGAGAAGCCTAAATCCCATTTCTCCAAGTTGCCTAAGCAACTATTTAGGCTTAAGTTCAAGAGAGAGTACTACAATGTCATCACTCTTCTCAGTAGGTTGGTGGGATTGAAGAGTGCAGGTGTGTTCGAGACTTGGATGTTTAATGTAATTGCTAGAATGGAGTAGGGAATTGACTATCACTAGGCAGGTATCATCAACATTGTGATTCATGAGCAGTTGTGCAATGTCTTGCAAACCAAGAATTTTACTATGACCTCTTACCTAGTGTATGCATTGGTGAGACTTCACCCATACAAGGGGTTAAGCACTAGGGGTACCTTTGGGTAGGATGCCATATATGAGGCATATCCATAGTTGCACCTAACTGGAGGGAGCTATAGGAGATCCAATGATGTGTTCACAATGTACATCACTAGATTGCTCCAAGGTGCAAAGCATATGAGAATTTTAGATAAGGCTAAAGAATTGATAAGGAGATATGGGGCATGGTTTATCCAGTTCCCAAATTTCTCATACATCAAAATTGATGATTTTCAAAGGGCTCCCTATAGACTCCCTAGATACCCTACTAATCGTATCATATTGTTGGAAGTCACTAGATAGATTTGTTACTTTGATAATATTATGAAGGGAGAAATGCACAAAACAGGTTTTGGGAATGATTTTCCCTTAAAAATAGGAATGGGAGAGGTTTTTCCTTCTATTCAGTCTTCTCATGCTACTGAGGAGGAGATGAGTAATCTTGGTCTCTCTTTCCATTCCAAGAGAGCAAGGTTTGATATCACTGGCAAAGCTCAAAAGAAGGCCAGTAGGGAATATAGCCATAAGGCTCACATTGAAGATTACTGGGTTAACCTTGTTGATGAGTTTGAGGTAAGGAAGAAGAAGTTCTCTAGATTGCCAGTGGATTTGGTAGGGATATACAATGTGAAGGCCATCCCTGACCAAGAGAAGAGGATGGGAATGTAATCCAGGGTCATGTCTATGAGGTAGTGAAGGATAAGCTAGTGGGAGAAGTTGACTAGTTAGAAGAAGAAAATATTGAGTTAGACCAAATTATGACCCCGGTGATCAAGTACACCAAGATGTGGTTGAAGCACAAGATGCTAGAGTTGGAAGGTGAAGGTGTCCCATGCACCTATGATCTGATGGGAGACTTAGAGTCTCACTCTGCTTCTGAGGGTCACTTGAACTAGATCCTTAAGGCAAGGAAAAGGTGGATTCCCCTTTCAAAATACAGGTAAGGGAGGTTCAAGCTGAGAAGGCTGCATAGGTAAGCAAATAGAGGAAGCCCGTTGCTAAGAAGAGGAGACATGCCTCGAAGAAAGAAGTTGAAAAGAATAAGGAAGAGGAAGAGGAGGTGGAAATTGCTCCTCCACTGATAAAGAGAAGAAGGATTACAAAGCTATCACAGAAGCAGGAGGAAGTTCCCAAGGCTGATAAGGAGGTTGAACCACCAGTGGTAGAGATGGAAAGCTCAGGGGAGAAAACACAAGTATACATGAGGAGGTCAAGGACTCCTTCCCCAAGGGATACTGCAGCAAAGGAGGATGTTTCAGTGAGTATTCATGTTGTTGAACAAGTGAGTGCCTCCATTCCTCAAGATGTTGATAGCACACAGGAGGAACCAAAGAAGGATGAAGATCCTAAAGATTTGGGCAAGGAAAAGTTTCTGGAGGGAGACCTCTATAATGCAGAGGCAAAAATTGACAAGGTAATACAGTCCCCCTTGGTGGCATATGCAGACTCACCTATGAAGGAGCAATTGAACAAGTCTCCTCAAAATAAGGAGGAGATACTAGTGAAGGACCCTTCACCAGCACAAGTTGTGGTGGAAGAACAAGTACAGGAGAAGGAGATTCCAATCGGGGACATTCCTAATATGCCAATTGTTGAAAAGGATGCAACCAATGATCAACAGGAACAGGAGCAAGATAAGCAAAATATAGTGCCTATTGGGTCTACTATTCTAGGATGGTTAGAAAAGGAGTTGAAGAGAAAAATGGTGATAGTGGAGGATTCTCCTCCTAATTGGGATGTCCTTATGGCTAATGTAGAAAAGGAGAAAACTAAGAAGAAAGCAAGGGTTGTGTCTCGAATTGAAAGAGACGGGTTGGGAAACAGAGTGGCCCATATTGCTACCCACGTTCCAAATAAAGATAGAGACAATGTGACTACCCAGGATTATCATGTGCACACTGTTGACTTGGGGCATGCTATTGTGGAGCAGGATATTGAAGAATATGAAGGCTCCAGTGCTGTGATTGTGGGAAGGTTCAATAAGGTTGTGTAGACGAGGCATGAGCTAGAGAGGGAGAATGAGAAACTGAAGAAGTACTTGCAAGAGTTGATGAAACCCTTGCAAGCTATTGGTTCTTCCTCCTCTGCTACAGGTTTCTTGCCTCAAGAGACAATCTCTAAGCTTAAAAAGATGAAGGGCACCACACATGCTATAGTTTCTTGGTTGCAGGGTGTCCAAACTAGAGGGGATGATGCTATTAAAAGCATTTTGTCAATTGGAGGGGATGCAATGAGATCAATGGATTGGTTAAAGGCTGTATTAGCCCAGGATAATGTGGATATTGACCTCCTACTGTAGAAGGCCACAACAATCATGGGATTCACTGAAGATAAATTGGTAAAGTGTGGGATTCTTCCTTTTCCAAGGGTTTCCAAACCTTGGGAATGGTTTGAAATCCTGAAAATGAGGTAGAAGGCCTTGAAAAATATCCATAAGCAGGCACGATAGATTGAGGATACTCTGAACAGTATCTATGATAAATGTATTTCATTCTTTGAGGTCATGACTGGAAGGAAGAAGTTTGCTCTGAAACATCTCAATTTGGAGCAACTTAGGAAGTGGTGGAGAGATGTTTATTCTTCAGTCAGTGAAGGACCAATTACTGGACATCAGATGGATGATGCTGCAACTTATATTGCAGTCATGGACAGATATTTGACTAATAAGGCTGACTGGGATGGTGCAGTTAGGTAGGCAAGAGATGACATCAAGTCTCTTGAGAGAAGGATTAGGGTTTTTCCTGTGCCACTTATTGCTGAGCTAGATAGAGTTTTGTTGGCCGTACATGGTGAAGAAGATCAAGCTAAAGAAAAGGATGGGGAGTAGCTATATAGCATTACATTGAGATTTGTGCTTCCCATTATTCACATGTATTGGGTCAACCCTTTTGGTATCTTGGTGGTTTTGGATGAAATTGGTGCCAATGGCACATTTCATATGTTCGAATATCTTTTGGGCTGACCTCTTGTAGGTCATGTTTTTATTGTAATTTATCTTTTGGGCCAACCTATCTAAGGGATTTTCTATAAAATAGGCATGTTGCTTCATTTGAAAATAGATAGGCAGATAGAAGAATAAGGATAGAGAGAAAATAGATAAGTGATATTAGAGCGACTTAGGGTTTATTCTCAAGCAAGTGTTGTAACAGAAAACTAGAGTTGTTGCTATTTTGGATGATTTAATATAAGAGAGATATTGTGTTTGGTATCCATCTTGTGGAATTTCATCTGGCATGGTTCTTGTTATTCTATCTTTCAAATTGCTTATAATTTTATGGTTAAATTATTTGGTAATGCTTAGGGTTTCATGTTTGGAATGTTTGCAGCGATCTCTAGTCCATACTTTTTGCAGTTAGCTGATTGTTAGCTGCTTTGCAAAGTTAGCCTGGACTTAAAATTGTCCTTAGTTCAGTTATAAGGGGTTTTTCATCTTAATTGCAATAGGATTGGCTGAATGAATGTTTGTGATTTGAAAATATTTAAATACCTTAGAAGATTGCACTATTTCTGTGAAATTGCAAATTCATCTGGGTCAAGCAGAAAATAGTTTATGAGAGATTAGTCCATTTTGAACATTTTATCTTTTGGAATTTTCAATCTTAGGGTTAGAAGTAGTTTTAGAATCATCTCTGAAACCTTTATCTTTTACTGTTTCTTTATTATTAGGGTTCCAACCAAGCTTCAAAGTATCAATTTATTGTTTAGATTTGATAAATTCAAAGTCCAGTGTTTGCTCGTAGTAAGGTCCCTTTGTGATTACCAGCATTTTCACATTTATCACTGAGTTGTTTTGTTTCATTGTTAAGACCTGACATTAGAGACCTTGGGGTTATCTCTTTTCCCATAGAGATTTAACTTTCAAGAGAGATAGGATATCACATTCTATCTGAGTTGTTGTTGTGCAAAAAAGACCATCAATAGATATATTTAGAATCAATGATGTCTTGCACAAGATGTTTAATATGCTTGCACTATTCTATATCATGTCCTTAAATTTTTGGTGATAATCACAATAGGAATTGTGTCTAAAGCTCAGAGGTAATGGCTTGCTAGGGCCAAGAGGTCAAACAAGAGGTAAGGTAAGCATGTTTTTGTTTATTAGCCAAGTCATGATATTTTGAAGTGTGTCGGGCAAGGGATTAAATTGTCTTTGTGGATCCCCAAAGATATAAGGATTTATCTTCTTTATATGGATATGATCAACCATTGTTTGAACACTTGGCATAGAACTTTTAGGTAAGGTAGGCATAGAAAAAGAGGTATTAAAGGTATAGTCCATACCTAGTGAACTAGTACCAACACTAGAAGAGAGCTAGATAACTCAAGATCAACAATGAGTATTTTATCGTGGAATGCCATGAGTCTCACACTTTGTGTTACCACTGTATTAGCAGTAGGACACCAAGTAGTACAACTCATGGAAGGGATAAACTAGAGAAAGTGCAATGAACACAATATCATATGCTTACAATTACACTTGAAATGAAAAAAATTGGAATAACAACAATTCTATAAATTGTAATAAAAAAATGTAAGAAACCAACAAAAGCATAGAAAATCAATTTCAAACCTTGAAAATTGCAAATTCAAAGTATATAGGGACTAAGAGGCCAGTAAGGGTGTCTTGGTCCTACTGATGAAATTCTGAAGTTCCAAAAACTGGAACAAACAACAAACAACTCAAACAGGGTTCTGAGCAAAAAAACCCACAGAGAGACTAAGACGCCAGTAAGGGTGTTTTAGTCTGAATAAAGGTTTTTTCGCAAAAATAACAAAATATGGATTGTTTACAGTGTTCCTAGGTTTCCTACTCAGGGACTTGATGTTTAGAAATAGAAAAGTGTGCAAATGAATGCAAGAAAAAGTGACTAATGAAAAGCAATTGAATGCAATAAAAATGTTCCTAAATGTAATTAGGATGATTGACAATGAACTTTTGAAAAATTTTAATGAGATAAAATGATGAAAGAAAGAAAAATGCAACCTATATGTACTTTTACTAATGCAAATATGAGAAACCCTAGATGCACTTTCACTAATGCAAGATGCAATGCAAGAATGAATGCAACCTAGATCCAAGACTTTAATGAAATCCAAATCAAAAAATGAAAGTTAAAAAATGTCAAGTTCACCAAAATGAATAATGTGAAAAATGGGTGCTTTATGGCCTAGGTCATATAACACCACTCTTGTCCAATTATCATTCAATAATTCCCTAGGATCCTAAATTGTATTGACTATCAACACAAAGGTGAGTCAATTCTCAAAAAGGAAGACCTAGGGAGGGTTCTTTAGGCTTTGAAGGGTTCCCCATCAAGCAAAAACTTGGAAAAGACAACTTAACATTCAACTCACAAAACATAGCAATGCAATTAAAATTATGAATGCAAATGAAAAAATTAAGTAACATCAAGTTAGGATGTGTGAACCTGGGAAGTCTGGAAATGTGATGAGGATTCTTGAAATGCAAAAATGCTGTCAAAATATTCTAGGGAGGACTAAGACGCCCTTACTATTGTCTTAGTTCTATTGCTTTTTTTTAGGGAAATCTAGAATCTTCGAATGTCAAAATAGAATTTGAAAGATCCTCTACAAAATACCTTTGGGAGGACTAAGACGCACTTACTATTGTCTTAGTCTCAATCTGAATTTCTAAAATCTTTGAATGTGATCTTAAGGGTCAATGTCTGCACTTCCTTCTTTAAGAACTCAGGTCTTGAAACTTCTAGATTTGGTTTGTAGGTGAGTTTCCATGAAGATGACAACTTTGTAATGTAGCTTTGCAACTTTGGACTTCAAATGATCTTTAAGTCTTCAACCTAGATCTACAAAAAAAAAAATGCAAGAGAGGAAAAAATTGTTGATTTTTAGTAAATGGGGGTTTGCCTTGGTCAAACCTCTTATTGGTAATTAAACCTTGGAATAAAATAAAACAATTTAGGGAAATAATGAATTAAAAAAGTGCTATGTTGCAACTCACCAAGCCCTTAGTATGAAATATGCAAACTTGTGTGAAGTGGGTAGCTTGAATGTAGATCGTGACTTGAGTGAATGCTTGATAGATCTTGACTTGAATTGTTTGCTTGAATCAAAACCCTACATCACAAATGTTGGCTAAAAAATACACATGATGCAAGAATATCTTTGACATGATGCTTGAATCTTGATGATGGCTCCAAATGCTTGATGAATTGCTCTTGAATGCTCTTGTGAACTCAAAATTGCTATTAGGATGAATATTTGAATGCCTTTTAGGAAAAAATGAGTGAAAGGACCTTGTATTTATACTTATCCATGCTTAATATCTTGAAATTACACCACAACAAGTCGACATACAAAATCATTAATAACAAGAGGCTAAATCTCACCAATATTTGAAATTAAATATAAAAAATAACTTGAGGGGGACTAAGACGCCCTAGGTGGCATCTTAGTCCCGAGGCTTAAAACTTGGGGCACAGACTCTAAAAAGGGCCCCTATTAAGGTGAATTTAAAAAGAGGGTCCCAAGACCTTTGGGGGACAAATATGCCCTATGTGGCATCTTAGTCCTAGTCCAAAAATCAAGGACACACAACTAGAATCATTAAATTACATTTACCCTTTGATGTTTGTTGGGATTAGCCATAAAAAGATGTAGTTTATTAGGCTTGTGGATGCAAAATACGACCAATTAAGACATAAATAAGGATAAACAAAGCAAGGTAGGCTGAAAAAAGTGTCAAAATGCAAAGGTATGCATTTTATTACACTACACTTACATATGGAAATTTGTTGTTTAATCAAAACAAGTACTGTTTCCTACTAAACATTCATAAAAAAAGTTGTTTACATATCAAAATTTATTGTTTGAATAAAATAGGTGTTGTTTCCTACTAAACAGTTATAAAATAAGTTGTTTACAAGCTAAGTAGTTTATAGAGAAAAGTTGTTTCTAGCTATAATGAAAACTTTTTAACAAAAAAGACTTGTTTGCTAAAGAATAACTTATGTTTGCATCATTACAGTTCTATTTCAATCTAACAGAATATATTTAAAGACATTAAATAAGATAATATATTTAAAGACATTTAATGTCATTTACTCATTTTGGTGATTTTAAGCTATTTACATGTTACATATTTACTTACAAGTAATTGTTCACCGTTTAATATTGAACGGGTTTGTCCATCATGAACAAAAAATAAACAAATTAGATAGCATAGTTTCAACCTTAAGAACAAAATATCTATAATCCAGATCTTGAACTCTTTCATCACTGAAGCATTATGAGAAATTTTAATATTATAAAGAAACCATGCTTATCAATGAATTTCTTAAGAAAATATTTTAGCTAACACAAAGAGGTTTGAAAATCAACAATAATTTTCCTACACAAGTTGCATCAAATAAACCAAGGTTATTCTAGATTTCGACCCATTTCTATGGACAGGTTCTTCATATCTTAACCTCAAGTTTCATTCAAAATTACCCTTTTGGGTATACTAGCTTATACCTTAATGCATGCTACTCTATACTTCATGCAGACTCATATATGCTTCTAAAACAAATAAATTATACTATCAATCATGAGGATCGATGTTTACAAGTTTACAAGAAACCCTTCTCTAACATCCCTTCGATTCTTCAAGTCAAACCTTCTTCTTATACACATATGTTTACCACAGTCTAGCATAAAAGAACGATTTACCCTTTTTCCATTATCGGCTAGGCTGATAATGGAAATCATTTGCTTTTAAAGATAATACTATTGAAACATACTGAAGGTAACATAGAGGATTGTTTTCTCTATTCATAGATTTTATAGGTGAACCTTTACAAACCAACACCAAATGTTTCACATTAAATCGAAATATGATTTTCGATAGCCAAGGTATGGCTTACTCTATTGAGCGAACACTCTTAATATTCGCTTCATTGGTTTCGATGCCTTGAACTAGCACAACTAGCTAAATGGCTCCTTCAAGATGCTAACATGAGCAGGTTGTAGGCAACGTGAATCCCCCAGAGGATGGTCGCCAAAACTATACCTTCGGCCTAAGCCGAACACACAGACATTAACATTGTATGCCATTATACATTCAGTTATACCATAAAATGCAATGATAAACACTAGCTAAAGAAATGAAAAAGATATGATAGTGATATTGATGCTATTTCAAGAATTGAGTTACCTAAATGGTCGAGATATGCAATTGAAGCTTTCCTTATATTTTTTCTATAACTTCGATCTCCTTTCTACCTTTTTGGGTGCTTGTCGATTTTCTTCCAAATTAATCTGCTTTTTTTGTCACCAGCTTCAATCAAAAATGGTAAAAACCCCCATTTTGCATGTGGCTAGGTGCTAATATTATGGTTGTTTCCTATCATAGCCGCCCTCTAATTTTAAATAATGCCTTTATTATTGGGTAGGCCACAACTATTGTTGGTCTGTCTTGTAATCATCATTGATTTTTCCACAGTATGACTCTTAAAGCATCCATTATCAACTTAATTTCAATTCAAATTTGAATATGTATATTGTGTATTCAATTTACATACACATAATATACATATATATGTTTTTAAATAAACATTCATATACAAGTTTCTTGTTTTGAATGGCTCAAAGGTTCCATACACTATCATTTTAAGGAACTTGAATTTTCATTTTGAGATTCTTTACATATATATATATATTTCTACACTAAAGTACAGATTTTTCTTTATAATGCTCGTTTTTAGTTCCTTCAAATCACAAGGTTTGAATAGACAATTAAATATACTAACCATTCATTTGCAAGCACTGAAACATTTCAAATCAAAAAAAAATCACTTTCTTATATATGCAAATCAATCAAATGCCATTCATCATGCTATTGTTGTGTGTGCATCTAGATCCAACTGGCTTACCATTCAATCTAGCTAAACAATCCTACTTCAATCGTGCTCTCATCCTTGAACCTATCACCCTGCCATTGTACAAACTTACACTTACAAATTGATTAGTAACGTTTAATTCTTGATGACATAAAATAGTTTTCAAAAATTCACAAAGTCAACATCAGTCAACTCCTTATGTTCAAAATTCGAATATTTAGAATCTCCATTTAATATTTAATTTAATTTCATCAATAATTCAATTTTCCATATTTAAATAAATATGCAATGAAATTGGGTTATCACAGATGGGGGTTTCCCCTGCATAGACCACGAGTTGAAGGGAATTGACTCAAAGTATTTCTGGATGATGAATGCCCTCCATTCTCTATGCAATCATTTGAAGAGTATTTTCAATATACTTACTACTCTTCTTGTCAGGTTTTGGGTTTGAACACTCTTGCACTGATGCCTATAGCTCCAATGGTCTTGAAAGTCGACATATAGAATCAAGATGCTAGATAATTTTATTATGTTGAGTATTTGGTGAATGATATTAATAAAAACCTCATCTCTATCAAAATTAATAATAATGAATGCATCCACTTCGCACATTACTCGTTGCTTATGCATCTCTCCTACATGAAGGTCAAACCATGAGAATATGGAGTGATCATCTGAGGATAAAAGATACGAATTATGATGGGAACATTAGGCTTGTATAGATGTGGAATGTGATAAGGGACAATAGATGTGTTAGGTCACACTATTTGTACTTTGATGAATATTTTTTAAAATCACTTTATAAAATTATTGGTCATCCTTGTGATTATAATTTTTCATTAGAAATAAAAAAGTTTCTCTAACCTAAGGACAAGGATCCAAGAATAAATTTTGACCATAATTGGGGAGACGGGTATGCTTATGATGATTATACTAAGATTCGGGTGTACGGTTTGAAGGAGCCCCATTTATGTTTCCTAAAATAGTTCCAGGTAGGGTGGCATACTTGGAAATTATTAGGCAGATGGCTTATTCAGACTGTATGCATCTCAAGTGCTATAACAAATAGTCAATTATTCTTGGTACACTCTACTTTGGTGATTTTTCTGTTGTTTCTGATAAAGGGTATGAATTTATTGACAAAAAAATAGAACATTATAATTAGCCAAATGGAAATGAGAGAAAAGGGTTTGACCCTAAATTTTATATCAATGATTTCAAATTAAAAAAAAAGTTAAAAGGATATCAACATGTGCTCTTTATAGATGATGACCTAATTAGGAATGTTGATGAATACCATGCAACAAAAAAAAGATATGTTTATCATAGAGTGATGATGGATGCGGCTTGGAGAATGAATAATAATTCATTGTTCATAGGTGATTTTTCTAAGGTTGAGGATCCTTTAGAAAGATTGGATAAGTTACTTTTACATGAGATTGAATTAACTAGGGATGTGCCACCTGCTATGTTCAGGAGAAGAAAATATACTCCTTTGATAGAAGATGTTGAAGGGATGTACGTTGAGAATGTAATTCCACTATGCCATAGCTATCCATAGCCTAATCTAGATGTTAATTTCTATGTTGATACATTTGTGGAAAGTGAAGAAGATAATGGAGATGAAGTTGAATGTGTGAAAATAAATAATCCTACTATTGAAAAGTATGATCCCCCACCAGAAAGGAATATAGTTATACATGAATCCTCTAATCAAATTTTTGATGATTTTAGATACCTTGCAAGTCAAAAGCTTATTTATGATGATTCTTTTGTTAAGTATCTTGAATTTAGATCATTTGTTTATGAATATAAAGGAAAATTGGTAAGAGAAAAGATTAGAGAGAAGTAGAGGCCCTAAAAGAGTTACAAGAGGAGATTGATAAAGAAATGGAAAGTATTACCCCAGAGAAAGGACAAGAACTACTACAAGAAGTTGGTGTTATGATCCTCCCCAACTAGGATATACGTTTTGCAAATGTATTTGATAGTTTCAGGAAGAGCCAAAATAAAAATTTGAAATTGAGCACTGAAGGAGTAGATAGAATCTATAGGGGGTTAGGTTACAATCTTGATAATGCAACTCTTCAGATTTGGGCTTTGTATCCACCAGATAAAAGCCAATAATTATTGATGATCCAAGAAAGGTCTTTGTTCATCTTATTCTACAAAGAGTGGGATATACTAATCCAATTGAGACTATTGATTTGACTATTAATGTTGCCAAATTTACTAGAGCCCAAATTGAAAAGTTGGTAAAGGACAATAAGAGATATGCTTCTAAAAATGAAAATTTAAGGCATGAAGTAACCAAATATAAGGAGAAATTTCCATATTCTTCTTACCCACAAGTGTTGGATCGTGATGAAAGGCTACTAGAAGAAATGAATGAGAATGCATATTGGAAACACAAAGTTGAGAAGATTCAGAAGAAATATGATAAGTTGGGTGAAGAGATGAAAACTGTTAAGTTTAAAATTGTTTCAGAAATAATAAGGAAAAGGTTTAAAAAAGTACTTGCAAAGGCTGACAGGTTTTGGACAACTTACACTAATACCTACACTACTCTCTAGGAACACAATAGATTACAACATAGAATGATGGGAAAAGCGAAGAGCTAACATCTAAAGGAGATGTTAATGTTCAAATACTTAAGACTTGTGACAAATTGGTTGATACACACAATAGATTCTATATTGTGCTCACAAAAGAGCTTGATGAATTTGATCCACCATTGGCTATCCCTTTTCCAGGTTTCTTCAACAATGCAAGTGATCTCAAGGAAAAAAGTGAGTGGAAGGATGAATTGGCTCAGTTGCTGCCTCCAACCCTTAACTTGGTAAACAATGAGTTGATAGTGGTAGACAACAAACATTTTCAATTGGAAGGAATGTTTTCTCTGGAATTCACTATGAAGGATATAATTTCTAATGTTGATACATATTCTAGTGAAAGGTACATTGAACATATTTCCCATGTTAACCCGCTCATTGCATGAGTAGCGTAGAGACAAAGAGCCTCATCAGACCTAGGGATATCCGTTCAACAAAGATTTTTAGATTTTTCATGTTTACAAAAAATTTTAATTATGTTTTAAATTTCATGTTAAAAGTAAAAAATATTATTGAATAGTTGGTTCTTTTAAGCTGTAACGGTCTAAAGTTTCTATGCTTCCTTCATTTTGTATAAGAAGGAAATTGTCACATCTTCTTTTCTTGCACCAACTTAATTAGTAGATAAATTGAACTAGTTTTGAATGTCGGATGAACATTTTCTGAATATGGATAAATGTGTTTTAAATTATATGTTATTTTAAATGCTTAAATTTGAAATTGAAATTGAAATTGGAATTGGAATTGAAATTAAATGGAAATAATCATCACATTGTGATTATGCATTTAACCTCTTGTATATGCTTTGAATTTGGTTTTCTAAGGACTAAAATACTGACATGTGACTGAGTGCAATTGAGTACAAGAACATGAGTAGAAAGTTGTCGAAGGAGAGAACATGGTTGAGGTAGGGGTACCCTAGTTGCTTGTTAAATCAATGGTAGGATGAGATCTTGAGGAATTCACACAAACACATAGTAGCATTTATGATTACATTGTATGATATGATTTTCACTATGTTATTAAGGATAAATCATTTCTTAGTGCATTACAATTTGACTAAAAATTAAATGTTTATGTGTTGTGATTTAAATTAGTAATTATATATTATGGATACGACATTTGTGAAAATTATCTTAAGTGGGAAAAATAAATCTGTCTTGGAGTATGTTGATTTTGAAAATAATTGATTCATTTGACCTCCTAATATTATGAAATAAAATAGTGTTACCATAAATATGCATGTATTACATTAAATTTTGCTTGACAATATGAACATTAATGCATGTATTTTTAATATTACAAGAAGTAGAGAAATATCAATAAAGGTTAATTGCACGTTTATAACTAGTTGCTTGTAAAAATGAATTTCATGTCAATTATAAATTTCACTATTTTTAATGCATGAAAGATAGTGATAATGAAAGAGGTTCATATAATAATTTGCATGAAAGGAAAGAAAAAACATATTTGTTTATTTTTTATGATCATTCTACATGTTATTGTCTTCTATGAGTGATTGAGTTTAACTTCCAGGATAGGGTGCTAAATATGGAACAACAAAGAAGGACAATCTTCTTTTTGGGATCTTCCATTTATTATTAAGTGCTTTGGACAAAGCCATGTGTTCATTGAAATAGATGAAATTTACCTAGCAAAATTATTTATATGTTTCTTTGAAATATCATGATAGTAGGGAATTGCATATTCATGATAGAACTACATGTAGATATATTAGGCTTGCACCAATATTCCCTCCTACTATTTGTTTTTGAGTTGCTAGGTACTCCATGCAAGGTTGATGGTTTTTTGTGTTAGGAAGAACTCTTCGGGGAAGTGTAAGCTTCGTGGTTGGGTGGAAAATTTCGTGAAGCATGTTCTCATATCTTGCTTTGTGGATGACTATGAGGGTCAGTGGGGGTCAAAGATTGATACATTCGATGTCTAAAATCTGAGATTAAAACTCATATTCCACTGTTGTTCTACTGATTCAAGTTGTTGATTGATACATTATTGTTTATTTGGACTTCAGTAAATGAGGAAAATAATTTAAGGCACAAATTAGATGATAGTGATCATAATTTTGAAATTTGAACAATAGATTATGAGCACTTTTGTAGAGAAAATGTGGCCAGGAATAATGAATATTTATCGTGTCTTGGTTTGACAAACAAGAAAGTTACAAATCCACTAAGTAGTATATTATTTGTTTAATAATGTTTAATGAATTTTTATAGACAAGAGCTTTATGTATATAAGACATAATATGATATATTTTTTTGTCTTATAGGTAAGAAAAAGAGTGCAAAGAAAATGTGGAGAAAAAAAAAGAGGAAAGTAAAAATGCAATGCCGCCAACTCGTAGAAGCCAATGCATTTGTGATTCAACAAATGCAGTTGGTGAAAAGAATAGTAGTGATGATGTGTAGCCTGATATAGAACATGATGATGTACATCCTGATATAGTACATGGTGATGCATAGCCTAATATAGCACATGGTGATATGCAATGCCATGATGATCTCTTAGTACAAAGTCTAAGAGAGATTATTGAAAAACATGAGAGCAAAGGAACATAAAGTCTACAAATGATATATTCAAGATTAAAGGATGTGTTTGAGGTGAAATATGTGGAGACCATTATGGATCTACCTACTCATGCCACACTTGATGTGGCTAAGGAGCATGAAGCTCTAGTTAATGAAAGTCATGAAGAGAGACCACTTGCATCTGGTGTGCCTCAAAGTGCACCTATTGCATCTACAACTTTTGATGGAACGAGCGGATCAACCAAAAATATTAGTAATGGTTTAATAGAAAATGTGTCTCCTTTTGTCAAAAGACAAAGTTTGAGTCAATATTTGTACAGATCTACAAAGAGGAATGCAAAAAAAATAAAATTAAAAGGCAAGAATCCATTCTTGATTGAGGTATCGAGAGATAGTGAGCTCACTGGGCCAAAGGCTGCAAGGGGCCCACCGAGTTGGGTGTAAGATGTAGGGCCCATTTGGATATTTTTAAATAAAATTTTGTAGAGCAAGATACACAAAGTGTGGAAAGTGTTACAAAAAAAATAGAATATGCTTTTGAGACTACTAGTGGACAAATCTCTAGAAAATATTATGAGCAAAAGATGAGACTTTTGATAAATAATTTTAGATACAATTGTAGAAAAAAAATCATGGAGGGAAAAGAGAGGTTAGACTCCACTCTATCTCCCAAATACTGAGAGGCATTGAAAGAAAGTATGAATTCTGAAGAATATTTGACAAAGAGTAACAGAGGCAAGAGAGCAAGAGATAATGTGAGTGTTGGATATACATTTGGCCAAGGTGGGTTGTAAGAAAAAATGGACAAATTTGGAGATGTATGGATTTTTGGTTAAATTTACATTGTGTTATTTATTTTGATTCTTTATTGAATTGACTATATGTTGAAACTGACATTGCATTTTAGGTGGAAAATAGTAATAGAGAAGTAGGTGCAAAAGATATTGTCAATTATATGGCATCACTATATCCTAGTAAATCTAAGAGTAGGATGAAGTGGAAATCTAGTTCGTCAATAGAGATTTCAAATTCATCTATTCGATGCATAGTAAGAGTCTCAATGGATCATGTCAACTCAAATGAAGGGTACCAACATGTAATGAGTTGCATATATGATCTCATAAAGAAATTTTCCTAGTTGGTTACCTTTGTTAAGCCTATAGTTTTTGCATGAAATTAGTATAATTGCATGGATTTAGATGAGGTAAGAGGCTCTATTGATCTCATCTATTCTTGTTTGGAAATTTTGTATACAAATGCCTCTTAATATGTAGATTGAAATCTGAGTATAGGAGAATCCAACCCAATTTCTTTATTGTTCGAGTGATCCAGAAAATGTTCTTTTGGAAAAATTTATAGCTTGCATTCTTTACTTGACTATTGAATACTTTGTATATTTTTTTGCATGATGGTTAAACCACATGCAGAGCAATTTTATCAAAGAAACACGAAAAAAAAAATGACTTGATGCCAATAGAGCTGTCGATATTGATAGTGATCATGGTGAACTAGAAAAGAATGTGCATCACATTCATAGTTTTGTTGAAGTTGAGGTAATATATTTAAATAGTTGTTATCAATTATCTATCCCAAATTTTTTTCATTCTTCATGCTTAAAATGTTCTTTTGGACAAAAAATTATAGCTTTTACATACTTTAAGTTGTAAGTTAATCTATCCCAATGTTTTGTCATTCTTCTTTTGGAAAAAAAATTATAGCTTTTGCATTCTTTAAGTTGAAAGTTAATTTGTCCAAATGTTTTGTCATTTTTCATGCCTAAAATATTATTTTCGATAAAAATTTATAGCTTATGCATTCTTTACTTGACTTATATTAATTTTTGCATGATGATTAAACCACATGTAGAGAAATTATATGAAAGTAGAATGAAAATAAAAAGGCCTTGTCAATAGAGCTCTTTGCAAAGTTGCACAACTTCATGTCAATGTTGATAGTGATTATGTTGAACTTGACGAGCATGCACATGATATTCATAGTAGTAGTGGTGATCAACTTGAGGTGAGTGCTATGAAACCACATGCAAGTAAGTACTATTCAAGTAAGTAATGGTTGTTTTATTATGTAAATAAGGGTAATCATTACCTATGTGATAGAAGCTAGTTAGAATAGTATTGAAGTGTAATTAGCTAGTATACATAGATTATGGAAATAAGGGAGAACATATAACTTACATATGGAAGATTTATATCTATTTATTTGTGTGTTATCAAATATTTTATATCTCAATATAATGAGTATTTTTTTTTTTGTAGAAATGTATTGATAAACTTCAAGAAGGGGATAAAGTTGGGGTGTTGGATCCATTTGATGGTGCTACTATGGGCATTGGGTGGATTCACTCACTATCTATTGAACATGGAGTCAAATTGAAAGGAATATGAGATGCAAATGTAAATATTTTAAAGGTCACAAGTAACATACCCATTTCTTATGAAGACAAAATAGATGGAGTTTTTCATCTTAAAGAGAAAGAAGGAACCTTCACATGGTGGCCACTAAAATATTTTAAAAAAATGACATAGTTGATGTTTATCATGTAGTATTTGTTAGACAGCTTGGCCCACTCTTTTATGTAGTAGTTTGAATGTGTTGTTCAAGGATATTTATTATGGTGTATTTTCAAGAGTTTGGAACTCTTAGAGTTTGACATTTTTGATTATATATATAAACATCTTATAGTTCATCAAAATTGCATTATATTTTTTTATTGCAAATTACCTTTTTTATTATGATGTTGAATCAATATTTTAACTTCTAGCATGTTGTAGCTTGTTTGTATATGTAATATTTTGATTTTATTTTATGTTTTAATTCAAGTTTAATAATATGCTTATTTTTACATTATACAATTTATGGTATTTAATAAATTATTCATATCATATAATTTGGTACACACTAGCAAAGGTTGTTTTGTTTGTCAGCTTGATTTAGAATATTGTCTAGATATTTTGTAGCCAAAATAAACATAGGTAAAAATTATTATTTTGAAGTATACTTATTTGTCAATATAACTTACTATCTTTTTGTTTCATATGTAAATCTATGTGCAGCATAACATGATCCATGAAGCAACACCATTTTTGTTGGATGTTTTGAAGCCTAATTTTCCGGAACATGTACTTCTTCAAACTAAGGAAAGTTGTTAATATGATCATGAAGCAACTAGATTTTAAATTTTCTTAGACCTAGTTTAAAACATGCTTACATGCAAAGTCCAACAAGAGTGAAAATGAACTATTTATACATTGTTGATTATAGAAATTATTGTGATTTTAGATTTATTGATTTTATTTGGTCTATAGGTTCTTGAGATTAATTTGGTTACTTTCCCCAAAGTTGTTGATGCAATCTTGGCAAATGGAATTTTTAGTCACTATGATTGTCCTTGTATTGCACAATTGTGTGAGAAAGATGGTTTATATATGCGTGCACTTCAGGTAGGTGATTCATTGGGATGCATTTAGGCTTTAAATTAGATCTGATGTTGAGTATGAAGAATTATCTATGTTAATTATTGTAGAAATATTTAAATTGTTACATAATTCCTTATGTCAAATGGTTTCTTAGGAAATATTTTGTTCATCACTAATATTGTAAATTTTGGGTACAACACTATATAAAGTTTCCTGATATTAAATGTGTCATTGTCAACACCCATGCTATCAAGCCACAAGCTTTTGAAACATGACGTGCTCTTGAAATTGAATAGAAACTACCAACTCCCTTACTATATATACTATTTATCAGGCCTGTGTTGAGTTCTTTGGGAGCCTTTCTAGAGAGTGGTAATTGGAGTGCATGAAAGATCTCCTTCTTGTCAACCTAAGGGGAAATCTCCAAATAATTGTCCAAGTAAAAATTGTGCACCTTTTATTTATTTCAAATTAATAATGTTGGCTCTAGATGACATTGACAATTGCTCTCTTATTTTTGATGTTAACTTCTTTCATGTCACATAGGATTTCAAGGAATATTCTAAAAAATTGGGTGTAGATTCATGCATCAAGTTGTTTGAACAGTTCAATTCTTATGAATGGCTATATTTCTTCTTGGGTGCATATTTCAGCTTCAGGTGATTTGACTTTGGATTGTCACTTGTATCATTTTATCCTGATATTCATTGATTTATTTGAGGAGGTAATTTTAAAGTAGCTTAGGAATGTTATGCTTATATGGTAAACTCTATTTTCAATGTCATTGGTAGTGAGGATCCCAAAATTCACTTTAAATACATTGAAGCGTTAATCAAAACTAGGCAAATCAAGGAGGTGGAACGTGTAACCAAAGAGTCAAACTTCTATGATGCTGAAAAAACAAATAACTTTCTTATGGATGAAAGACTTCCAGATGCTCATCCATTGATAAATATTTGTGATAATTTTGGATTTGTAATAGATCTTACCCATTACTTATATACAAAAAATATGTTGCGATACATTGAAGGCTATGTCCAAAAGGTAGGTCCTCATATTGAACACTTATTTTTTCCTCCATGTTCTGTGCTAGATAAAACCATATATATCTTCAAGTCGTAGGCCACTCATTTCAAAGATCTTTAGTTTCTAAAAAGAGTTCTATAAATAGACCATATTTATCATGTTACTAATAATGTTTGAAAGACTGCCATGTGTACCAAAATATTTTATGCATTCTAGGTGAAATTTATTGTTGGTACCATGTCTTTTTAACAATGGAGAACTAATATAAACTTAAAGGGAATTCTTATTTATTGGAAAAGGGATAATGTAATAGATATTGGTTAGAATATCATTCTTTATCATTTTTATTGTGTGGGTTCCACACATGAATTTAAAGGACTAAATTGTTTACTCTTTTCTAATTGTTGATCAAGTAAATCCAAGCAATGCTCCTTTAGTTGTTGGTCAGCTACTTGATGATGATTGTCCAAAGGACTTCATCTAAGGTCCTATTCTTTCAGTTCATTCTTTCCTTCCTGTTGAACCACTTTTTGAAGAATGCAAGAAAAAGGTAATGTATAAAATCTCCAAAGCTATTTTTCAATTTCCATAAGGTTTATATTAAGATAACAATTCTTGTTTTGTCTTTGTTTATTCCAAGAACCTGCTTTGACTATTGACACAATTTTTAGAGCATCTTGTGAGTGAAGGAAGTCAAGATGTAAATGTACACAATGCATTGGGTAAAATCATTATTGATACAAATAATAATCCATATCACTTCCTCACTATAAATCCCTACTATGATTCTTGGATGGTGTGTAAATACTATGAGAAAAGGGATCCAACTCTAGTAGTTGTTGCATATAGGTGGGGACAATGTGACAAAAAGCTTATTAATGTTACCAATAGAAATTCTATATTTAAGCTCCGAGTGAGGTATATTCTGAAGGACTTTGAGATTATGTTATATACATATAGTATTTTCTCAGCTAAGGATCATGGTTTTTAACCAATAGGTATGTTATATTTTGTTTCATGTATGTTGTTGAGCAAATGGAACCCGACCTTTGGGAAAATTTCCTTAACCCAAAAAATCCCTTCTGGAGGAAACTTATTGATCAAGTTGTATCAACTACTTTACTTGAAAGAAAAAATATAGATCAAGTATCTACAAAAATGAAAACATTTATTACTGTTGATTTTTTGCATGAGTTGATTGAAATTATAGAGAAGATTTTTCTACAAAATTTTGCTTTCAGTGGAAATCCTAATATGCAAAATCTTCTCATCCTAACAGCCATTAAGGTTGATAAGTCATGTGTAATGGAATACATTAATAGGCTAGACAACTTTGATGGTCCTACAGTAGAAACATTACCACAAAATTCTTGATTCCTAGCTATAGAAACATAACCACCTCATTCTCATGTTAGACAGCTTGGCCCACTATTTTATGCAGTAGTTTGAATGTGTTGTTTAGTGATCTTTATCATGGTGTATTTACAAGAGTTGGAAACTCTTAGACTAAAATTTTTGATTATATATATATATATGAACATCTTACAATTCATCAAAATTGCATTATATCTTTTATTGCAGATTTCCTTTTTTTTTTTATCATGATGTTGAATCAATCTTTTAAGTTCTAGCATGTTGTAGCTTCTTTGTATATGTAATATTTTTATTTTCTAAATTATGTTTTAATTCAAGTTTAATAATATGTTTATTTCTACATTATATAATTTATGGTATTTAATAAATTATTCATATGATATAAATGAAAATTTACTACTAAATTAGTAGTAAATTTAATGATTATGCAATTAATAAACAATGTATCAATATACTACCATATAGAAATTAGTGAACAAAAAAAATTAAATAAACTACCAAATGACGGTAATTAAAAATTAAAATGACTAAATTTATTACTAATAAATGGAAATCAATAAATTAAAATGACTAAATATACTACCAATTAATAGAAATCAGTGACTATATATATGACTAGTTAATGAAAAAATAATGATTAAAATGAATAAAGTAATGACTAAATATATGACCAGTTGACGATAAAATAATGATTAAAATGACTAAATCAGTGACTAAATTAATGACTAAATATACTAGCAATTGATAGAAATAAGTGACTAAATATATGACAAATTGATGATAGAATAATGATTAAAATGACTATATCAATGACTAAATTAATGATTTAATATAATACCAAATTGAACAATCAAAGCAACCAATAAATGACTAAAAATGGTTTAGTCATAAATTTGGTCGCATTAGTAATGATCGAAAATAAACTACTAATGGTTATGTGACCAAGCTTAATCATTTATATGCAATTTTTAGTAGCTTTTTAATTCATTTATTTCTATTTTTATACTAGTGTAGGTTCTTTGACTTGTACACCAAGACCTCTCATATAGAACTTCCAAATCATCAACTTTGTGCATGTAGGTTGTAATTGTTTCATCTTTAGACATTCATAGGGTCTCAAATTGTGCCTTCAAATTTTATTGTTTAACCTTATCATCTCCTTCATAAATGGTCTCAAGCTTATCCCAAACTTCTTTAGCAATCTTAAGATTCATAACTTTAACCAATTCAGAATTTGAAAGACTATTCACAAGAATAAATCTTGCCTTAGCATTTACCTCATGTGCCTTGATCTCATCACTTGTGCTTGGACCATTCGCTGATGTAGTATATTGATTCTTTATTTCCTTTTCAATCTCAAATCCATGAGATGCCAGATATTTTTCCTTCTCTATCTTCCATAATGCATATTTTGTTCCTTCAAATCTAGTGCAATCCAACTTGTTCACCAACCTAGATCTACCTCAAGCGGTTAAGCTCTTCTCCAAGGAACCTTGCTTTGATACCAATTGTTGAATGAATAAAACAACTAAGCTGGTTGGATCAATTGTAGCAAATTAAAACATCAAAAACCTCAACAATAATCATATCCACAAGCACTCATTAAACCCTTATTATATTAAAGTGATTAATCATGAAATGTAGATAACCAAAAATTGAAATAACAGAACCATACACAAGAGAACACCATATTTACGTGGAAAACCCAATGAGGGAAAAACCATGGTGAGGATTAGCTCATAATATAAGTAATTGCCAAACCAACACAAAGGCTCACTTCTAGAATAGGACACACTATCAAAAAGGGCTCACAGCCAGGGCTCACTACCATAGAAAGAAAAAAGGAAGATAGAAAATAAATGTTACATAGAGAATGAATTCTCAATGAAAAAAGGAATCCAACACAAATGCTCTAACAATTTCATAGCCTTGTTTGAAAGATTTTAGACACCTTTAGCTCACTCCTTCCATAAGTCCAATACTTTTAAGTTCGCACTACTTTGCTCAAATTCACATCTATAATTTTTTAATTCGCATCACATTCATAAATCACATCCATCTCACATCTATCTTGCCTCTCTCTTACATATTAAAAAAACACCACTCTTATTTATATCATCCTCAACCTCAAAAAACCTTCTCAAGGGTTGAAAACTATCCATTACATTTAAAATTTCAAATTAAATCAACACCCAAACATTCCCACAGTGGATAGGAATGAAGGTCACCCATATAAATCCTTAGTTGGGACCCAAATTATTCCTAACACACCTCAACATGCTTTTACAAGCTTTGTATGTAGTGTTATCACCAGGTTAGCCAATACCTTTATTAAACACCATAAAATATTAAGTACACTTCCTTAAGTCAATCTGAAACTTCCAAATAACAAGATTCAATAAAAAATGATCTAGAACAATCTATGAACCACCTAAGATCCAACAAATACTTCATCCAAACTTGAATCATGGAAATACTTTAAGCCAAAACATCCAGTTAACCTCATACGCACTTTGACACATGAAACACACACTGTACTATACCAAATCAAGTGAAACCTTGAATACTAAAAGATACAAACATTATAAGAAACTTCCTAGATGCATACAACCTAAAACAAAAATACAAATAAATGCAAATAAAATACATTTCTCCCAAACCACAAAAAAAACCACTGAAAAACTAGTTTACACACTGGTGAATATATCTCACTCTGCACAACGATCTAGAAACCCAAATTCCAGATATAGAAACTAATGAACACCTTTAACAACATATCATAATTGTACATCCATAACATCAACACAAAAGAAAAGAATAGCATATCCTGAATCATGTTCTGAACACTTGCACAACACCGTTTTCTCTATTTATCATTTTTTCTCAAAAGCAATTGGAAATCAAGTACCAGAGACATCATCTCATAACAATACTTCATTCCAACAAACTACAACACAAAGATAGATCCATGTACTCACAACACTTCCTCAATATCTCAACTATACATGCACAACCTACGACAAACTGTTTCCCTCTTTTTCACAATTTTCTCAATATCCTCGATATCTTCATCATGCAACATTCTTCCTAAACACATAGTTGACAACAATGAAAACACCAACTTGTTGACATCAATGAAAACACCAACTTATTGAAATAAATGACAACACCTTCATACTTGCAACATTCATAACATTAGTATATTTGGGTGTGTTGGTGGATAATTTGCAAAGTTGGCATGGAGGATAGGTGGAGTACTATGGGTAAAGATGAGAGGGTGTGGAGTAGGGGTCCGAGCATCCAAGTGTAGATTCTTTGGGATAGGAGATTGGGTATTGCTTATCAAATAATGATGAGATGGCAGGGAGGAAACATAACTGATGTGATCAAGATTGGATTTGGTGACGTAATGCGGGTCTTTTCGAAGGCTGTGATTTCTTCTCGGGTGCATGATGGTACTGTGAGTATCACATTTTGGGGAATGGGGTTATTTGATTCATTTCCTAATTACCTTTGAAGGAGCGTGTGTGTTAAAAATGATGGGATTGCTCATGACAAGTTCTGGTTGTGCTCTTGTGGCTTCGCGCTGGCTAACTTAGCTGGTGGTTATTTCGGCTTTCTTTGGCGGGTTTCTAATTTTGGCTAGATGGTTTATCGGCATGGGATGTTGTGCCTTTCCTACCTTTTCACTAAATTTTTCCTCCTCCACCTTTTTCAAAAAATCATTAAATGTTATGTCATTTCACATTGCTGTATTTTTCCTATTCGCGCGTGTTATCGATTTGTGTGGATTACTAGCCGTAATCCCTGCATTAAACAGTCTTTGGTGTTAATTTTTCGCAATGTTTGGCTCTGGTGTTTATTGCTACGTTGTGAAGTTCTTGTGCAGGCTGATAGAATGGGGGGAGATCATGTGCTGACTGAGCTGGATTGTTGTGATGAATTATGGAACAACCCTCTTGTGTGGCACATTTGCGTGGAGGGTGGAATTTCCCCGCTTATGGAATGACTGGTCGGCCATGATCCAATTCTTTCGGGTCAATTTGCTAGTTCTTGGAAGGAGAGGAGGGTTTCTATTGGAGGGATTTTGTTTGAAGTTAGTGAGGAAGTCATTGCGCAGGCCACAGGCTTGAGATGCGAAGGGAAGAAATACCCTAAACACACCAAAAAACCAGACCATGAAAGTCTTAAGGCGTTCTTTAGAGGCGAGGAGACTCTGGCTAGGAATCCGACGGGGTTCGAAAGAGCTAAGCTCCCTAAGCCATGGGACATGGTCTGCTTGGCTCTGATGAAATATGTGATATTGGAAGGTAGGTATAAAACTTGTTTTTTCTATCATTTCCTGCTGCTTAACCATCTCAGACATAAAATGCTGCTTAGCTTTCCTTTTTTCTTTCTTATGGACATGGAAAGCTCGATAGAGAAATGTAAGGTGGTGGCTAGCCATTATCTCGATGATCCCCTGCCTCTCCCACTCCACCAGGGGCTTATACTCTACCTGTACCACTTCCATCTTGCTCTTTGTCCGCCTAAAACTATCACTGTCCATGTCGAGAATATTGAACCCATCTCCTCGATCCATATCTCCCCAGCTGAGTCCAAGAGCCCTCCTCGGGCCGTCGTGTTGGGGAGTGTCAAAACCAATTTGGCCACCAAAAAGCTTAAGGGTGGATCAGCATGGCTCATGCCAGTGCGGCGGAAGGGCTCTGTGAGCTAAAGGCTACCCAGGTGGACTTGACGAAAAAGGTCACTAAACTAAAGAAAGGCAAGGAGAAATGTGGGCTGGCCATGACTGTCAAGGAGGGAAAGGGCAAGGTTGCTATGGAGAAAGAATTGGGAGAGGAAATAGTGGTGGGGAAAGTGTTAGGAGGAGATCGGGGAGGTTGGCCAAGAAGAGCAAAAAGAGATTAATAATTGAAGACTCGGAGGTGGAGTAGTCTAACAACAAGGGCTGTAAGGAAGATGATTCTGAAGATGAGAGTGATGAGATGGGTGAGAGGCCTCTGCCTACTCCGATGGATAGCAAGTTTTCTGGCCATGTTTCTAACTTGCAAACTCCGTTGGTGAATGAGCCTAGTTCATTTCTAAAAACTAGGGATGCTGGGGAAGATGCTGAAGTGCTGGTGAAGAGACTGAACACCTTGGATAAAAGATTTAGGGGCTTGACCTGATTCACGATGAAATTGAGCCACTTTGTTACTAGTGCGCTATCTAATGTCATAAAAGAGGAATTAGTGGGGAATAATAGCCAGGAGAATAAGGAGTGTGTTGGTGATGAGGCGATTGACCTCCTGTTCAAGAACTGGGATGAGGCCAGTTAGCTACTCCTGTTGCTGGTCTGTCGGCTATTTTTTGGCTATTGGTGTGCTGTCGCTGGGCTGTCTTTGGATTTTTTCTCTTTTTCTGTAATGTTCTCTGGTTATGTTTAGTCCTTTTTTGGCCCTAGTGGCCCATTGTGAGGGGTACAGCGCCCCGTAAATGCTGTTTAACTTTTCAAAAACATTCATAACACTAGTAGAATTTAGCAAATTAATTACTAGGTGAATAAAACTTTTAGTCACAACAATTAAAAATGACTAAATTCTACTAATTTTTCGCAACACAACTATAAATGACTAATTTGATCATCAAGTAAAAAACACAAATAAATAATTAGTCACACAAATAAAAATTACTAAATAAATGACTAAATAATTAGTCACATGAATTGGTAATTTCCCTCTTCCCCACCACTTTAAAATTTCACTACAATTAAAATTAACACCGCATAAAACATGTCTCAACTTTATCCTTCACAAGGAAGGGTTTCTCCTCGCCACTCCAAGGAGCAGAGACCAACACCAAACAAAACTAGATCCGAAGACTGAAGGAAACTTGCAACTATAGCCTGGAAGTCGTTCACACATCACCAAAAGTTTCAATGGAAGTAGATGTCATTATTTGAGAAGTGAAAGGCTCGAAGATGGCCAAAAAGGATGTTGGGGCATCTGTGAGGAAAACAAAGGAGAAAGAAAATGAAAACAAAGGGGTCAATTTTTATGGTGAGTTGGTAGAGGCTACAGATTCAGGGCTTGTGGGGTTGGTGGTTGGTTTTCTTACATATTTGATCATTTGCAATGAGGAAAGCAAGCTTAATGAGGCCGATGAATATGGTAAGGTTTTGGTGCTCATTGATCAACTTATCCCATGGAAGAGGTAAAATGGTGCTTTGAGTTTTGAATTTTCCATTTGAGATTTGAGGCAGAACGAAATAAATTGATTGTGATAAACTTAGATTTTTGAGTTTGTCTTATTTGTGCTTGTTTAGATGGATGAGGATTGTTTCTTGTGCTAAAAATATTTTTATTTGTTAATGCTGAACTTACATAGTTGACTTTATTCTCCCTTTTTTGTACTTTCAGTCACTTCTCCCTCCTTTTCCATGATGTGAACCTTGTTTAGATTATTAAGTAGTATTTTTTCAGTAGTGTTTATAGGTAGAATATGGACATCTTGAAAGAGTAGATCATAACATAAATTTGGGCTATCTTTGATTCTCATAAATAGATTGTAAAAATAATATTTTTGTCTTGTACAGATTGCATTACCACTAGATATTGGAAGATTGTTTGTCGGATATGGGGTTAGCCTTACTTTCTATATAGTATGTCTCCTTTCTATATAAGATTAAAAGGTCTAATGTTTATCCTCTGAATATATGGGTGAATCAACATTAGTATTTATATAATATAGCTAACCATGACTCATTTTTATAACGTATATAGAATTTTGAGGTTTGAAAAAGGATGATTATGTTTGTTTTTGGCATTGCTTTTAATTCCCTTATTTTTAAATACCTAGATAGGTTCCTATCTACATAGCTGAAATAACTCCCATGAACTTGAGAGGAGCACTCACAAATACAAAACAGGTCAGAGTCTTTAATCCATCTTATCCTTTTTTTAGTAGATAGGTGAAAACATGATTAAAATAGATAGAATTATACTAGGTAATAGTTAGAAGAAGCATCATTGGACTTCATTATGCTCAAAAGAAAGTGCTCCTATTTGTAAATCTAAGTTTCATTGTTGAATCCTCTAACAGTTGTCGATAACTGCTTGTATACTAATAGTATACCTTCTTGGAATGTTGGTGACATGGCACAAACTTGCTATTATAGGTAATAAAATCCATTAAGATACCACTTGACATGTTTCATCAAATAAAACATCACAAAGAGTCAAATTCTAAGCCAATGGAGATACCTTTTGAAGTGCAAACTATGATAGGTTCTTCTTATATGTTTCTCTCTAAGTGATTTGGACTTAAATGTTAGCCCATTATAATTTTGTTCGCTTAATTATATTTTTGTTTGTATTGCATTCATGATATGTATCTTTTAAATTTTTATTTTTTTTCGGTTTACAATCTCTAATTACTGTTAAATGACAATTAATTAAGGTGTCAAGATACCTCAATGCATATATTATTTGAGGTGATAACCAAGGGATCTTATGAAACACCATCTTATTATTCTAGAATGAAATTTATTGCTTTCTTTGAAAATATTTAAGATTCATTGCTTCATAGACATGTGGCATCTTTAGAAAATGTGATTTTTAATTTAATTTTTTAGTGGTTGAAACTTGTTTTTGATTGAGTTGTATGGCTCTTTTCGTAGATGAATAGATTCCATTGATCAAAGTAGTAAATGAGAATAACAATAATCAAGATACTATATAGGTAGCATTTATTGTGGTTGAATTAACTTTGTTATATTCTTCTACTTTCTTTGCATTGAAGGAATTGTTGGATAGCAAGACCGACATTTAAAATATATACATAGTAAAAATATAATATATTTATAAATTTTTAATATAAAATAGAACATATAAACTAATAGCTGAGAATGAGTGGAAGGGTGATAGGTTATTTATATGGAGATCAATGTGCCTATTTGATAGGATGTATATCTTGATAAGTTGCACATCTTGATAGGTTTCACATGAAATTTTACCATTTTATATTTGAGTTGGATATATATGTCAAAGGAGATTTCCTAAATGCCATTAAACCTCCAATATTCCTTATTTCCTAGTTAAAATATTAGGGTTTTCCAAGTATTGTCTTTCTCATGATGATAGAAAGAGTGATGAAAGGTACAGTTGCTAGTTACATTTACCAAAAAGCAATTAGATATATAAAAAGATGTTAAAAAGGTGTTTAAGACAAAGAAGGTAAAAGGAAGAAGAGTTGCATTGAAATCAGTTGTTTTGAACCTTCAAGCCTTGGAGATTATTTATAGAATAATCAATCCATGCTTTTTATTTTAGTTTCAAAACTAAATCTTAGTGTCTAAATTTCTCACCAAAAGGTATCACGACTTCATAATTTAAACTTTTATTTCTATTTTGTCTCTTCTCTAAAACTTTAATGAGATTTAGTTTGTTATGTGTTATTCTCATCAATTAACCTCAATACCTCATCATTCTTTGTGGATTGTTTTCTTCCCATCTCTTCTATGATGTGTATTCCAATATTTTTTTTGTTCTTTGTTATTTTCACATTAGTAGGAAAATTCATTAATGCACTACAAACTTTTCAAGTATCTAAGAGGAGAAATAAATAAATAGAGTAATATCAAGCTTCTAACTACAACCATTTATGAAATTGGTTCAGGAGCACATTGGTTATTAAACACCTTCATATGCACATTTGTAAAATATGGATGTTCCAATGTAAATGGCATTGTAAAAGTCATATAAGAGTCATGGAAAGGTTTTCAGGAGGTCAATAGAGTCAAATTACAAAACATGTCAATTTTGTGCAAAGAAGTGTGAAAATGGGAAAATGACAAGAAATGGGAAAATGATGTAAAGTATATTCAAGGCCATGTAATAGGTCGTTAGGGGGGATCACATGATTGGATTTTAAAAATATTGTCAAAAGGTGGGAAAAGTTGTCAAAATGTAATTATGCAAAAAAGAGCGTAAATCAAGAATATTAAGAGTTACGGGGTAGTTAGGAGGTTTCAACCGATGGAAAGGAAGTTATTGAAAGGGAAGCATCCTTAAAAAGGAATTATAAAGGTGTGAGCGAAAGAGAATTATTGCATTCTTGTTAACAAAAATTCTGAAATAAAGACTCTGTTTTGTGAAAACTCTGAGTTTTCTTCTCTTACCAATCCCTTTACGGACTATACTAAAGTCTAGAGATCAATAATTTGTTGTTTATTAATGAGGCTATGAATCAATAATCATCTTAAGGTGTTTTAAAGTAGATTATTTCAGTTTAGAGGATTTTGAAACAATAATTTGGTAAACCCTTAAAACAGGGTTTAAGAGTCTTTTAAGGGAACAAGGTCTCCATCCCATTGTTGAAGGCATGATAGGTCAATGGGATGGATTGTAATTAGTGTATTTTTGTGTGTTTGGTGTTTTTTTGTGATGGAAGGATAGTGGATGGAAATGAAACAAGGATATGATGCAATTTTCAAAACAAATTCTGAGTTTTTCCACTTGGGAATGAAGGTTTCAAATAGGGTTTTGAAGAAATAACGCATGCATGGCCTAGGAGATGATTCTAAAAGCATAAGTAAACATAATTAATCATGTTTTAGGTGGTGTCTAGTGTGTTGGAGGTTTGTAAGTGTTTCATTCATGAAACCCTCCCTATTTTTGGTGTTTTCACCTTATAAACAAGGGTTTACTGATTTTGTGTATTGTTGGATGTTTCCCACCTTGAAGCTTGATGATTTCTGAGTTTTTACACCTATTCTAAGACTTTTTTGGGTTTGGAAGAATTTTGGTGTTGATTAAGGGGCACTTGGTTTGTTAATTAGACCTAATTGAGGGCTTTTACCAGTGGACATCGTGTTGGTTCTCCTATATTTTGTGAAACAAGTGTAATTGTGATTTGAATATGTTATTGTTGACTTAAAGTGGTTTAAGAATCTGTATTGAGTTTGTGAATAAGCTTTGTGATTGAAAGGAAATCACCCGATTCAAGGGTTGGCTGACCTACTAGGGTTGTATTGCATTGTTTTCTCAAAATAGAGAACATGTTGGAACAGTGAAAGAATGACATTAAACACTTGATTACTGTCAATTTGATGATATAACAGATGAATTTGTATTTGGCTAAGGTCTATGAGGCAGTTTGGTGATTTTGATGTGTGGATCGGGAATACTCAATGAACAATTGAACAATGATGAAGACTTGTGGCTACAAACAGTGAAAGGTGTGGTAGAATAGAGTTTGGGTATGAATTATTGGTTTGTTTCAGTATAATAATGATGTTTACAATGATTTAGTTATTTGACAGAAAGTAAGAAGGAATGATTATTGATATTTTTCCTTGGAAGAGTGAGATGTATTGAGGAGTCAATGGATGAGTGTTAGAATATTGAATGTTGGATGGCTCAGTGATTTTGATTAGGTTATAGTTTTGAAGTCAGATAGATTGTGATGGTAAAGAGGTTTTTGAGTCTGATACAAACATGGATTTCTTATGGAATTTTTTGGCTTGTTGATGCAATGTGATTGAACAAAGAATTTGTTGAGTAAAGAAGTGATTTGGTAGAGTTTTTGATGGAAGTTAAGTGAAATGTTGAAGTTTTTTTAATTCGATCTTCTCTGGATTCAATTGGGTCAGATGTACCCTATGATTGAGTGTTTTGATATGATGCTCTGCATCAAAGTGGTATCAGAGCCTGAAGATGCTCTACAAAAGTTGTATGTGGTTAAGTTGTTGCTGATAATAGGTTGGGATTGTTGGTTGTTGCAGGTGCTTATCCCTCTAAGCTGAAGTGAGAAAGTCCAAGAGTCTAGGGAGAGCAAAGCGAAGATGCCTAGGTGAGGCAAGATGAGTTGTGTTGCAGTGAGAACCTGATGGATTCATGTCTGAAGAAGTACTAGAAGAGTTACAACCCTGCTGAAGGATACTCCACTGATGGGAGTAGTTAAAAAGAAGTTGAAGCAGATGATTGTTGAGGAGAAGAAGCAGTGTGTAAGGACAGTCTTGTGTCCTTGGTTGAGAAAATAATTGGTGAGAAGATGAAAAGGACAGTCTTGTGGCCTTTTGAAAGAGTAAATGGTTTGTGAACCTGATGAGGAAGGATGAGAAGGGAAAAAAGGAAGAGAGAAGATAGAGATGAAGAAAACAAAGATGACAAAAGAAAGAAAAGATAAAGTGAAGATAAGTGATGTAGACAAGGAAAAGTCAAATGCACATGAAGAAGAAGAAGAACAAGGAAAATTTGATCTTTTTTTTGCAAGTACAAGCATGCTTCCGAGGGACTTGGAAAGTTTCAATTGGTTGGTTGTATGGTGCAGGAGTACCTTGGTTATTAAACACCTTCATATGCACATTTGTAAAAGATGGATGTTCCAATGTAAATGACATTGTAAAAGTCATATAAGAGTCATTTTAGGTGTAAATGAGTCATGGAAAGGTTTTCAGGAGGTCAATAGAGTCAAATTACAAAACATGTCAATTTTGTGCAAAGAATTGTGAAAATAGGGAAATGAAAAGAAATGGGAAAATGATGTAAAGTATATTCAAGGCCATGTATTAGGTCCTTAGGGGTGACCGCATAATTGGATTTTCAAAATATTGTCAAAAGGTGGGAAAAGTTGTCAAAATGTAATTATGCGAAAAAGAGAATAAATCAGAAATATTAAGAGTTAAGGGGTAGTTAGGAGGTTTCAACCAATGGAAAGGTAGTTATTGAAATGGAAGAATCCTTAAAAGGAATTTTAAAGGTATGGGAGAAAGAGAATGATTGTATTCTTGTTATCAAAATTCTAAAATAAAGACTTTGTTATGTGAAATCTCTGAGTTTTCTTCTCTTACTAGTCCCTGTACGGACTGTACTGAAGTCTAGAGATCAATAATTTGTTGTTTCTTTATGAGGCTATGAATCACTCATCATCTTAAGGTGTTTTAAAGTAGATTATTTCAGTTTAGAGGATTTTGAAACAATAATTTGGTAAACCCTTAAAATAGGGTTTGAGAGCCTTTTAAGGGAACAAGGTCTCCATCCCATTGATGAAGGCATGATAGGTCAGTGGGATGGATTGTAATTAGTGTATTTTTGTGTTTTTGGTGTTTTTTTGTGGTGGTAAGATAGTGGATGGAAAGGACACAAGGATATGATGCAGTTTTCAAAACAAATTGTGAGTTTTTCCACTTGCGAATGAAGGTTTCAAACAGGGTTTTGAAGAAATAGCACATGCATGGGCTAGGAGATGATTCTAAAAGCATAAGAAGACATAATTAATCATGTTCTAGGTTGTGGCTGGTGAGTTGGAGGTCTGTAAGTGTTTCATTCATGAAACCCTCCCTATTTTTGGTGTTTTCACCCTATAAACAAGGGTTTACTGATTTTGTGTATTGCTGGATGTTTCCCACCTTGAAGCTTGATGATTTGTGAGTTTTTACACCTATTCTAGACTGTTTGAGGTTTGTAATAGTTTTGGTGTTGGTTAAGGGGCACTTGGTTTGTTAATTAGACCTAATTGAGGGCTTTTACCAGTGGACAGTGTGTTGGTTCTCCTATATTTTGTGAAACAAGTGTAATTGTCATTTGAATATTTTATTGTTGATTGAAAGGGATTTAAGAGTCTGTATTGAGTTTGTGGATAATCTTTTTGATTTAAAGTAAATCACCCGATTCAAGGGTTGGTTGACCTACTAGGGGTGTATTGCATTGTTTGCTCGAAATAAAGAACATGTTGGAACAATGAAAGAATGATATTAAATGATTGATTACTGTCAATTTGATGATATAACAGATGAATTTGTATCTGGCTAAGGTCTATAAGGCAACTTGATGATTTGAAAGTTTTTACACCTGTTCTAAGACTGTTTGGGGTTTGGAAGAGTTTTGGTGTTGATTAAGGGGCACTTGGTTTGTTAATTAGACCTAATTGAGGGCTTTTACCAATGGACATCGTGTTGGTTCTCCTATATTTTGTGAAACAAGTGTAATTATGATTTGAATATGTTATCGTTGACTAAAAGGGGTTTAAGAATCTGTATTGAGTTTGTGAATAAGCTTTGTGATTGAAAGGAAATCACCCGATTCAAGGGTTGGCTAACCTACTAGGGGTGTATTGCTTTGTTTTCTCAAAATAGAGAACATGTTGGAAGAGTGAAAGAATGACATTAAATTCTTGATTACTGTCAATTTGATGATATAATAGATGAATTTGTATTTGGCTAAGGTCTATGAGGCAGTTTGGTGATTTTGATGTGTGGATCGGGAATACTCAATGAACAATTGAACAATGATGAAGACTTGTGGCTATAAACAGTGAAAGGTGTGGTAGAATAGAGTTTGGGTATGAATTCCTGGTTTGTTTCAGTATAATAATGATGTTTACAATGATTTAGTTGTCTGGAAGAAAGTAAGAAGGAATGCTTATTGATATTTTTCCTTGGAAGAGTGAGATGTATTGAGGAGTCAATGAATGAGTGTTAGAATATTGAATGTTGGATGGTTCCGTGATTTTGATTAGGTTGTAGTTTTGAAGTCAGATAGATTGTGATGGTAAAGAGGTTTTTGAGTCTGATACAGAGATGGATTGCTTATGGAATGTTTTGGCTTGTTGATGCAATGTGATTGAACAAAGAATTTGTTGAGTAAAGAAGTGAGCTGGTAGATTTTTTGATGGAAGTTAAGTGAAATGTTGAAGTTTGTTTAATTTGAACTTCTCCTAATTCAATTGGGTTAGATGTACCCTATGATTGAGTGTTTTGATATGATGCTCTGCATCAGAAATGACCATTGTTTAATGAAGTTTTTTGGATGGGATATGGGGGATGTTAGTTGGTGGTGCAAAGATAATATATATAGTTATAACTTATAAACATATTTGTAAAGTAGCAGATAAATTCATAATGGACTATGAGCTTTTTGAGCATCCAAGACTAGAAATAAATAGATAGAATAATATCAAGTTGATTCCTACAAATATTTATGAAATGGCTATATATATAGGTTAGATTTAATGAGGATTTATTGTTGGAGAAAACATAGAGATAGCATTATGAAAATGTTAGAAATTAGTGCTTTTGTGACAATGTGTCATTTGTAATTTGTAGCAATTTTTAGAGGAACTTTGAGGCATCTAACTAGATCATAGATAAATATTGTATTTTTCTTTTTGCAAATTCAATTGGTTAGTTATGGTGTTTGAACTAGTTTTTTTCACTTAAATGTTAGTCAATAAACACAATTCAACAAGAGTATGGTTTGTTCTTGCATTGTCATAAGAAATAGAAAGGTGTTCAAATTTGTAGATTGATCAAAGGCATTGCTTCATTGAATTTGGCCGCAAGGTAGAGGGGTGTAGGAAATCAAAATGTGAGAGGATTGTCTCTATCATAAGGTTATAGTAAGTACTCATCTAGTTGTGATATGATACGTGATATTAAGGTATATAAAGAATGGCTAATGGCACTAAAAACTAGTACAATGCTAAAAAAGTACACGTTGAGAGTGCCTACTACATTTCCAGTACATTAATAAAAAGCTCAAGAAGAACAAGTGCATATCACAGTGACAAACATTAAATAATAACAAATATTAAGTAGTTGGTACAATGTTTGTACATTGAAAGCTATGTCAAGCAATTGATTTCTTGATGTTTGAAGTCAAGATAAAATTTATTATGGTTATTACTTAAGGGAGTTCTATCCTATAGAATCTTTTTATTGATATAGCTTTTATGACATGAAATTGACATGACTCCTTTATTCTCAATTGTAAACTTCATTCTATGATACCTTAGTGTGTAGCTTAAGGAATTGGTACACATTTGTGAATACAGGGAGGCATCAAAGAGAATGTCATGAAATGCACATATTTGGTCAAATAGACATAAGTTGTTGGTAGAAAGTATCGATTATTCAAATATATTTTAAGGTAGTCCCTCAACACTATGCATCTTAAGATTTCATGGCTAGACTAGTTGTAATTCTTGTAAAAATTTGGAGAGGTATATCCCATAAGAATTAGTCTCTTTTTCCTATTGAAAAAATCTGTTTTAATCCCCTTCAATGATATGTGTTAATCCTCCCAAACCTCCCTACTCTCCCACAAACACTTCAATCCATGCCCACGATAATGTGTGAAAATCCCACATTACTATGTTCATGTCTTGAAGTGTCTACGAGAGAGTGGGGAAGGGTTTCTCCTCACCACTCCAAGGATCATAGACCAACACCACACACAAAAAATCCAAACACTAAAGGAAAGCTGCAACTATAGCTTGGAAGTCATTCACACATAACCAAAATTTTCAATGGAAGAAAATGCCATTATTTCCAAAGTGGAAGGCTCCAACGTGGACGACCTCTACAAAGAGCTGAGAAGATTTCTTGAGACTCTTAATGGGTTGTTAGGCTTTGAAGGAAAAGGAAATTTAGTTAAGTCCATGGTGCAAATTCATGGGCTTGCCAAGTTTTATGTATCATTTTTGTGTTGTTTTTTGAAGGTTTCTTGCAACAATTTAACCAACAGAATCTCATCTTCACCCACTCTCCCATAAACACTTCAATCCATGCCCGCGGTAATGTGGGATTTTCCCACATTACCACAGGCATGGATTGAAGTATCTGCGAGAGAGTGGGGAATGGTTTCTCTTCACCACTCCAAGGAGAAAATACCAACACCACACAAAACTAGATCCGAACATTGATGGAAACCTGCGGCTATAGCCTATAAGTTGTTCACACATCACCAAAATTTTCAATGAAAGTAGATGCCATTATTTCCAAAGCAGAAGGCTCCAACGTGGTTGGCCTCTATACAAAGATGAAGCTTTCTTGAGCCTCTTAATGGAATCTTAGGCTTTGAAGGAAAAGACAACACAGTTAAGTCCATGGTGCAAATTCATACATATTTGTGAATACAAGGAGGCATCCAAGAGAATGTCATGAAATGCACATTTTTGTCAAATAGACATAAGTTGTTGGAAAAAAGTACCGATTAGTCAAATATAGTTTAAAAGGTAGTCCCTCGACACTATGCATCTTAAGATTTTATGGCTAGACTAAGTTGCAACTCTTTGGAAAATTTGGAGAGGTGTATTTTAGAAGTCAAATATCTAAGTATATTTCAGAAGTCAAATATTAACATATAGCTTTCTTTGGGTAGATTAGTGGTAGCAAGATCCATATCTCCCCATTGATACAATATCTTCAGTCATAAGGTCTCAGACAATCCAGTCCACGATTCAATATCAATAACATACTAATAACATACAAAGCTATTTTTTACTTTTAATAACAATTGTCATTAGAATTAGGCCATATGTACTTGGAGTATCCCCTACAATAGGATTTTATTTGTCTAGCCATAAAAAAATCCCTTAAATTTTCATGTATGTCTAGCAGGGCACTTGTAACTACAAGATATGACAAAAAATCCCCTGTTGTTATGATTTCATGCATGTCCCTTCAGATATCTGATGTAGTGCACATTATTATAGTGCAGCCCTATTTTTCAGATTGTTTCATTTAGCATCACCAATATTCACCACAAGACATTGTCCTTGTTTAAAATGATGGAAATGGTTCACATCTCTCAGAACAATTTATATTGCAGCAATCTTGGAGATGAATTTAGATGTAGTGTGAAAATCATAACATACTCCAAGGTTCTTAACAAATCTAATTGTTGTACCAGGGGACATGTTCAACAAATCAAATGCAATTGCTAAATTTTCACTATGGTGGTAGATAAATGATTCATTTTTCTTCTATTCCATAGCATTAAGTAAAATTCTTGAATCTAGGAATACCCTCCTAGCTTAATTTGCCAAGCCAATTTCTCCAATTTTGCATAGCTCTCCCATGTTTGTGAATGTGATTTGTCTCCTACAATTTTTTAATTGATTTATCTTTTTGTTGTGTTTGGAATTACTTTTGTACTTTTATTCTTTCTAAATTCAGACTAACTGGTTGGTAAATATTTGTAAGTTTTGGTTGGGAGGGGCAACAAACTGTTTTCCTTGATCATTAACACCTCCAATTTGAAGTTGACTAGAATCAATGAGGTCTTACACAAGATGTTTAAGACACTGACAATGTTTCGTATCATATCCTTTTTGTTGATGATAATGACAATAGGAATTTGATCTAAAGTTTGGAGGTAAAGGCTTATTAGGATCAGGATTTTTAATGGGAGGTAGGTTGATCATCTTTTGTTCTAGAAGCTGTGACATTATGTTATGAAGGGTATTGGTAGGGGAGTAAATTGTCTAGCTAGATCCCCAAAAGTAAAAGGATTTGTCCTTTTTATAGCAACCACTTGGGTATTGACATGTTGAGTTGGTTGAGGAGGATTTAGTTGAGGGAATCCTTGATTCTATTTCCTAAAAGGTTGATAATTGTTTTGATTTGCAGATTCAAAATTTTAGGACGACTAGAGGTGGGTTTTTTTCATGACTTCTAATCGAGTTTTGATAATCATGAAGGGAAGTACACAATTTTACAAAGGAAGGAAACTTCATCATGCCAAGCTTATCTTGTATCTTAGTTTGGAAGTTTTCAATTAACATCCATTGAAGGTGAGGGTCAAGAATTTTTATGTCAATTTGGGAATAAAGTGAGTGGTAGTGTGAAATAAAGTCAGTAACCTTTTCATCATCTATTTTCTTACTTCTCATCAAATAAGCTAAGGTCATCTTAAGAGTCATGTGCACTTGGAAATGATTTATAAATTCCTCAACAAGTTCATTGAATGAACTAATTGAGTTGTTCAGTAATGAGGAAAACCATTCTAAATCAACATCTTTCAAGGACCTAGGGAAAAGCTTAGCCAAGAGGTTATCCTCAAGGACAAAATCACTACATAAGGTCATATAAGTGAAAAAATGGTTAGAAGGATCTCATTTTCCCCTATATTTCTCAAATCTAGGAATCTCTATACCTTGTGCTATAGGCGTTCTCAATATCTCCAAGGATAAGGGATTGCTTTTGACATAGTATGTAGGTTGGCCATTTTAATTTTGGTTTATGGTGGAAATTTTATTTTGAAGGGATGAAACATTTTGCAAAATTCGGTTAAGAATAGCGTCATTGGTTGTGTTTTGAGATGGAGGTGTATATGTGTTTGAGGGGGAAGTGAATGGAATTCTTACATGAGGTAAAGTGGTAGGAGATATGACATGTGATGCCACAACGGTACAATGATTGCTAGTAGAAATACCCAAGGTAGGAAAGACATTACTAGTAGGTTGCATCGTTGTTGTAACTTGAGGATTGGTATAGGTGGGAATAGATGCAATAGTTGTGGGAGGAGGAATTTGAGTTCCTCCTTGACTTTGGGCATTGTTCAAAGGTTGAGTACAACTAGTAAGTTTGCCAAAAAAATTATCTAGGTTACATGCAAGTTCTATTCCTTCTTCAATTTCAATCATGCGATGTATGTTATCTATGGTAGGGACAAAAGTGGTAGAAATATTTTTAGTACTTAGTTGATGTTGTAGGTTTTCCAAGTCTTCATGGATTTGGATTATTTTTTCTTGAGGAAAGTTGGTAACCATTGTTTTAGTACTTGTCATGCTACTTAAAGGTAAATATTTTTTAAGGGCATGGTCCATACCTACTGAACTAGTGTCAACACTATGAGTGAAAGAGATAGATAACCCAAGATCCACAATGAGTGTGCTATCACGGGATGACATGAGTCTCGAACTATGTCTCACTATAATATTAGCAATAGGACATGAAGTTGTAAAGCTCATGCAAGGGACAAGCAATGAATGCAAGATGAATGCAATGAACACAAGATAAATGATATTCTTTAATTTTGATTCAAATAAAATTAAGCTAGATGCAATGAAATTAATTAAATAGAAACTCAGTAAACTAAAATAGAGATCTAACAACAACAAACAGAAGCACAAAAATAAGGTTTTTAATGTTGTAAAATGTAGTTTCAAATCTAACATGGGACTAAATATCCCAAAGGGGCATATGAGTCCTAGTTAGGGTTTTTGAAGGGTTGAAATGCTAAAAAATAGTCAACACATAATTCCTAGAAATTAGGTAAAACAACTTGCACTGAGACTAAATTGCCTAGGGGGGCGTATGAGTCCCAAATTAGGTTTTTTACACTAAAATCAACAGATTCGGTGTGAAAGTTAAGGTTTCTAGTTTTTATGTTGTCTAGACTATGTGAAATTATAGATTTTAAATGAATTGAAATGATTCAAGATGCAACAATGCAACCTATATGCACTTTCACTAATGAAAGATTTAGAATCCCTAAATGCAAATTAACTAATGCAAGACCTAATGCAAAGTTAATGTAGGCTAGATATAGAACTATGATGCACTCCAAATCAAAAAATAAGGGTGTGCAAAGGCTAGGTTTTCCAAAATGAACACAAAGGAAATAGGGGTTCCACCTTTTGAGATATGGAACACAAGGGGTTTTAGGGCCCTCCTATTTCACTCTAGTTCATTAAAGGAAACCAAGACCCCTTAACCAATTGTCTTGATTGAGTAATGAACTAGGTTTAGGATGGTTTCGTTGGGTGTGATTAAAGACAAAGGGGGTTCACCACTAAGAAAAGGCTTAGAGAGAAAGAAATGTAAATGATAAGCAAATCTAGCTATGTAACCTAGGAAATCAAACTCAAAATCAAAATAGTGAATTGAGAATGAACAAAGGTGCACCTAGAAAATTGAAGATTCTTGAAACAAGGTCTACAATCCAAAAATTATGACTTTTGAAGCATACTTGGAATCATATGCTAGTTTGGGTGATTTAGTCACAGTTTAGGGTTTCAGGACGAAATCAAAATCTGCAACTGGTAAACTAGGATCTACTGAAAAAGTTTGAAAACTAGTACACTGGGACTCATATGCCAGTTGTGGTGATTTAGTCCTAGTATTAGGATTGATATGAAACTCTGATATCCTCTAGTGATCTTCTATAACTTCTCTCGGGCTTCCAATCTCCGAGTCTGAAACTCTAAATTTTGACCTATAAGTGACTTTTCATATTCTTGCAAGAAAGATGACAACTTTGACAGCTTTGCAATTTTCTCCAATCTTTCTCTTCAATGGATCTTCAACATAAATCTAAAACTCATGCATCAAAGAGAGGGAAAAATGTTGTTTTGTTAGCGGATAGGGGTTTTCCTTGGTCAAACACCATTTTGGTAATCAAACCTTGAAATGAGATCAAATAGAATGAAGGAATGATGAATGAATAAATAAGCTATGTTGCAACTCACCAAACCCTTGAATAAGAGGCTGCAATCTTGTATAAAATGGATAGCATGAATGTAGATCTTGACTCTTGATTGTATGTTATGAATCTTGGCTTGAATTCTTGCTTGAATCATGAAATACCTACATCACAAATTAGAGCTAAAAAAAAAACATGATGCATGATGACTTTGACATGATTCTTGAAACTTTAATATAGCTCCAAAACACTTGATAATAATCTCTTGAATGCTCTTGAATGCTCTTGAATACTTGAATTGGTATATCACACTTGCTAATGAAAAATTTCTAGGAGAAAATATGTGAAATAACCTTGTATTTATACTTGTTTATGCCAAATTTCTCGAAATTACAATACAAGCTGACATTAGATCTAGGAGAATGAAATTTTGCTGGGAATTTAAATCCAAAATAGGTCCAAGCTAAGAAAGAATCATATTCTAGTTGGGGTGTATGAGTGCTAGTAGGCTAAGCTTGGGACACACATTTCAAGAAATGTTAAGTTTAATGCCAAATTTAGGATTTGGCCTTAAAACATAGGTGGGATCCATATGCCCAAAATGGTGTATGAGTCCTAGATCCCTAAATATGGGACACACAACCCAAAATTGCTGAATTATGATTGGTTATTTGATATGTGTCAGGATTATCCTCAGAAAGATGCATTAAATAAGGCTTGTGGATGCAAAATAGGGCCAAATAAGGTATAAAGAAGCCCAATTTTAGTAGGGAGGTCCTAAAAAAGTGTGAAAATGTAGAGGGATACATTTTCCTACACTAGAGTTTGGTTGTTGCAGAGGTGGGTGTTGATTAAAACCAAATGATGATGATGAACCTAGATTGTTATGTTGTTGGGGAGGCATTTGAGAAAACCCAAATGTAGATTGTGAACCACGATTGTTTGGTTACTATTAGGGTGGAGTGATGTTGGGACCTATTCCAAAAAAGGATCAATTCCTTTTTGGAGGTGTATTTACATTTTTTGAAGTGGATGTGGTACCCACTTGTGGTCTTAGATATAAAGGGTTGGTATTTTGCATCTTACACTATGTATTCAAATGGGTGGAAGTTTGGGATACAACTATAGTGTGGGTTGGTGTTGCAATTGTATATGTAGAGGAAAATAGATTTTACATGGGTTCAATGAATGTAGGTGGTGGTATAGCATTCATAGTTGATGTGTAATTAGATATTTGGATAGGTAACATGCCTATGTCCAATTGTGATGTGGGTTGTGATGTAGTAGGTGTTAATGATGGTTGACATCTATTCGTGGAACCTAACTCTAGTGTCTTAGTGTTAGGACTCTCCCCTATGATGGACTTTATGTCAAAGTCAGATGGTAGCTTAGCTCCATGTTCCTCCAATTTCATGAAATACTAGTTGGGGTCTATTGATATGATTTTGTTGATAATTCTCAAGATCCTTAGACCTTGTGATGCATTTTTGATTTCCCCAGGCATGATCCCTTAGTTTAGCTCTTTAAAAGTGTCTCTCAAAAGGGGGAAGATTTTGATTTTGTGAGTTCGTGTGGTCACTATGATTTTCACCAAAGTTTATATCACTAGTTGGATTGTGCACCAGATTAGATGATGAGTCCATCTCTTTTATTTTGATTTGTGATCTTATAACCATAAAGAGTGATGGTGTGTTTGTATTTATATTTTTCTAGAATTTTTTTTTTTTGTTTTTTGTGAAGTTTTGGTATGAATGAAACTAAGATGAATCTACTTTATGTTTTTTGGTATTTTTTAATTTTTTCAAAAATTTGGAAGGTACAAGAATAAGATAAAAACTATGATTTTTTTATAATATTTCTCTAAAATGCAAAATACCTTTGTTACCTTGATTTTGAATCCTAAAAGATGATAGCCTTGAGATTTTTTTTTCAATTTTGGGACTAATGTAACCATGTGTAAAATCCTAAACCTCTAAGTGATTGTGATGGTTTTGATAAAAAAGTGATTCCCCAACTATACTAATGAGCTACATTTCAAATTTTGTTGATGGGGTGGATTATGAAAGATGAGGTTTTGATGATTCTCCAAACGATAACTCTAGACTTTGATTTCTAAACTTGTTTTTGATATTCATTTTTCAAGATTTTCAAGACAAGATGGTTTAAAGACTCTATGATATGATGCTAAAATGATGTAATGTTTTTAACCTAGGAAAGCTAAAAGTGTTGAATATGCAGTGATAAGTAACTGCTCAAATTTTGATTTTTCTATGTAAAAAGATTAGGTTTTATGCAACCTCTGAAAATTGAATTTTCTTTATCTATTAGACAAATGCAACAAAGAAAACCATAGATACGATGCACAAGGTTGTGACTATGATGTAGTCTACAATAGATGCATTACAAAACCAGTCAGATGCATTGCACACGACTATGGTTTTGTTTGTTTACTAAGGTTGGATTTCAATTGACAAAGAGATGTGGTGTTTCACCAGATGAATGTGTGTAGTTGCTAACAAATGTATCACACTATTTTTGCGGTGTAGATACATAGTCATGGTGCAGAAGCTAACAAATGTGGTGTACAAATTTTTCCAAAAAAATGACCTCTAAGGAACCCTAATCTTGTTTAATTTTTTTTATTTTAGATGTATTTTAGTTTGATAAAACATAAAAAATATTTGTTTGATAAGTTACTAGTTTGATTTTGTGATAGTTTTATGTCAAATGATAAGAATGCTTACACTTGATAATAGAAAAGCTCAAAAAATTCATAGCCTAATATAGTAGTAGAATGGGTGTGTAACTGTAGGTAGGCCCACCTCCCATTTAAGGGGAAAATACTTAGAAAGATTAGGTATATGAACAATTGGGTCAATTGTAAAAACACCTTCTGTATACAGAGGCAAATAGTAGACTTCTAGTGATACAAGGTCATCACCAGATGCCTTGAGCACACCTTTGTTCAATTTCTGAGAGGCTATTGCTAGCAACCCAAAAGTATCTATCTTGACCTAATAAAGTACATGGTGAGTAGCTTCAAGGTATGATCCAAATCCATTGCACCACTTTATAATTTACGTTCGAAGGACTTTAATGGACTCTAAAACAAAAGGGTTTTTTTTGCTATAACATTGGTGAACATCATCGACCTCTTAGACATCTCCTCAAGGCCTAGAAAACTAAACATACCTACCAAAATTCCATAGTGCTACATGCACAGATTGACCTATAGATTTCACTCTCAGCCAATTTGTATAACACACCCAAAATTGTCACTTGAGGTCAAACCCTTGAGATTTCCATTAGGATGTGTCTCAAGGTAGGCCTCCTCTTTAAAAATAAATGGAGAAGGTTTACGTTTTACTATTTATTATCACCCAAGATCACAAAAAGTGTAAGGCGAGAGGATATGTAGTAGTACACCTTCGGTAACAAGACTGATGTGTGTAATTGCACCATATAGTAATCACTAGTTATTTTTAATAACACCAAAGGAAGTGTGCAATTTTTTTGTTAATTTTAAACTAGGTGAAATATTGCATGTTCAAAAACACTATTATTTTAAAACCTAGATAGAAAAATGAGATTTGTATTATTTTTTTTAAGAGCAATAAAAATAAATATGTGAGATCATGTCCATTTTAAGAACCAAAAATTGAAATGTATGAAACCATGTCTATTTTAAGAACCAACATCGAAACACATGTGACAATCTGATTTAAAAGAATGCCAAAAGCTAAAAGAAAAGGATCAGTAACATGAAAACCTTACCCTACTAATTAAAAAAAAAATAGTATTATATTCATCATCAATTTACCTTCCTATTTTAAATAGTCACTTGCGGTGTCTTAAGGATTTGATGTGTTGTAGAGAGAAGCAAATATAGTACAGGAAGCCTCAGATGTGATGTTCTAGAAAGCAACTGCAATGAACTTTGTTTATCAATTGCGGTGTAGAAAGGCACACATGCGACAAACTATCAAAACTTGCAAAATATCAAAAAATAATAGTTATGGATATGTCACAACAAACTTTGTATGCGTCACTTAGGTCAGCGATGGTGGTGCAAGACCCCATGATTACATCACACTTCCTATAGCTTCACAAAAACTTAAATCCATACATAAAATGTTAAAAATGTGAGTTTCATGTCATTTTCACCAAAATGTAAACTGGAAAATCGACCTTTCAATCATAGAGATAATAGGAAACAATACAACAACCATAATCTACAATCCTAAACTCAATAAGATCCAATTTAATCAATGAAAAACGTACAATAATAGATCAATCCATATTCAAACAAATTACACCTTCACCTTTACCATATTTCCATGGATGACTTCCATTATTCTTTCTTTTTATGCTTTTTCTCTCAAAAATGGGTATGATATTCTTTCACTATGAGGCTCAAGTATATGTGATATCATAATGATGCAAAATGCAGAAGTTTCAAGGCTTGTGGTTATCCATCAACATGCTATGAATGCTTTCTTTTATAGAAATGTTTGTTTGACATGAATAATCTAGATTCAAAGATGAAAGATGAAGATCAACAGTCAATGTTTGTTGAGAGGAAATAGATTGGAGAGTTAACTGGCTTGATTGATTCAATCAAGGGAATTGATTGATCAATTAATGGGAATTGATTGATTAATCAATGGGATTGATTAGTTAATTAGTGGGATTGATTAGTTAATTAGTGGGATTGATTGATCAGTCAACAAATTTGATTGAATAATTAATGAGATTGATTGATTAGTCAATGCGTGAGAGGATAATTAGTTAATTAAATAATTAATTAATGATTTGAGGAATGTGAAAGTAAAGATTGATGAATAAATAAATATTTGTTTATTAATGGATTATGTTGCGTCAAAATTGGAGAATTAAATAATTTATTTAATTTTTTAATCTAGAAGTGGGAAAGTGGTTTAATTACATAATCAATAGAATTTATTTAGTTTAAGAAGGGTGTTTGATGTTAATTAAATAACTAAATAATAACTATTTAATTAAAATTGATCATTTGAGGAATGTGCAATAAATATTGATTAATAAATAAATGTTTATTTATTAATGGATCATGTTGAGTCAAAATTGGAGAATTAAATAATTAATTTACTTATTTAATCTAGAAGTGGGAAAGTGATTTAATTAAATTTAATCAATAGCAATTATTTAATTTAAGAAGGGTGTTTGATGTTAATTAAATAATTAAATGATAACTATTTAATTAAAATTGAAGAATGCGTGTAGTTAGTGACAATTAAATAAAAGATTTATTTAATTAATCGAGAAGAATAATGTTTTGATTTGATTAAAATTGGAAGGGATAGTACCCATTACAAAGAAGCCATAGAGGTAGAAGATAGGTGTCTCAAAAAATGAGACTGTTGAAAAAGAAGAGCAATAATCACTAGCAATGAGCTTGGAAGAACATCAACCAAGTGATGCTTTTGACTGGAGCATGAAATCGGAAAAAGAAGACCAATTGCAAAGAAGAAAGGAATCAAAAACAAAGGAAACCAACACAAAAACACCACCCTATAGAAATGGGGGAAAACTAGAGCAAGCCTATAGATTAAATCTATGATCAAAGGGTTATAGCCCCCAAGCAATAATTCTAGGAATTTTGGCTTTGAGCATAAAATAAACCAAAGGCAGAGAAAGGAATCCCTTTTCAGAACAAGCTCACCTTAATATTAGTCTTAGGATCCACCTCCATAGGATCCCACTCCACTTCAAAAGGAGCCACAAAAGAGAGAGCCGACAAGAGGAAAGAGAGCCTCCCAAGAAGCCCATGGTGAAAATCTCCAGCTCAATAGATCCAAAGAAAGGGGGGATCAAAGGAGAGAGGAAACCAACAAAATGGACAAAAGAAACTCCCTTAAGAACCATGAAAATAGATCCATATTTTCTAGTAGAAATCCAATCCAAACTGATAAGAATCAATGTTACTTAGGACATTATTAAATAAATAGTCCTAATTTATTTAATTAGTCACAAAAAGTGAATTAGAATTGTAACAATAGATTAAAAGATGATCTTTTGATATGTGATGAGATGGATAATCTGCAACTAGAATAACAAAGTTAATCCTAATCTAAATAATAATCTAAAATCAAACAACAAAGAACGAGGAAATAAACATAATAACTAAACAATATAATGGAAAGCTCTCACCGAATATGCATTCACCCCTTCGAATTATCTTGATTGTTCTTCTCCATTTTGCCTTTTTAGTATTCTTTCCCTCAGATTTCTGTGTTTGAATGCAAGCATAACTTCGTCAAGTGTCTAAGCAAAATATCAAAGATAAGTTTCTTCTCAAAAGTGTATGATTTCGGGAGGAGGAATAATGATTATGAGAGGCCATTTTATAGATTTTGGGTTTTCGAACAATTGGCTCAGATTGAAAGAGAGATCGACAGATGAGATTGATGAATGCCATGCAATGTGAGTTCTGTCTCAGATAGAATGTGAGTTAGGACATGAGTTAGAACACGAGTTCAGAAAAGACTGCAGATAGATACTAAGTTAGAACGTGAGTTAGAACACGAGTTCAGGATCTTAATCTTCAAAAATAGAAGAAATAGACTTTGTATGCAAAAGACAAAGTTAGAACTCGAAGACTAATGCATTCAAATGCAAACAGGAGTTAAAACTAGTTAATTGACTAGTTGTGATAGAGAGTCTTCTCGCAGAGATAAACATGTGTTGAATCCAGAGATAACTGGAGAACTAAAAATAGATCTCGAGTCAGAGGGTGAGTGAATGACTTAGATAATTGAATGATAGAAGAATGTGACATAAATAATTAAAATATGAATTAAATGTTAATTTAATTCAACATTCAAAAATAAGAGACTTTAATTAAATAAATAAAGATAATTTTTTTAATTTGACTTTTTCAAAAGGATAATATAAATAATTAAATAATAAATATTTAATTATAGGTAAAGGGGGATAAATGATAATTAAATAAAGATATTTAATTATAGTTGGAAAATTATGATAAAGGGGTAATTAAATAATAAATTATTTAATTGATAGATAAAGGGGGGAGAATTAATTAGTTCGCAACCTAATTAAATAAATATGATTTATTTAATTAAACAGGTTGAATAAAGGTTATTTATGAATTAATGAATTAATTAAAAAGGGGTATTTAATTAATAGAAGAAATATGTGTTAGAAAGGTTAATTAAATAATTAAAATTATTTAATCAAGACCATAGACTATAGAAAATTATGTCGAATGTGTACTCATAGGCCTAGACCAATTTTCGGTATCTATAGTTTGCCCCTCTTTGATACAATGTTGGTACAACATCGTGTCAAAGAAAATATGCCTCGATCATGCCTTGACATGAAATAGGTTAAGGTATGCCCCCTCAGGAAAATTGACAAATTTTTGAAAGTTTCAAAAAAAATCAGGAAATATTCCTGATAAGTTAATTTGATAGTCAGAAATGCTATGGAGTTGATACGGATGAATACGGGTCGTTTGAAGTTGAAAGGTTAAGCGACCAATAGACTAGGTCAAAAGAAATGCCATTTCAAACCCTACCTATAAATAGGAATCAGGTCTAAACCTAATTCATTTGCACTCAGAGGAGTTAGAAAAAGAGGAGATTTGCTCTGACTAGCTGACGAAAATGGCACCCATTCCATATGCTGTACATCAAGGTTATCAAATCTGGACGTTCAGGAGGCCAGCTAATGCAGGACCACCAGTATGTACCCAAAAAAACACTCTTGAAAGTTATTTTTGCACGTATTTTTGGGTGTTTGAAAATCAATTAGAAAATGCGATGCGTCATGAACGACGCATATGCCGTCGTATTTGCCATATTTGACTGCGAAATGACACATGTGCAAAAACACGCCTAGGCTAGGTTAGGAACTTTAGGGATTAAACACATTTGAATTACAATGCACCACATTTTCATTTATGCAATGCATTTGCATTAGGAATAGACGCATATAGGGTAATGAACCGCATATGCATTAGTGAAACACATATGTTGTAGATAGGTAGACTGATGAAAATGCACCGCATGTGGTTTATTGAACCGCATGTGTAGTAGGTTTAAAATGGGTGTGGGAAATATGCAACGCATATGTAATATGCATTGCAAGTGAGGCTTCATGCAATGCATTTGCAAAAATGCACCACATCTATTAAAGTGAGCTGCATTTGACTGGTAAAATTTTTGAATTTTTTTTCTAAGAAAAACTTGAAAATTCTTGACATCATGGTTTAAATGTAGGTTGTACTAGATCCTATATATACGCGGGAGTCACGTCCAAACACATTCGATTTGAGAGGTCGTTTGATGAGTGCAAAGATTCGGCTATTATGGAGACTGGGTCTACATCACTGTTTCTCAATGCCCACTATTCGGGCAAATAGGGGGATGTTGATGACATTATGCGAGCGATGGCATTTTGAGACATCGTCCTTTCATTTTCTGACTGGGGAGGCCACTATCACATTGGAGGATGTGTACAGGATCTTGAGATTGCCTATTAGAGGAGAGTGTGTTATGTATGATACCCAACACGGATTGACGGAGTTGGCGAGGTTCTATCAGGTAGATGATATCAGTAGGCTCGACATTGAGCACTATGAGATCAGATGGCCAGTGTTAGCAGATAGGTATGACAAGATTGACTGTATTTTGTGTACATTGATTGGGGGGATAGTTCTTCCAGATAGACAGGGTCATTGATTTCTAGTGGGATGGGGTGCTATGTTGGTTGGTATGTTAGAGAGTGAGACTAGGTATGCATGGGGTCCATGTCTACTTGGGATGTTATACTTTCATCTACATGACATTGCTTACAAAGATGTAGATTCACTTAGTTGTGGGACCACTTTACTGATGGTATGGGCTTGGGAGAGGATAGCCATTTTTCATCCTCCAGTTACAGTAGAGCGATGGGAGAGATTCCCGTATGTGTTTCGATATATAGGACACATTACTCAGACACATGTGGGAGACACAGGATATTGGCGACATGCACTAGATATTCTTGATCAGTTTACATGGAGACCTTACATGGATTGTGAGGAGTGGGTGGATGAGGAGGTACATTTGGTATTCTATAGACAGACACAATACCTTATTCTATAGAGTTCTGAGATAGTTAGGTGAGGTTCGGGATGAGCCTCAGAGTAGAGCAGAGTTTGTTCGTTCATCCTAAGAGGTTCCATATTGCAGGCCTATGATTCCAGTAGCTACTGCTGAGGCAGAGATATAGGTATTACAGCCAGTACAGTGGGGTTGGAGAGATGGAGCAGCAGACCTAGGGACTATAGCTGGATATCACGCATGGTGGGTAGAGCATCAGCCTGTTCCTTACATGGATCCGGATCAGCCGACACCTATTAAGAGATGAGGCACAGGACCTAGAGGACATTGGAGAGGTGGAGGTGCTAGAGTTGAGAGAGTTGGAGGGAGAGATGGTGATGGGAGAGGTGGTAGGCGAGGACAAAGAGGACTTAGAGGGGGTTAGGTAGGTGCACTTTCACCTATCCATGAGGCAGTTGCAGAGGATGTACCGATGTTGGACATCGGAGGAGGAGTGGATGTAAAGGCTGGGGGTGAGCATGCTATAGAGGAGGTAGTGGTAGAGGAGCGTGTAGAGGTGGATGTTGGAGTAGAGGATGTTGCAGATGATTTAGATGTGGATATGGCTATAGACCCTCTAGGTGTTTTGGTAGGATATGGAGAGAATGATGTAAAGGATGATGTTGAGGATGATGTTGAGGAGGATGCACCGATGGAGGAGCAGGAGAGAGAGCTCAGAGATTGGATTATGGAGGGGAGACGAGAGGAGGATGCTACTAGGGATGGTGATAGGGAGGCTTTGGAGGAGAGACTCAGACTTATGACGGTAGAGTTTGATGTGATGAGGTTAGAGAGAGACAGTGCCTACACAAAGAGGGACAATGCATATGTAGAGAGGGATGGTGCTCTTATGGAGAGAGATTAGGCTATAGATCAGAGACATGAGATAGAGCAGTAGTTCACAGAGGTTAGATGCCTTTGTAGTGGGTCCTCATCTGATGGAATGGTATGAGAGTTGGTCAGATTGGTTGAGAGAGCAACCTATTCTAGGGACTTATATGAGGTAGTGGTGCCAGTAGAGAGATGGGCTCCTAGCTTTTCAGAGGTGTGGAGTCAGAGGTCACAGAGCAGGAGTCAGAGGACATAGAGAACTAAGGGGGTGGTAGGACCATCGAGGGTAGGTTTGTATGAGAGGCCTTCCACTCATAGAGAGTACCTTCGAGGCTTTTCCCACCACCTTCACCACATGACAGCAGTGGTAGCAGGACACGATGATAGGGTTACATATGTATACATTGTATTTTGATTAGAGAGCCTATGATCTCATGTTTTATTTATGGTTACATTCAGACATTGTACTGTGACACACTATTTTGAGCGATATGTATATGATTTTGGTGGCTTCTATATGATATGCAGTTCTATTTTTATGGATGATGCATTACTTCTACATGATTATGTTTCCTAGATGATGTATATACATGTGTTATGAATGAATGTTTCTATATGTTATGAGTTATGCATTTTATAATGTTATGGATGTCTTAATTTACTTATGATAATGGATGCAATGTTCTATATGATGCTTATTTATATGTGATGGTGATATGTACATGCAATTTTCACATTATTTATGCTATGCTGATGAAATTCGTATTATGTCATAATTTCAGATGTATGTAATGAAGATGTTAATGTTACTATCTATATGTTTTAAATGCAATGCAACCATATGGAATGCTTATGGAATGTATGCAAATGCAAATGATCTAATGTTTTTATTGTGTCACAGGACTTTATCATTATGTTTGAAGAAGAGAAATGTTATGATGAAATGAATTCAGAATGTTAGTAAGAAATAATGACAGTTGATTGATTGAGATAAACTATAATCTTTGATATAGTGCCAAAATATGCTATGCTTGCTTGTTATCATCATTGGGTGGGACATGACACAAATGGATAGTACACACTATGATATGAGATAGACCATAGTGTACAAAGTCATCCATCTGCGAAAAAAATTCAGTCATAGACAAGGAGTGTCTTAACTCATACTAAGGACAAAATTGCCCCAGTCGTTTTGTTGAGACAAACCACAGACAACAAACAAATAAAAGATGAGTCATGAGACGTCATTGCTCCTCTAAATACTTGATAGGATATCCTTGAGGAAACTAGTAACATGACTCAAAAACCAATGTTTAAAAAGATAATTAACAGACAATAGCCAAAGAAAAAGAGTCCTGAGACATCATTGCTTCTCTAAATCCTTGATAGGACATCCTTGAGAAAGCTAGTAACCGGAATAATTCACAAATCAATAAAAAGATAAGAAAAAATAACATATAAAGTCATAAAGCCAAATAAATATATTCGCCAAAACTTGATCTTGTGGGATTGTTTGATGTTTGATGTTTGACATAGCGTAATGTGAGATTTGACACATACCGCATAAGACGTTGAGTCTAGTTTCGACCTAGTGAATTCTGTATAGGGCATGACAAAGCCTGGTTTCAGAAAGACACGTGTCATATAAGACGTTGGAGCCTGATGACATTGAAGTGACAAGCTACATGAGACTATGACAATTTGATGACATCTGTTAACAAGAAAGACATATCTTGCATAAGACATAGGTTGATCGCTTTGACAATATGTTTGATATTGACTTGATGAATTTGAGATATTTTATCTTGTTCTTGCAGGACTCGTTTTGATTCCTTGATTGATAAAAAGTGTGTGCGTGTGTATTGACAGTGTATGACATGAGATGATACCCTAAACTATGATACGCAACTTGTGTGAGAGTGATTGTGAATGAACCCTATTGGACTAACCTAGTTTGGTCTTGGGAGCTCATCAATTGATTAGCCTTGCCTATGTTGTACATGCAGAGACCTCGTAGTTTGACACGACCAATGACTTTGAATATACAAAGAGTCATGATTTTAATATGTGTGATACATGAAAAACCTAGACTGACAGACCTAATGCCTCGAGGGCACATCGATTGATGGCCTTTCCTATGTCCCAGTCACAGAGGCAACATAGTTCAACTATGACTGACTGAACATGATGAAATTTGACTCTATTTTTGGTATTTTTTGACATGTTTTGATTTTTTTGAATTTTTGAAGTTTTCTAATGTTTTTGGGATTTTTTAGGATATTTTCAATGGTGTGACGTTATGTACAAGGTTTTAGCGCATAGAACAATTATTTTCCCCTATTCGAGAATAAGATTTGGAAGATGGAGTGGATAATGTGACAAAATGGATGCTAGATGTCAATTGTTCCAAGTAATGGATAAGACAACCATTTATTATAAGAGATGGTGAAAAAGTCTGAATAGAATGATGGTAGACGGAAGAGAGAGCCTGACTACACATGGCGCTTGTTTGCCAGGTTTTCACCATGGTACTTATCCATAGTGCCACCGAGACAGTTTTCACTATGGGACGAATTTATTTCTCTTTACTTTTTTGATTTTCTTAATTTTTTTGGTGTTACAAAGATGCCTGTTTGCCAGGTTTTCATCAAGGTAATCATTTTTTTTGTATTTTTTCTAGATTAAGACACAAATTCTCAGAAACTAAGCATAGAACCTCTTTAGATGCAGATTGTTGATAGGTGACAAAAGCGGCTCTCCTTCAGGAGTAGATAGTTGGTATGCTCCTGACCCAAAGGCTTTTGTGACAATATAGGGCCCCAAAAAGTTAGGTTCAAACTTACTTGGTTTCTCTCATTCAGCTTGGTTCTTAGGATTCTCCATTAATACCAGGTCACCAATGTCAAAGTGTCTATTGAGAACCTTCATATTGTAGCTACGACAAAGACGATTCTGATATGCTTGCAAATGATCTAATGCTTTCTGTCTTCGCTCATCCAATAATTCTAGCTCTTGTAACCTAGAGACACGGTATTCTTCATCCTCAATATGAACCTTCAAGGATACCCTTAGAGAAGGTATTTCAACATCAATAGGTAAGATAGCTTCAGACCCGAATACGAGGGAATATGGAGTAGCACCGGTGGGAGTATGGATTCTTGTGCGATAAGCCCATAAGGTAGGATTAAGCTATAGGTTCCAGTCACAACCAACGTCATTGACAGTCTTCTTAAGGATTCTAACAATGGTCTTATTAGATGCCTCGGCTTGGCCATTACCTTGTGGGTAATATGGGGTGGAGAAATGGTGTTTGATATGGAATTCTTCACATAAATGGTGTACTTCCTGGTTCTTGAATGGGCGGCCATTGTCTATGATTATGGATTGGGGTACACCATACCGACAAATGATATAGTTTAGGATAAACTTAGATATTTGTGTACCAGTGATGTAGGTCATGGGAATATCTTCAATCCATTTGGTGAAGTATTCGGTGGTAGTAATGATGAATTTATGGTCGTTGGATGATGGAGGGTGTATCTTACCTATGAGGTCAAGTCCCCATTGGCCAAAGGGCCATGGTGAAGTAATTGGATGAAGTTCCTATGTTGGCGCTCTTATCAAATCCCCATGTATCTGACATTGTCTACATTTCCTTACAAAGATGTATGAGTCTTTCTCCATTGTAGGCCAATAGTAACCTAGTCTCATAATCTTATGGGCTAAAGTAGGACCACTCGAATGAGATCCGCATATACCCTCGTGTACCGCTTGCAAATTTTTTGTGCTTCTTCAGCATCGAGACATCTCATTAGGGCGTTATCTAAGGTATGTGTATACAGGGTTTCTTTGATGATGGTGTACTTAGCTGACTTTTGGATGAAGGTTTGACATTGGTTATTGGAAAAGTCTTGAGGTAAGGTTTGGTTAGTGAGATAGTCAAATATGTCTTTATAACAAGGAGATGTAGGACCAAAAATGGTACACACCATCATAGTATCAGGGACATCATATGTGGGGACCAACAACTGTTCAATTAGAAAATAAAACTTAGGCACGTTACTCAGAATATCCAACAAGGAACCCACGGTTGCCATAGCAACTGCAGCTCTATTCTGGATATGTGGTATTTTTTGAAAAGTAATGTCATTGAAATACTACTTGAAACTATGAGCCGTATGCTTGTAAGGGGCAAGCTTCTCATCCTTAGTCTCATAATCATCATTTACCTATCGGATTACCAGTTGAGAGTCGCCAAAAACATGTAGGCTCTTAATCTTCCATTGAGCTGACATTTTTAACCCTGTCACTAAAGATTCATATTCGGCTATATTGTTGGTACAAGGGAAGGAAATCCTAAATGATTTAGGAGTGGTATCACCTTGAGGTGTAACAAATAAGATACTAGCTCCTGAACCACAATTTGTATGTGACCCATCAATGTACAGTTTCCATTCGATTTTAATGTCAATGTTGAAAAGAAACTCAATAGGAAAATCTACCACTAAGGGATGGTTTGCGTTCATAGGTGCATCAACGAACTGATTTGCAATCACCTATCCTTTTATAGCCTTTCTCTCGACATACTGAATGTCATACTCACTAAGTATCATAACCCATTTAGCTAATCGGCCTGTTAAAGTTGCCTTACTTAGGAGGTATTTTAGTGGATCAATCTTTGCAATTAACATTGTTTGTCGATTGAGCATATAGTGCCGAAGTTTTTGGGTAGCAAAGACTACCACAAGACATGCACATTCTATGTTGTTGTAATTTAATCCATAGCCCACTAAGGTACGAATGATGTAATAGACTGCTCTCTCATGACCTTGATCATCGTGTTGTGCGAGAAGACCCCTAATGTCGACTAAGTTGCTGAAATGTATAGTATCAATGGTTTTCCCTCTGTAGGTGGCATTAAGAATAGTGTAGTAAGAAAATAGTCCTTGATTTGTTGGAAGGCTTCCTGACATTTAGGTGTCCACAAAAATGGTACTCCTTTCTTGAGTAGATGCTGAAATGGGTGTATTTTATCTACCAGTTGTACTATGAAATGCCTAATGGACTGTAATCTTCCTTGTAGGGTTCTGAGTTGACCAATGCTAACTGAAGGAGGAATTTCTATGATATATCTTACCTTCTCTAGATCTACTTCAATTCCTCTTTGAGAGATGATATACCCTAAAAGTTTCCCTGATTTCACTCCAAAGACACACTTCTTCGGATTTAGCCTGACATTGTAATTGTCTAGCCTCTGGAATATCTTTTCTAAAACCTTCAAATGATCTTCCCTTGTTTTTGATTTAGCTATAATTTCATCTACATAATATTCCATGAGGGTATGTACAAAGTCATGGAAAATCATGGTCATTTCCCAGTGATAGGTAGCTCCTACATTCTTAAGGCCAAATGGCATAACATTCCAAGAGTATGTGCCCCATGGACACATGAAAGTTGTCTTGTGTTGGTCTTTAGTTGCTATTTTAATCTGGTTATATCTAGAGAAACCATCCATGATGGATAGCATCTCGTATCCTACTGTAAGATCTACTATCATGTCGATATTCAGCAAAGGGAAGTCATCCTTAGGACATGCCTTATTGATGTCTCTAAAGTCTATGCAAACGTGAATGCCCCCAGTTGGTTTAGTCAGTAGTACTAGATTTGATATCCAGTCTGCATAATCTATCGTCCTTATGAATCCTACATCCAAGAGTTTCTTAAGTTTTGCCTTGACCAATAGAGCAATTTGTGGATGCATTTTCCTTAACTTCTATTTGACTGGCTTAATACCTGGTTGTAGTGGTAAATGATGCAATATTAGGTCTAGATCAAGCCCATGCATGTCAGCATATGACCATGCAAATTTTATTTGTCTCTTTGTGAAGAAGTCCTTAAACTCTAGTTTTTCTGTCTCTGTTAAAGAAGCCGCAAAATATACCTTCCGAGGATTCTCTTCTGTACCTATGTTGACTTCAACAGATTCTTCTACTAGCATTGGTGAATTTTCCTATTCAACAAGGAGAATATTTAAACCTCTATCCTTGGGTGCCTCTGAGAGGTTTTCGCCCTCGGATACGTCCTTTATTTTGACTTTTTCTTCATCCAAAGGTTCCTTTCGATTTTCACCTAGGGACTCATCATTTCACTTTTCATTGTCTTTGTTCTTTTTATTCTCATTTTTATGACTAGAGGTGTAAATAGACTCCCCAAAATATGCTTTATCATCTAATTCTATGGTAAAACCTGCTTTATGATCCCCTCTTGGTATTCCTTCTCTAAGTCCCATGAACTCAGCAATTGCTTCATCATTCTCAAAAGTATCTATGATAGATGTACCTTGTTGATCCCAGTTGATAAGTTCGGGATATATAAGGGGCATGTCATCATCGGAGTTTTTAAAGGTAGCTACTGACAAGGTGAGTATAGAATGGTTGACATGGTCGTAGAAGTTTTGGACTAACTCCTTGTTCTTCTTCCTACAGGTAGGTATAATTTGATGTGGGACTATTGTAAGGGCTGAGTCATCAGAAGATGTTTTTTCAGGTGCCCAAGATACATGATCAAGGGTCTCCCATTAATAGTTCTTTTTCCTTTCTTCTTTGGACAAGTGTTTCTTAGGACGAGGACTAGATGGTTTTGGTACAGGTTTCACGTTTAGGTCCAATTCTCCAAATAGGGCATCCATGTTCATGGTACTGGTAGATGAAAGGGAATCCCATTCACAATCGCTTGAGTAAGGGGATTCATCGTAAACTAGAGGTTTGTCATAAACTGGGGGTTTGTCATAAACTAGGGGAAGTGGTTCATGAGATATCTCGATGTCTATGCAAGCACTCACTTCCTCTTGAAATGATGACGAAGTACCAGGAAACCCAATTCTAAGTGGTTGACACCCTAGCCCTAGGTATTTCGGTCGTGGGTAGACAGTGATCGGTTATGTCCTTCCATTTTAATATAGTCCTAACCCAATGTGTCCATCATAGCCTTCATTTTTCATTATCTTAAAGCCTTTTCCATACTGGTCCTTAGCTATTTGAATAGACGGGGAGGGGTATTCATGTTCTTCTTGATACAACCAGGAATCAGCTTGATCCACAATTTCTTCACTTAACTCTCCCCATTTTGTCAATGTCATTGTAGGGGGAACATGAAATGTGACCACTGACTGTCTTCTATCTGTCATGGGTAGGCCATATGCCTTAGGTGGAATCAATTGACTGACACAGTATGATGTCTTTACATTATATTCACCATAGCCCTTGTCTTGGATCTCAAGCTTAGGAGTGGATGATGGTGGTTTGAATGAAATGGACTTAGTGAGATGTGATGGGTCAACGTATAGGGATAAAGTGGATGATGAAGCTTCTTGGTTAACTGGTACTTGTCGTAGTGGAATTTCCCTTAGGCTTTTACAATACTGAAAATGATCTGGATCACCATCAATGGTGATCCTTGTGCCATTATACGGGAACTTAAGACATTGGTGATATGTTGAAGGTACAGTTGTCATTGCGTGTATCCAAGGTCTACCTAATAACAAGTTGTATGGAAGGGTGAGATCCAAGACTTGGAAGCTGGTATTCATGATTGCTGGGCCGATTCTTATAGGGAGTGTGACAAATCCTTTGGATGATCTTTCCTCATCATCATAAGCCTTGATGACTATACTCTTACAGGTATCTACACAATCTTCTAATAATCCTAATGCCTTAGCCAATTTTAGGGTACATGAGTTCAGACCTACTCCTTCATCTACCAAGACTCATCAAACTTTAGTTTGATGGACTAAGACTTCAAGATGTAAGGGGTCATTATGATCAGACTTTTCAATTGAGTAATCTTATTTGGAAAATGTGGCATGATGCGAGTTGGTCAAATATCCCACCATTTCTTCGAAATGATTGACATCTAAGTCTGTAGGAATAGTTGTGTTCTGTAGAGCTTTTTCAAGAATGGCTCGATGCTCAAGTGATAAAGTCAACAATTCCAAGATAGATATTTGTGCGGGGGTTTTACTCAATTGATCAAGAAGGTTGTACTTAAACTTGGAAGTTTGCGTAGATGGCTCAGAAGAAGGACCTGGAATAGTAATATTAGTTCTACGTGTGTTCACATTACATTTTGGATGCTTCTTAACGGTAATGGTATTGGCATTCTCATTTGTGGCTCGAAGGTGATTTATGATCATTCCTTTACCATAGTCATACTTGGTATTGTTATAATTGGCTGATGGATTATTCTTGGGTCCCGAACTGGAGGCTTTTCCTTTTGTGTGGTCATGTAATGGGTCTATGAAGACCTTATGATCACTATTCTTGGTATTTTTCTGCCCACCGACCTCTATAGTTCCGTTTTCAACAAAGTCTTGTATAATATTCTTGAGTTGGCGAAATTGTTGCAGGTTGTGTCCTTTCGTTCGATGATAGTCACAAAAAGAGTTATCATCTGAACATGAAGGTTTGAACTATCCAGGATCATACTCTCTTAGTTCCAAAGGTTTGATGAGATTATTTTTAATCAACTCTTTTAAAATAGTCTCGATTAGTTGTCCTAACGGTGTAAATTCACGTGTAGGAAATCTCTGTTGTTGTGACTTTTGGACATAGTTGGCTATTTGATCTGGACTATTCATCATGTCTTGATTGGAATTGTAACCTCTAAGTGTGATAACTGGTCCTGTATGTACGTGTTTAGCATCAACAATGCCATGATTTGTAACATTTTTGTTTCTAGACCAGAATTTGTTTAGTGTGTTTTGATGTTGGACAACTAGATTCTTGCATGGTACTTTTATTTCTCCTTTGTGTATAAGGCCATTCTCAAGGATGATGCCCTTTTGTACCAAGTCTGAAAATGAGGTACAACAGTGTACCCTTAACTCACTTTGCTGTTTTGGGTTGATGGGCAGGTGCATGGAAATGGGTAGCCATTTCATGGGCAACTTACTTTTTCATCCTGAAATATCAAAAATGTGAATGCGTTATAGTAGAATGCGCTCGCGTTATGGCTTGGTAATGACCGAGCCTAGGCTCGGTCATTACCGAGCCTAACATGGGTGTTTTAAAATGGGAGCACGTTATAACGCGCTCGCATTATGGTTTAAAATTTCAAAAAATGCACACATTTGGAGTTCAAAAATGTGCAGTTTTTGAAATAAAAAAAAACATTTTGAAAATGCAAGCGCATTATAACGTGCTTGCATTTTGGTCTACATTGAAAATATTTTCTTCTCTTTTTCTTGTCTCTTTCTTCTTGTTATCTTTTATGGAAACTATATACATGGACATTTACTTTTTATACTTTAAGTTATATTTCATGTATATACTTCCAGGATGTTTGAGAGTGGTTTCAGATCTCTAGGAGTTAAAATGCAAATTCTAGTTTTTGGGAGATCTTTAAAATTTCAAAATTTGTCAAATTTCAGTAATCAGCATGTCAAATTTTAGGAATCAGGAGGTTAGATTTTAGTAGTCAACAAGTTCTATCATCATTCTCTCTCACTCTCTCCTTCTCTCTACTCTTTATCTCTCCACTCCCTCTCTCTCTCCCTTCCTCCCTCTCTCCCCTCTCTCTCTTCTAGTTTTTGGAAGATCTCACAAATTTCAAACTTAATCAAATTTCAATAATCAGGAGGTCAAATTTTAGTAATCAAAAAATTGTATTACTTCTCTCTCTATCTCACTCATTTTCATCCTTTACACTCTAGACCTCTCTCTCACTATCTCTATCCCTTTTTCTGACTCTCTCTCTGTGTCTCTCTCTCCTTTTCCCTCTAATTCTCTCTACCTCACTTATCTCTCCCTCTCTCCCACCTTCCCTTGCTACTTGTCTCTATCTCCCTCCCCCCTCTCTCTACCTACCTACCTCTCCCTCCATCACGCACTTCCACTCTCTCTATTTATCTCTAGCTAACCTCTCTCTCACCTCCCTCTCTCTCCCTCCATACTTCTCTCTCCCTCTCTTCTTCCCTATCTACTCTCTATCTCCCATCTCTCTTTACCTACCTCTACATACATCAAACCTTACCACTCTCTCTACACCTATCTCCCTCCCTCCCTCATTCCCTCTCTACTTCTCTCTATCTCACCTCTCTCTCTACCTCTCCTTCCATCTCTACTTATCTTTATCTCCTCTCTCCCTCTCTTTACCTACCTCTCCTTCAAACACTCTTTATTTCTCTCTATCTCACCTCTCTCTCCCTCACTACATCTCTCTCCCTCTCTCCCTCTCTCCCTCCATCTCTAAATATATATATCCCCTCTCCCTCTCTACCTAGCTCTCCATCCATCACAACCTACCACTCTCTCTCCAATACTCTCTATCTAACCTCCCACTCTCTCCATCCATACCTCTCCCTCTCCTTCCCTCTCTACTCTCTACCTCCCTAATCCTTCTCTACCTACTTCTCCATCCATCACTCCCTAACATTCTCTCTACACCTCTCTATATTGCTTCTCTCCCTCCCTCCCTCATTCCCTCTCTACTCTCTCTCTACCTCTCCTTCCCTCACTAATTATCTTTATCTCCCTATCCCTCCCTCTCTCTCACTAGATGTCTCCCTCCCTACCTTTTCCCCTATCTACTCTCTATCTCTCCTCTCCCTCCCTCTACCTCTCTCTCTCACTCTCTCTCACTCCTCCCTTACCCTCTTTCTCTCTCACTCTCTCCTCTTTATCTCACCATTCTCTCTTTCCCTCTTTGTAACTCTCCACTTCTCTATATGTCACCATTCTCTCTCTACATATATTTATCTCACCTATCCCTCTTTACCTCTCCCTTCCTCCCCTCTCTCACCCACCCTCCCTCCTTCCCTCTATCTCTATCTCTCTCTACTTCTCTCTATCTCACCTATCCCTCTCTAGCTGCATATCACTCCATCACTCCCTACCACACTCTCTCTATTGCTCTCTATCTCACCTCTCTCTCACCTCCCTCTCTCCCCCTCCATACCTCTCCCTCTACTTCCCTCTCTACCTACCTCTCCTCCATCACTCCCCACCACTCTCTCTATACCTCTCTATATCGATTCTCTCACTCCCTTATTCTCTCTCTACTTCTCTCTACCTCTTTGTCTTTCTCTAATTATCTTTATCTCCCCTATCCCTCTCTCTCTCACTAGATATCTCTCCTCTCCCTCCATCTACCTCTCTCTCTCTCACTCTCTCACTCCTCCCTCACCCTCTTTCTCTCTCTCTCTCTCCTCTCTATCTCACCATTCTCTCTTTCCCTCTCTATAACTCTCCTTCTCTATATGTCACCATTCTCTCTCTACTTATCTTTATCTCACATATCCCTCTTTACCTCTCCCTTCCTCCCCTCTCTCGCCCACCCTCCCTGCTTCCGTCTATTTCTATCTCTCTACTTCTCTCTATCTAACCTATCCCTCTCTACCTGAATATCCCTCTATCACTCCCTACAAAACTCTCTTTATTTCTATCTATCTCACCTCTCTCTCACCTCCCTCTCTCTCCCTCCATACCTCTCCCTCCATCTATACTTCCTTATCTACTCTTTATCTCTCATGTATCTCTACCTCTCCTTCCCTCTCTACTTATATTTATCTCCTCTTTCCCTCCCAACCTCTCTCTCTCTCCCCAATCCCTCCCCCCCCCTATGAGGGTTGAGAGTGTAAGGTTTAGCGTTTAAGGTATAGGGTTGAGGGTTGAGGGTTGAGACCAAGTGTTTAGGGTTGACGGTATAAGGCTATGTGTATAGGGTATATGGATTATGGTTTAGGATATTGGGTATATAGTTGAGGGTATTGGGTTGATGGTTTAGGTTTTAGGATTTATGTACAAGTTTAAGGGTTGAGGGTTGAGGTATAATGTTTAGGTTTAAGGGTATGAGGTTAAGTGTATAGGGTATAGGGATTAGGGTTTAGGTTGTAGGGTTAAGGGTATAAGGTATAGAGTTAAGACTTGAGATTTTAGGGTTTTCTTTTTAAGTATAGGGTTGAGGGATAATGTTTATGGTTTAGGGTATAAGGTTGAGGATGTAGGGTAAAGAGATGAGGCTTGAGGGTTGAGGGATAGTGTTCAAGGTTGAGGGTATAGGGCTAAGTGTATAGGGTATTAGGGTTTAGAATAATGGGTATAGGGTTGAGGGAATTGGGTTTCAGATTGAGGTTTAGGGTTTAGTTTAGGTTTAAGTATAGGGTTGGGGGATGATGTTCAAGGCTTAGGTTATAAGGTTGAGCATATAGGGTATAAGGACGAGGGTTGAATGTGTAGGGTTGAGGTATAGTGTTCAAGGTTGGGGGTGTAGGGTTAACTGTATAGAGTATAGGGATTAGGGATTAGAATATTCAGTATAGGGTTGAGGGTATTGGGTTTAGGGTTGAGGGTTTAAGGTTTAGGGTACAAGGTGTAATGTAGGATTTAGTGTTTAATTATAGGGTTCAGGGTTCAGGGATAATGTTTAGGGTTTAGGGTATAGGGTAAGGGATGAGGATTGAGAGTGTAGGGTTTATGGTTTAAGGTATAGGGTTGAAGGTATAAGGTTATTTTTATAGGGTATAGGGATTAGGGTTTAGGATATTAGGTATAGAGTTGATGGCATTGGGTTGAAGGTTTAAGGTTAAGTTTATAGGGTATAGGGATTAGGGTTTAGGGGAGAGAGAGAGAGAGACCTAAGAGAGGGTAAAATTGGCAACCTAACTTGCCCTATTTGAAAAAAGGGTCCAAGAAATGGGGTGTCTCGGTGATTTACATCATCGAGAGACCCCATTTCTTGGACCCACTTTTTCAAACAGGCCACTAGATTTCCAATTTCACTAAATTGGCAAGCTAGTGGGCGAGAGACCCCATTTCTTAGACCCATTTTTTCAAACAGGCCACTACATTTCCAATTTCACTAAAATGGCAAGCTAGTGTGCCCACTAGCTTGCCAATTTGGTGAAATTGGCAACCTAACTTGTCCTGTTTCAAAAAATGGGTCCAAGAAATTGTTAGGAAACTTGCAGCCATCTAATGACAATTTCCACATAACCCAATATAGAGATCCATGAAAATAAGTGATCAAAATCAACATGCAAAAGAATAGACAACATACCCATCAAAGATGACACAAGATATATCTTGGGAAAACCCTCAAGAGGAAAAAACCCAGCATCCAAAAGTATCCATACTCCATGTATTATTCAGTAATGAAAACCCATTACAATACATCTTCAGAGACTCGATGAACACTTCTAAAGGAACAAGCTATCCATGCATTCCATGTGACCAAGCATGAATCCACACATCTCATGCCATGCTTCAAACCCTCACACATGCACAAGCTCAACCACCTGCAACAAAACTCTCCAACCCTAAACAACTACCCTTGTGGTTGCTTTTATAAAAGCAAGCTCCCACAAAACCACCAAGTGGTATTACATAAACCATGTGCCCAAAACCATGAACTTACAAAAAATCATGTGACCCCACATTTAATATTGGGTACTTTATTATATTTTATTTTTCCCCAATATTAAATAGTTACATTTTGCAATTAAGTCCCAATGTCACATACAACATAAAGTGGCCCCAACATTATAAGAATTATGCAAGGTGTACAACACCTAATTCTAACAGAAATGGGGTCTCCTGATGATGTAAATCACCTGGAGACCCCATTTCTTGGACCCATTTTTTTCAAACAGGCCACTTCATTGCCAATTCCACTGAATTGCAAGCTAGTGGGCCCACTAGCTTGGCAATTCGGTGAAATTTGCAACCTAACTTGCCTATTTGAAAAAATGGGTTTAAGAAATGGGGTCTCTTAGTGATTTATATCACCGAGAGAACCCATTTCTTGGACCCATTTTTTCAAACAGACCACTACATTTCCAATTTCACTAAATTGGCAACCTAACTTGTCTTGTTTGAAAAAATGGGTCCAAGAAATGGGGTCTCCCGTGATTTACATCACCGAGAGACCCCATTTCTTGCACCCATTTTTTCAAACAGGCCACTACATTGCCAATTTCACTGAATTAGCAAGCTCGTGGACCCACTAGCTTGGCAATTCAGTGAAATTGGTAACCTAACTTGCCTATTTGAAGAAATGGGGTCTCCCAGTGATTTACATCACCAAGAGACCCCATTTCTTGGACCCATTTTTTCAAACAAGCCACTACATTTCCAATTTCACTAAATTGGCAAGCTAGTGGGCGCACTAGCTTTCCAATTTGGTGAAATTGGTAACCTAACTTGTCCTGTTTGAAAAAATGGGTCCAAGAAATGGGGTCTCTCGATGATTTACATCACCGGGAGACCCCATTTCTTGGACCCATTTTTTCAAACAGGCCACTACATTGCCAATTTCACTGAATTGGCAAGCTAGTGGGCCCACTAGCTTGGCAATTCGGTGAAATTGACTCCCTACCAAACTCTTTATTTCTCTCTATCTCACCTCTCTTTCACCTCCCTCTCTCTCCCTCCATCTATACTTCCTTATCTACTCTTTATCTCTCATGTATCTCTACCTCTCCTTCCCTCTCTACTTATCTTTTTCTCCTCTTTCCCTCCCAACCTCTCTCTCTCTCTCCCCAATCCCTCCCTCCCCAATCCCTCCCTCCCCCTATTTCTCTCTCCCCCTATGAGGGTTGAGAGTGTAAGGTTTAGTGCTTAAGGTATAGGGTTGAGGTTATTGGGTTAATTGTATAGGGAATAAGGTTTAGGGTTTAGGATATTAGTTATAAAGTTGAGGGTATATGGTATAGGGATGATGGATGAGGGTTTAGGGTTTAAGGTTGAGGGTTGAGGGTTGAGGGTTGAGGGATAGTGTTTAGGGTTGAGGGTATAAGGTTAAGTGTATAGGGTATATGGATTATGGTTTAGGATATTGGGTATATAGTTGAGGGTAATGGGTTGAGGATATTAGGTTTAGGGTTGATGGTTTAGGTTTTAGGATTTATGTACAAGTTTAAGGGTTGAGGGTTGAGGTATAATGTTTAGAGTTAAGGGTATGAGGTTAAGTGTATAGGGTATAGGGATTAGGTTTTAGGTTGTAGGGTTAAGGGTATAAGGTATAGGGTTAAGACTTGAGATTGTAGGGTTTTATGTTTAACATTATTCCTAAACCCTAAACCCTAAACATTATCCTTGAACCCTTAACCCTATAATTAAACACTAAATCCTACATTAAACCTTGTACTCTAAACCCTCAACCCTAAACCCAATACCCTCAACCCTATATCGAATATTCTAAACCCTAATCCCTATACTCTATACAGTTAACCCTACACCCCCAACCTTGAACACTATACCTCAACCCTACACCTTCAACCCTCATCCTTATACCCTATACCCTCAACCTTATAACCTAAGCCCTGAACATCATCCCCAAACCCTATACTTAAACCCTAAACCCTACATTCAACCTTGTACACTAAACCCTAAACCCTAAACCTTAATCTGAAACCCAATACCCTCAACCCTATACCCATTATTCTAAACCTTAATCCCTATACCCTATACACTTGGCCCTATAACCTCAACCCTATACCCATTATTCTAAACCCTAATCCTTATGCCCTATACACTTAGACCTATACCCTCAACCTTGAAGACTATCCCTCAACCCTCAACCCTATAGCTTAAACCCTAAACCCTACACCCTCAAGCCTCATCTCTTTACCCTGCACCCTCAACCTTATACCCTAAACCATAAACATTATCCCTCAACCCTATACTTAAATGGAAAACCCTACAATCTCAAGTCTCTCCCTCCTCCCTCCTCTCCCTCTCTCAAGTCTCTCTCTCTCTCTCACTCCCTGTATCTCTCTCCCACTCCCTCCCTCTCTCTCTTAAGTCTCTCCCTCCTACTACCTCTCCCTCTCTTAGGTCTCTCTCCCTCACTCACTCCCTCTATCTATCTCCCCTCTACCCTTAACTTTAAACCTTAAACCCTTACCCTTAAGCCCTAAACCCTCTACCTTATACCCATAACCCTCCCTCCCTCTATCCTCTCCTCTCCTCCCTCCCTCTCTTATCCTCTCTAACCATCTCCTCCATCTCTCTCTCCTCCCCCCTCTCCCTCTCTCATCTCTCTCTCTCTCTCACTCCCTCTATCTCTCTCCCCTCTACCATAAACCCTCTACCCTCTACCCTTAACCCTTAAACCCTAAATCCTTAAACCCTTAACCCTCTACCCTTAAACCTTAACCCTTAAACCTTAAAATCTCTACCCTCTACAATTAACCCTCCCTCCCTCTATATCTCTCCCACTCCCTCCCTCACCCTCTCTCTCTCAACCCTCTCCCTCCTACCCCCTCTCCCTCTCTTAGGTCTCTCTCTCAGTCACTTCCTCTATCTCTCTCCCCTCTACCCTTAATCGTAAACCCTAAAAAATTTACCCTTAAACCATTAAACCCTTTATCTCTCTCCTACTTCCTCACTCTCTCCTACTCTCTCTCCCTCTCTCAAGTCTCTCTCTCACTCACTCATTCACTCACTTTGTCTATCTCTCTCCCCTCTACCCTTAATCCTCTACCATCTACCCTTTACCCTTAAACTCTTAATTCTCTACCCTCTACCCTTAACCGTAAACCCTAAACACTTAACCCTTAAACCCTCTATCCTCTATCTCTCTCCCACTCCCTCCCTCTTTCTCTTTCTTTCAGGTCTCTCTCTCTCCCCTAAACCCTAATCCCTATACCCTATAAACTTAACCTTAAACCTTCAACCCAATGCCATCAACTCTATACCTAATATCCTAAACCCTAATCCATATACCCTATAAACTTAACCTTATACCTTCAACCCTATACCTTAAACCATAAACCCTACACTCTCAATCCTCATCCCTATACCCTATACCCTAAACCCTAAACATTATCCCTGAACCCTGAACCCTATAATGAAACACTAAATCCTACATTAAACCTTGTACCCTAAACCTTAAACCCTAAACCCTAAACCCTCAACCCTCAACCCTATACCGATTATTTTAATCCCTAATCCCTATACTCTATACAGTTAACCCTACACCCCCAACCTTGAACACTATACCTCAACCCTACAAGTTCAACCCTCATCCTTATACCCTATATGCTCAACCTTATAACCTAAGCATTGAACATCATCCCCCAACCCTATACTTAAACCCTAAACCTCAATCTGAAACCCAATTCCCTCAACCCTATACCCATTATTTAAAACCCTCATCCCTATACCCTATACACTTAGCCCTATACCCTCAACCCTATACACTTAGCCCTATACCCTCAACCCTATACACATTATTCTAAACCCTAATCCCTGTACCCTATACACTTAGCCCTATACCCTCAACCTTGAACACAATCCCTCAACCATCAAGCCTCATCTCTTTACCCTACATCCTCAACCTTATACCCTAAACCATAAACATTATCCCTCAACCCTATACTTAAAAAGAAAACCCTAAAATCTCAAGTCTTAACCCTATACCGTAAACCCTTAACCCTATAACCTAAACCCTAATCCCTATACCATATACACTTAACCTCATACCCTTAACCCTGAACATTATACCTCAACCCTCAACCCTTAAACTTGTACATAAATCCTAAAACCTAAACCATCAACCCTAAGCCTAATATCCTCAACCCATTACCCTCAACTATATACCCAATATCCTAAACCATAATCCATATACCCTATACACTTAGCCTTATACCCTCAACCCTCAACCCTCAACCCTCAACCCTATACCTTAAACCCTAAACCCTCATCCATCATCCCTATACCATATACCCTCAACTTTATACCTAATATCCTAAACCCTAAACATTATTCCCTATACAATTAACCCTATAACCTCAACCCTATACCTTAAATAATAAACCTTAAACTCTGAACCCTCATAGGGGGAGAGAGAAATATGGGGAGGGAGGGATTGGGGAGAGAGAGAGAGGTTGGGAGGGAAAGAGGAGATAAAGATAAGTAGAGAGGGAAGGAGAGGTAGAGATACATGAGAGATAAAGAGTAGATAAGGAAGTATAGATGGAGGGAGAGAGAGGGAGGTGAGAGAGAGGTGAGATAGAGAGAAATAAAGAGAGTTTGGTAGGGAGTGATAGAGGGATATGCAGGTAGAGAGGGATAGGTGAGATAGAGAGAATTAGAGAGAGATAGAGATAGAGGGAAGGAGGGAGGGTTGTTGAGAGAGGGGAAGAAGGGAGAGGTAAAGAGGGATATGTGAGATAAAGATAAGTAGAGAGAGAATGGTGAAATATAGAGAAGGAGAGAGTTATAGAGATGGAAAGAGAGAATGGTGAGATAGAGAGGAGAGAGTGAGAGAGTGAGAGAGAGAGGTAGAGGGAGGGAGAGGAGAGATAGAGAGTAGATAGGGGAAAATGTAGGGACAGAGATATCTAGTGAGAGAGAGAGAGGGCTAGGGGAGATAAAGATAATTAGAGAAAGACAAAGAGGTAGAGAGAAGTAGAGAGAGAATAAGGGAGGGAGAGAATTGGTATAGAGAGGTATAGAGAGAGTGGTGGGGAGTGATGGATGGAGAGGTAGGTAGAGAGGTATTAGGGAGATAGAGAGTAGAGAGGTAAGTAGAGGGAGAGGTATGGAGGGGGAGAGAGGGAGGTGAGAGAGAGGTGATATAGAGATAAATAGAGAGAGTGTTGTAGGGAGTGACGGAGGGATATGCAGCTAGAGAGGGATAGGTGAGATAGAGAGAAGTAGAGAGAGATAGAGATAGAGGGAAGGAGGGAGGGTGGGTGAGAGAGGGGAGGAAGGGAGAGGTAAAGAGGGATAGGTGAGATAAATATATGTAGAGAGAGAATGGTGACATATAGAGAAGTGGAGAGCTACAAAGAGGGAAAGAGAGAATGGTGAGATAAAGAGGAGAGAGTGAGAGAGAAAGAGGGTAAGGGAGGAGTGAGAGAGAGTGAGAGAGAGAGGTAGAGGGAGGGAGAGGAGAGATAAAGAGTAGATAGGGGAAAAGGTAGGGAGGGAGACATCTAGTGAGAGAGAGAGAGGGATAGGGGAGATAAAGATAATTAGAGAGGGAAGGATAGGTAGAGAGAGAGTAGAGAGGGAATGAGGGAGGGAGAGAAGTAATATAGAGAGGTGCAGAGAGAATGTTAGGGACTGATGGATGGAGAAGTAGGTAGAGAAGGATTAGGGAGGTAGAGAGTAGAGAGGGAAGGAGAGGGAGAGGTATGGATGGAGAGAGTGGGAGGTTAGCTAGAGAGTAAAGGAGAGAGAGTGGTAGGTTGTGATGGATGGAGAGCTAGGTAGAGAGGGAGAGGGGATATATATATGTAGAGAGGGAGGGAGAGAGGGAGAGAGATGTAGTGAGGGAGGGAGAGAGGGAGAGAGATGTAGTGAGGGAGAGAGAGGTGGGATAGAGAGAAATAAAGAGTGTTTGAAGGAGAGGTAGGTAGAGAGAGGGAGAGAGGAGATAAAGATAAGTAGAGATGGAAGGAGAGGTAGAGAGAGAGGTGAGATAGAGAGAAGTAGAGAGGGAATGAGGGAGGGAGGGAGAGAGGTGTAGAGAGAGTGGTAAGGTTTGATGGATGTAGAGGTAGGTAAAGAGAGATGGGAGATAGAGAGCAGATAGGGAAGAAGAGAGGGAGAGAGAAGTATGGAGGGAGAGAGAGGGAGGTGAGAGAGAGGTTTTCTAGAGAGAAATAGAGAGAGGGGTAGGGCGTGATGGAGGGAAAGGTAGGTAGGTAGAGAGAGAGAGAGAGGGGGGGAGGGAGATAGAGACAAGTAGAGAGGGAAGGTGGGAGAGAGGGAGAGATAAGTGAGGTAGAGAGAATTAGAGGGAAAAGGAGACAGAGACAGAGACAGAGATTTCTTGAGATCAAGGGAGAGAGAGTCAGAAAAAGGGATAGAGATAGTGAGAGAGAGGTCTAGAGTGTAAGGGATAAAAATGAGTGAGATAGAGAGAGAAATAATACAATTTTCTAATTACTGAAATTTGAGCTCCTGATTATTGAAATTTGACTAAGTTTGAAATTTGTGAGATCTTCCAAAAACTAGAAGAGAGAGAGGGGAGAGAGGGAGGAAGGGAGAGAGAGAGAGGGAGTGGAGAGATAAAGAGTAGAGAGAAGGAGAGAGTGAGAGAGAAAGATGATAGAAATTGTTGACTACTAAAATCTGACCTCCTGATTACTTAAATTTGACATGCTGATTACTGAAATTTGACTAAGTCTAAAATTTTAAAGATCTTCCAGAAACTAGAATTTGCATTATAACTCCTAGAGATCTGAAACCACTCTCAAACATCTTGGAAGTATATACATGAAATATAACTTAAAATATAAGAAAGTAAATGTCCATATATAAATGTCAACTTCATGTATATAGTTTCCCTAAAAGATAACAAGAGGAAAGAGATATGAAAAAGAGAAGAAAAAAATTCAATGTAGACCAAAACGCGAGCGCATTATAACGTGCTCGCGTTTTGTCAATGCATTCACAAAATGCAAAAAATGCATTCACAAAACGTGTCAAAACTAAGATATAACGCGAGTGCATTATAATGCGAGCACGTTATAACGCGCTCGCGTTATATCTTGCTTTGGGAATTCCCAAACCTTGGGCTTGGTATTTTCCTTGGAATACCAACGCGAAGGCTTGGAGGGCATTCCCAATGACCA
>CM021107.1:240468040-240657696 GCA_007115665.2 Sequoiadendron giganteum
GCCACTACATTGCCAATTTCACTGAATTGGCAACCAGTGGGCCCACTAGCTTGGCAATTCAGTGAAATTGACAACCTAACTTGCCTATTTGAAGAAATGGGCCCAAGAAATGGGGTCTCCCAGTGATTAACATCATTTAGAGACCCCATTTCTTGGACCCATTTTTTCAAACAGGCCACTACTTTTCCAATTTCACTGAATTGGCAAGCTAGTGGGCCCACTAGCTTGCCAATTTGGTGAAATTGACAACCTAACTTGTCCTGTTTGAAAAAATGGGGTGTCCAGTAATTTGCTGATGTAAATCACTAGAGACCCCATTTCTTGGACCCATTTTTTCAAACAAACCACTACATTGTTAATTTCTCCAAATTGGAAAGCTAGTGGGCCCACTAGCTTGGCAATTCAATGAAATTACCAAACCTAACTTGCTAATTTGAAAAAATGGGTCCAAGAGACCCCATCTCTTGGACCTATTTTATCAAATAGGCCACTTCATTCCCAATTTCATCGAATTGGAAAGCTAGGGTAGAGGGTTAAGGGTAAAGGGGAGAGAGATAGAAGGAGTGAGTGAGTGAGAGAGAGATACTTGGGAGAGGGAGAGGGGATAGGAGGGAGAGACTTGAAAGAAAGAGAAAGAGGGAGGGAGTGGGAGAGAGATAGAGGATAGTGGGTTTAAGGGTTTAAGAGTTAAGTGTTTAGGGTTTACGGTTAAGGGTAGAGGGTAGAGAATTAAGAGTTTAAGCGTAAAGGGTAGATGGTAGAGGATTAAGGGTAGAGGGAAGAGAGATAGACAAAGTGAGTGAGTGAGAGAGAGAGAGACTTGAGTTTGGGAGAGAGAGTAGGAGAGAGATACTTGAGAGAGAGAGAGTGAGGGAGTGGGAGAGAGATAAAGGGTTTAATGGTTTAAGGGTAATTTTTTTAGGGTTTACGGTTAAGGGTAGAGGGGAGAGAGATAGAGGGAGTGACTGAGAGAGAGACCTAAGAGAGGGAGAGGGTTGAGAGAGAGAGAGGGTGAGAGAGGGAGTGGGAGAGATATAGAGGGAGGGAGGGTTAAGGGTAGAGGGTAGAGATTTTAAGGGTTAAGGGTTAAGGGTAGAGGGTTAAGGGTTTAAGGATTTAGGGTTTAAGGGTTAAGGGTAGAGGGTAGAGGGTTTAGGGTAGAGGGGAGAGAGATAGAGGGAGTGAGTGAGAGAGAGAGACCTAAGAGAGGGAGAGGCAGTAGGAGGGAGAGACTTAAGAGACAGAGAGGGAGGGAGTGGGAGAGAGATAGAGGAGGGAGGGTTAAGGCATAGGGTAGAGGGTTTAGGGTTTACAGTAAGGGCTTGCCTAGGGTTAAGGGTGGAGGGGAGAGAGATAGAGGGAGTGAGTGAGAGACAGAGACCTAAGAGAGGGAGAGGCAGTAGGAGGGAGAGACTTAAGAGAGAGAGAGGGAGGTAGTGGGAGAGAGATAGAGGGAGTGAGAGAGAGAGAGACTTGAGAGAGGGAGAGGAGGTAGGAGGGAGAGACTTGAGATTGTAGGGTTTTCCATTTAAGTATAGGGTTGAGGGATAATGTTTATGGTTTAGGGTATAAGGTTGAGGGTGCAGAGTAAAGAGATGAGGCTTGAGGGTGTAGGGTTTAGGGTTTAAGCTATAGGGTTGAGGGTTGAGGGATAGTCTTCAAGGATGAGGGTATAGGGCTACGTGTATAGGGCATAAGGATTAGGGTTTAGAATAATTGGTATAGGGTTGAGGGTATAGGGCTAAGTGTATAGGGTATAGGGTTGAGGGTATTGGGTTTCAGATTGAGGTTTAGGGTTTAGGGTTTAGTGTACAAGGTTGAATGTAGGGTTTAGGGTTTAAGTATAGGGTTGGGGGATGATGTTTAGGGCTTAGGTTATAAGGTTGGGGGTATAGGGTATAAGGATGATGGTTGAAAGTGTAGGGTTGAGGTATAGTGTTCAAGGTTGGGGGTGTAGGGTTAACTGTATAGAGTATAGGGATTAGGGTTTAGAATATTCAGTATAGGGTTGAGGGTTTATAGTACAAGGTTTAATGTAGGATTTAGTGTTTAATTATAGGGTTAAGGGTTCAGGAATAATGTTAAACATAAAACCCTACAATCTCAAGTCTTAACCCTATACCTTATACCCTTAACCCTACAACCTAAAACCTAATACCTATACCCTATACACTTAGCCTCATACCCTTAACCTTGAACATTATACCTCAACCCTCAACCCTTAAACTTGTACATAAATCCTAAAACCTAAACCATCAACCCTAAACCTAATATCCTCAACCCATTACCCTCAACTATATACCCAATATCCCAAACCATAATCCATATACCCTATACACTTAACCTTATACCCTCAACCCTCAACCCTCAACCCTATACCTTAAACCCTAAACCCTCATCCATCATCCCTATACCATATACCCTCAACTTTATACCTAATATCCTAAACCCTAAACCTTATTCCCTATACAATTAACCCGATAACCTCAACCCTATACCTTAAACACTAAACCTTACACTCTCAACCCTCATAGGGGGAGAGAGAAATAGGGGAGGGAGGGATTGGGGAGAGAGAGAGAGAGAGGGTGGGAGGGAAAGAGGAGAAAAAGATAAGTAGAGAGGGAAGGAGAGGTAGAGATACATGAGAGATAAAGAGTAGATAAGGAAGTATAGATGGAGGGAGAGGTATGGAGGGAGAGAGAGGGAGGTGAAAGATAGGTGACATAGAGAGAAATAAAGAGAGTTTGGTAGGGAGTCAATTTCACCGAATTGCCAAGCTAGTGGGCCCACTAGCTTGCCAATTCAGTGAAATTGGCAATGTAGTGGCTTGTTTGAAAAAATGGGTCCAAGAAATGGGGTCTCTCGGTGATTACATCACTGAATCACTGAGAGACCCCATTTCTTGGACCCTTTTTTTCAAATAGGACAAGTTAGGTTGCCAATTTCACCAAATTGGAAAGTTAGTGGGCCCACTAGCTTGCCAATTTAGTGAAATTGGAAATGTAGTGGCTTGTTTGAAAAAATGGGTCCAAGAAATGGGGTCTCTCGGTGATGTAAATCACTGGGAGACCCCATTTCTTGGGCCCATTTCTTCAAATAGGCAAGTTAGGTTACCAATTTCACTGAATTGCCAAGCTAGTGGGCCCACCGCTTGCTAATTCAGTGAAATTGGCAATGTAGTGGCCTGTTTGAAAAAATGGGTCCAAGAAATGGGGTCTCCCGATGATGTAAATCACCGGGAGACCCCATTTCTTGGACCCATTTTTTCAAACAAGACAAGTTAGGTTGCCAATTTAGTGAAATTGGAAATGTAGTGGTCTATTTGAAAAAATGGGTCCAAGAAATAGGGTCTCTCAGTGATTTACATCACCGAGAGACCACATTTGTTGTACCCATTTTTTCAAATAGGCAAGTTAGGTTGCCAATTTCACTGAATTGCCAAGCTAGTCGGCCCAGTAGCTTCCCAATTCATTGTAATTGGCAATGTAGTGGCCCATTTGAAAAAAAATGGGACCAAGAAATGGGGTCTCTAGGTGATTTACATCATCGGGATACCCCATTTCTTGGACCTATTTTTTCAAATAGGACAAGTTAGGTTGCCAATTTAGTGAAATTGGAAATGTAGTGGCCTATTTGAAAAAATGGGTCAAAGAAATGGGGTCTCTCGGTGATGTAAATAACTGAGAGACCCCATTTCTTGGACCTATTTTTTCGAACAGGGCAAGTTAGGTTGCCAATTTCACCGAATTGGCAAGCTAGTGGGCCCACTAGCTTGCTAATTCGGTTAAATTGGAAATATAGTTGCCAATTTCACCCTCTCTCAGGTCTCTCCCTCTCCGCTAAACCCTAATCCCTATACCCTATAAACTTAACCTTAAACCTTCAACCCAATGCCATCAACTCTATACCTAATATCCTAAACCCTAATTCCTATACCCTATAAACTTAACTTTATACCTTCAACCCTATACCTTAAACCATAAACCCTACATTCTCAATCCTCATCCCTATACCCTATACCCTAAACCCTAAACATTATCCTTGAATCCTGAACCCTATAATTAAACACTAAATCCTACATCAAACCTTGTACCCTAAACCTTAAACCCTCAACCCTAAACCCAATACCCTCAACCCTATATCGAATATTCTAATCCCTAATCCCTATACTCTATATAGTTAACCCTACACCCCCAACCTTGAACACTATACCTTAACCCTACATGTTCAACCCTCATCCTTATACCCTATACGCTCAACCTTATAACCTAAGCCTTGAACATCATCCCCCAACCCTATACTTAAACCCTAAACCCTACATTCTACCTTGTACACTAAACCCTAAACCCTAAACCTCAATCTGAAACCCAATACCCTTAACCCTATACCCATTATTCTAAACCCTAATCCCTATACCCTATACACTTAGCCCTATACCCTCAACCCTATACCCATTATTCTAAACCCTGATCCCTATACCCTATACACTTATCCCTATACCCTCAAGCCTCATCTCTTTACCCTACATCCTCAACCTTATACCCTAAACCATAAATATTATCCCTCAACCCTATACTTAAACAGAAAACCCTACAATCTCAAGTCTTAACCCTATACCTTATACCCTTAACCCTACAACCTAAACCCTAATCCCTATACCCTATACACTTAACCTCATACCCTTAACCCTGAACATTATACCTCAACCCTCAACTCTTAAACTTGTACATAAATCCTAAAATCTAAACCATCAACCCTAAACCTAATATCCTCAACCCAATACCCTCAAATATATACCCAATATCCTAAACCATAATCCATATACCCTATATACTTAGCCTTATACCCTCAACCCTAAACACTATCCCTTAACCCTCAATCCTATACCTTAAACCCTAAACCCTCATCCATCATCCCTATACTATACACCCTCAACTTTATACCTAATATCCTAAACCCTAAACCTTATTCCCTGTACAATTAACCCTATGACCTCAACCCTATACCTTAAACACTAAACCTTACACTCTCAACCCTCATAGCGGGAGAGAGAAATAGGGGGAGGGAGGGATTGGGGAGGGAGGGATTGGGAAGAGAGAGAGAGAGAGGGGTTGGGAGGGAAAGAGAGAGATAGGGAAAGAGATAAAGATAAGTAGAGAGGGAAGGAGAGGTAGAGATACATGAGAGATAAAGAGTAGATAAGGAAGTATAGATGGAGGGAGAGAGAGGGAGGTGAGAGAGAGGTGAGATAGAGAGAAATAAAGAGAGTTTGGTAGGGAGTGATAGAGGGATATGCAGGTAGAGAGGGATAGGTGAGATAGAGAGAAGTAGAGAGAGATAGAGATAGAGGGAAGGAGGGAGGGTGGGCGAGAGAGGGGAGGAAGGGAGAGGTAAAGAGGGATATGTGAGATAAAGATAAGTAGAGAGAGAATGGTGACATATAGAGGAGAGAGTTATAGAGAGGGAAAGAGAGAATGGTGAGATAGAGAGGAGAGAGTGAGAGAGAAAGAGGGTGAGGGAGGAGTGAGAGAGAGTGAGAGAGAGAGGTAGAGGGAGGGAGAGGAGAGATAGAGAGTAGATAGGGGAAAAGGTAGGGAGAGAGATATCTAGTGAGAGAGAGAGGGCTAGGGGAGATAAAGATAATTAGAGAAAGACAAAGAGGTAGAGAGAAGTAGAGAGAGAATAAGGGAGGGAGAGAATCGATATAGAGAGGTATAGAGAGTGGTGGGGAGTGATGGATGGAGAGGTAGGTAGAGAGGTATTAGGGAGATAGAGAGTAGAGAGGGAAGTAGAGGGAGAGGTATGGGGGGGAGAGAGGGAGGTGAGAGAGAGGTGAGATAGAGAGCAATAGAGAGAGTGTGGTAGGGAGTGATGGAGGGATATGCAGCTAGAGAGGGATAGGTGAGATAGAGAGAAGTAGAGAGAGATAGAGATAGAGGGAAGGAGGGAGGGTGGGTGAGAGAGGGGAGGAAGGGAGAGGTAAAGAGGGATAGGTGAGATAAAGATATGTAGAGAGAGAATGGTGACATATAGAGAAGTGGAGAGTTACAAAGAGGGAAAGAGAGAATGGTGAGATAAAGAGGAGAGAGTGAGAGAGAAAGAGGGTAAGGGAGGAGTGAGAGAGAGTGAGAGAGAGAGGTAGAGGGAGGGAGAGGAGAGATAGAGAGTAGATAGGGGAAAAGGTAGGGAGGGAGACATCTAGTGAGAGAGAGAGGGGGATAGGGGAGATAAAGATAATTAGAGAGGGAAGGAGAGGTAGAGAGAGAGTAGAGAGGGAATGAGGGAGGGAGGGAGAGAAGCAATATAGAGAGGTGTAGAGAGTATGTTAGGGAGTGATGGATGGAGAAGTAGGTAGAGAAGGATTAGGGAGGTAGAGAGTAGAGAGGGAAGGAGAGGGAGAGGTATTGATGGAGAGAGTGGGAGGTTAGATAGAGAGTAATTGAGAGAGAGTGGTAGGTTGTGATGGATGGAGAGCTAGGTAGAGAGGGAGAGGGGATATATATATGTAGAGAGGGAGGGAGAGAGGGAGAGAGATGTAGTGAGGGAGAGAGGTGAGATAGAGAGAAATAAAGAGTGTTTGAAGGAGAGGTAGGTAGAGAGAGGGAGAGAGGAGATAAAGATAAGTAGAGATGGAAGGAGAGGTAGAGAGAGAGGTGAGATAGAGAGAAGTAGAGAGGGAATGAGGGAGGGAGGGAGAGAGGTGTAGAGAGAGTGGTAAGGTTTGATGGATGTAGAGGTAGGTAAAGAGAGATGGGAGATAAAGAGTAGATAGGGAAGAAGAGAGGGAGAGAGAAGTATGGAGGGAGAGAGAGGGAGGTGAGAGAGGGGTTTGCTAGAGAGAAATAGAGAGAGGGGTAGGGCGTGATGGAGGGGAAGGTAGGTAGGTAGAGAGAGAGAGGGGGGGAGGGAGATAGAGACAAGTAGAGAGGGAAGGTGGGAGAGAGGGAGAGATAAGTGAGGTAGAGAGAATTAGAGGGAAAAGGAGAGAGAGAGAGAGATTTTGTGAGATCAAGGGAGAGAGAGAGTCAGAAAAAGGGATAGAAATAGTGAGAGAGAGGTCTAGAGTGTAAGGGATAAAAATGAGTGAGATAGAGAAAGAAATAATACAATTTTCTGATTATTGAAATTTGACCTCCTGATTATTGAAATTTGACTAAGTTTGAAATTTCTGAGATCTTCCAAAAACTAGAAGAGAGAGAGGGGAGAGAGGGAGGAAGGGAGAGAGAGGGAGTGGAGAGATAAAGAGTAGAGAGAAGGAGAGAGTGACAGAGATAAATGATAGAACTTGTTGACTACTAAAATCTATCCTCCTGATTACTAAAATTTGATATGCTGATTATTGAAATTTGACTAAGTCTGAAATTTTAAAGATCTTCCAAAAACTAGAATTTGCATTATAACTCCTAGAGATCTGAAACCACTCTCAAACATCCTGGAAGTATATACATGAAATATAACTGAAAGTATAAGAAAGTAAATGTCCATATATAAATTCCAACTTATATAGTTTCCCTAAAATATAACAAGAGGAGGAGATAAGAAAAAGAGAAGAAAAAAAGTCAATGTAGACCAAAACGCGAGCACGTTATAACTCGCTCGCATTTTGTCAATGCATTCACAAAACGCAAAAAAATGCATTCACAAAACAGGTCAAAACTAAGATATAACATGAGCGCGTTATAACGTGCTCGCATTATATCTTTCTTTGGGAATTACCGAGCCTTGGGCTTGGTATTTGCCTTGGAATACCAACCCAAAGGCTTGGAGGGCATTCCCAATGACCAAAGACATGTCTTTAAAAAATCTTCCATATTTCACATAATCGAGTTCATGCTCACCATCAAGATTGCATGTGGTTCAATATCAAAAAAATCAAGCACATGGGTAATGTTGGGTTCTCTCTTAGCTATCCAACGATGTAATTTTTTTCACTTTCTGAAATATTAAGCTTTTCATCCATAATTTATTTTATTTGTATGTCATTTTTTTGCCAAAAAGCAGTGTTTGGTAATTTTTTCATTATAAATTAACCGTTAATCGATTTTTCAAATAATTTTTTTTTTTAGAAACTAGACTCCATTCTACAAATTTTAAAAAATAAATAAAAATAAATTCAATTAGTTTCCAAAATTTGTAGGGTTATCAAGGCCAAAATTCTATTTTTCAGGAAATGTCCACTTCGAAAATTAGTAAAAAATTAAATATTCATTAAAAAATTATCAAAAAAATCTTGCATCAACAACATACTGTTAACTAACTTCTTACTATTGTGATTTTAAAAATACTAAAAAAAAGTTCACCATACGAGGGTCGTACAAGAGTTGCTATGCTATGTTTTTTTGACAAAAACAACACCAATTTGTGTACGTCCCTCATTTGGACCCCTTAATCTCAACCATTTTCAAAATAAATTAGTAGTTTAGAAAGTAGACTCAGAGAACTTGAATCCTTCTTTTTGTTCCATCTCAAAATTTTGAGTGTAAGTATCCTCAATTTCACGTCCAAGGTCAGTATTTCCTGATTTCAGAAAAAAGCTATCCACTTAAGTCCCCTTTTTGGGAACCATCTTGGTGCACTTACCTTGATGTTTTATAAGAATATTGTGACCTTTTGCTTTTTTGGTATTTCAACTGGACATCTGCTAGCTAGACTTCTCCATCTCTGAAAGAAAGTGGTGAAAGTTTCGCCATCTTCTTGTGTTGTGTTGCACAAGCTTGCTATTGTTACTTCAATGTCTATGTTAAAGGAAAATGTTCGACAAACTTCTTAGCTAATTCACCCTAGGATCGTATACCATATGGTAATTTAGAAAACCACTTTAGTCCTATCCCAACAAGGGTTTGTGGAAATAGTCTCATCAAGTACGTGGGGTCATACGATATGTTCATGCATGCTGTTGAGAATTCTCTAATGTGTTCAAAAGGATTCTTTCTCCCATTATACTTAGGAAAAAACAGTATAATGTATCCATGGGGGAAAGGTGTCATATAAAGCACTTTGTTGAATGGACATGGACATAGGTCTTGCACTGAGATAGTTTGTTTGCCTGACATAAACATGTTGTCTGTCTGTTGTTGAAGAGTTTGCATTTGGTTTTGAAGGACATCGACTTGTGTCAAGGACATGGTGTTTGTCTTGTTTGGATCAATGTAGGTGTTTTGATACACCATGTTCTGTGATGGGTTGTGATTTGGCGAGGGAATATATCCTGTTGGAATGTTCTGATTTGGTATAGGGATATTTCTGCCAACTTTGGGTCTCTTACCAGTCGTGTTGGTGCCAAAGGGGTTAGAGGAAGTTGCCCCTGCAGTAAATTGCAAACCTTGTGTTATGTTGAAAGGGTTTGTGTTTACAATTGATGATGTTTGAGTTGGTATGCTAGTTGGTATCACTACGGTAATTTGGGAAATATAGACACTTGACATTGCAGTTTGCATTGGTTGAGTAGACTATGTTTGCAAAGTACGAATATCAAATCCTATGGGTAGTTTGGCACCTTCTGCTAGCAACTTTGCTAGATATTGTTGGGGATCATTTTCCAAACATTCATCCATAAAGGATGCAAATTCAGGATCTTGTACTGCTGCATCATGTCTTCTATGCAAATTTTCCCATGTGTGTCTCTAGTGACATGTTTTTCAAGAAAAGGTTTGTGTGGTCATTTACTTCTTGGTGGTTGGTTTCCGAATGGATTGATGAATTCGTTGGGGTCTATCATTTCTCTATGTTTCTTTTTAGACCTTGTTTCGACCATGAAAAAGTTGCCCAAAAAGGGGTAATGCAGACTATGTCTAAAAACTTATATGGCCTATGTCTATGTTTTTGGATTTTTTTGACAATAAATGATGTTGCTAAAATGGTTTCTAAAAAGACGTATACTAAAATGACATATGATAGGATGGACAATATGCAAAATTTTGAGTAGACTATGACGATAAATGAGTCTAAGATGGGTATAACCTACCACCTATGGAATAAATGCATGCAAATATTTGTTTTTGACCAAGGAACCTGATTGTATGACAAGGATAGTTGACAAGGTGAATTTTCCAAACTAGACTGTTGAGCTAAAAAGATCCACTAAATGGGACTAAAGTGACTAGGTTCAATGATTGTGACAAACCGAAACATGAATGTTTCCAATGACGAGGAAAGTTATCTATTCTGTGATATGTAATTTTCGAGGAAGTATCTATATGCATGCAACTTAGGATGACTATTACTAAGACATTTACTATGACTAAGACGTATATGACACCTAATGATGCAAGGTTTTTATGCAAAATTTATCAATTTTTGTCTAGGTTTGATCTTAAGAACCAGAAGAAAATAGTGACAGTGATGTTTCAGACTCAGTTTGCCATTTTTTTGATGTTTTCTGTTGACAGGCAAATGCGGTTCACCAAATGTAACAGTAGATTAAAAGAAGATCTTTCAATATGTGACGAGATGGATAATCCACAACTAGAATAAAAATGTTAATCCTAATCTAAATAATAATCTAAAATCAAACAAAAAAGAATGAGGAAATAAACATAATAACTAAACAATTTAATGGAAAGCTCTCACCGAATATGTGTTCACCCCTTTGAATTATCTTGATTGTTCTTCTCCATTTTAACTTTTTAGTATTCTTTCCCTCAAATTTATGTGCTTGAATGCAAGCATAACTTCGTCGAGTGTCTAAGAAAAATATCGAAGATAAGTTTCTTCTCAAAAGTGTATGATTTCGGGAGGAGGAATAATGATTATGATAGGCCATTTTATATATTTTGGGTTTTCGAACGATTGACTCAGATTGAAAGAGATCGACGAATGAGATTGATGAATGCCATGTCATGTGAGTTCTATCTCAGGTAGAACGTGAGTTAGAACACGAGTTCAGGATCTTAATCTTCAAAAATAGAAGAAATAGACTTTGTATGCAAAAGATAAAGTTAGGACTCGAAGACTAATGCATTCGAATGCAAACATGAGTTAGAACTAGTTAATTGACTAGTTGTGATGGAGAGTCTTCTCGCAGAGATAAATAGGTGTTGAATCCGGAGATAACTAGAGAACTAAAAATAGATCTGGAGTCAGAAGGTGAGTGAATGACTTAGATAACTGAATGATAGAAGAATGTGACATAAATAATTAAAATATGAATTAAATGTTAATTTAATTCAATATTTGAAAATAAGAGACTTTAATTAAATAAATAAAGATATTTTTTTTAATTTGACTTTTTGAAAAGGATAATATAAATAATTAAATAATAAATATTTAATTATAGGTAAAGGGGGTTAAATGAATAATTAAATAAATATACTTAATTATAGTTGGAAAAGTATGATAAAGGGGTAATTAAATAATAAGTTATTTAATTGATAGATAAAGGGGGAAGAATTAATTAGTTCGCAACCTAATTAAATAAATATGATTTATTTAATTAATCAAGTGGAATAGAGGTTATTTATGAATTAATGAATTAATTAAAAAGGGGTATTTTATTAATAGAAGAAATATGTGTTAGAAAGGTTAATTAAATAATTAAAATTATTTAATCAAGACCATGGACTATAGAAAATTATGTCGAATGTGTACTCGCAGGCCTAGACCAATTTTCGATATCTACAAGAATGAATGAATTAAATAAAGTAAAATCATTTAATTAATAATAATATGATATTTGATAATAATTAAATAATAAGGTATTATTTAATCAATAGGGAAAAGGAATGAAAATTATTAAAAAGGTGTAGCTTGCACACAAGGACAATTTCGGGTATCTGCAACATGTATTATTGAATGTCTTTTATTGTTTTCACAATACAAAATAAGAAACATTCAAATGGTAATAAAATTTACACTATTGTACAAATTATATATGAATATGGCATAGAAATATCATATATATGCATTTAATAATATTGTCATAGAAAGTATTAACCTAAAGAGCTCTAAAGAATTCATAAAATTGCACATGATATTTGGTGAAGCTCTGGATGTTAAAAAAATTATTAGTTGCACACCTAGAAGAATGGATACTTTATTTCCTTGAGATTATGAATCTGCATAGTTTCCCTCTTATAATGATTCAAATTTTAAAAAGGAATTGTAGGTGGATCCCAATATCAGCATTTATGGAAAGAACCTTCACAGAAAATGAGAGAAGCAATGTATGCTATTTCACGAAAAAGAGGAAAACTGTGAGATGATTATATTACACAATGCATAGCTTTTTTAAAGGAAAGAAAAAAGTGACAAGTATGAAACTTCTCGATATGGGAAACATAACTACCTTAAGTGAAACCTAATCACACTAACACCCCCCTTAAGTGCAAATTTAGGGAGAATGAAGATGCAAAAAATGAAAAATGCAATATGGGTCCTAGATACACAACCATGTTAGGAACCCATTTACAATGCAATCTCTCACAATCAAAGAAAAAGAGAAAAACCCTGTGGGAAAAAAAACCCCTCTTCAAAAGAGAGAAAAGAAAAGAAAAAGATGCATGGATGGAGGACTCAATCACATGCCCCAAGTACTACATACATCATATATATACAATCAATGTCCCCCCATAAGAGGGAAAGAGAGAGACTATATATCCCCCTACAATCAAGAAGCTCCTATGCTAGTGGTGTATGCATGAAGACAAAACACTAGCCAATGCTTGCAAAAAGAAATTCTCCCCTTGGGAAGAAACCAATCCACTGGTGTATGAAGAAACTCAAAACCAAGAGATGAGAAAGGAAGTATCAAGAAGTATGAAGTCTCTAAAGGATGCTCAAATGGATCCATGTCAATGCCAAATTATACCATAATCAAATTAGGATCTAATGAATACTTAAAAACATCAACCTCCAAGGACAATGATTCCTCTTAATGTTGCTCAAGATACTCCAACTCATTTCCAAACTATGAAAAGAGATGAGAATAAGAAAGAAAAATAGGGTATGAAGGTTCCCTTATCACATCAGAATTAGTGAAAGGAACTCCTTCAAAGAGGAGACGAATATAATCAATGGTGTCTTCTAAATCATCAATGTGAGACTCCACAAACAAGAATGATATGTCTACAATATAAGAATCCCAATCAGGAAGACAATGAGATATTGGTTGTGATAAATCACTAGATGAGATCAAGGAATCATCAACACAAGATGAATGATCTTGATGAACAGGAATGATAGGAGCCTTAATCAATGACTCTGCACAATGAATCACTAAAGGTGAAGGTACATCAACTATCCCTGATGGAGAAGAAGGAGCATCTAAAGAACCTTGGTCATCCTCATCTGAAGATTCAAATTATTCCAAAACTTCAAACTCCTGCATAGTAGCAAGATCATAGGGTATCTTGTTTGAAAAATGAAGAGGCACGAGACAATCTGAAATGTGATCATCTAGGAATAGCTAAGTATCAGGATCTCCATGTATTTCCCAAATTTTAGTCCAAAGAATATATATGGACACTCAAAATGATCAATAGCATCCAAAGTGGCATCATCAATATGCATTGCAATAACTCCTAGGACATGATCCCTTTTGCAATTCCATGCAAATTTCTTACCATAAATACTAGGAAGGGGAATAAGATTATATAAATGTGGCAACAAATGAAGCCATTTGAGATGTTTTATGATACCATATCTCCATTGTTTATAGTTTCTCCTTTTCAACATAATCATAGTAGGATGTAATGAAAAACCCATAGTCAACTATGACAAATCTCCAAGAATGCAAAAAGAACAATTAGAAACTCCCAAATATTACAAATGAAGCCTTCCCAAAATACTTTAGGAAGCAATAATGCAAAAAAGGGTCGAGAATCAAGTAAGTCCAAAGAGTACAAGAACACCAATATTAAAATTTAATGGATTAAAAGCAATACCAAACAACAAAATATGAGAAAAATTCCTCAACCACTACAAAGGTGATGAAAATGCCTTTCTGTTGATATGTGGTTTCCAAAAATCAGCATCCATTTGCAAAAGATATGCACAAAATAAAAAATTTGCCTATAGAGACACATTGGAGTCAGTAACAAGCCCCTGGTTACTCTATGTGATCACCACGAACATGGAGCAAAAAAACTTGGGCAAGCCTCACCAAACACCAAGCAATCTCCACCAATCCAAACACTTCCCATGAACCTTGCAACAACTTCACTTCACAATCCAAGTGTTGGAAAATTTAAGGCACAAAGAATGTCTCCATGGAATGAATGTGGGATAAATGTCTTTAGCAATAACTTCGAAAGTACAAAATTGGGGCCCACACACTTCCATTGCATAGCATCTTGAACCCTAAATATTTAGGGAAAACTTTATAAAATATAAAGTTCGATTTAAATGATTCCAATGGAATTGCAATTTCTCCAAATTTACAGCCACGAGACACAAAATCACAACAAAGAGAAGTCACACCTCCAAAAATTCAAATGCAGCCAAAATATTATCATAACCTTCCACCAAAAATGCAGCCTCTAGAAGGAATGAATTGTTGCCTGCAAATGAAGTTTGTTGCACAAATGTGCCCTCTATGACTGTGAATCACAGGCTTCTATACAATCACAAACTTCAAACAAAAAATGCCAACAAAAAGATAGAGATAAAGCACCAAACTCAAATACCATGTGAGAGAAAATTCAAATCATGCCGCCTCATGGGGATTTCAGGGGAGTTCACGCGACCTTTCCCATGTAGAAATCCTTTAGCATGTGGTCATTGACATTAACGAGAAAAATCCCCAAATCCATGAGGATTTGGTCATAGAAACCCCCTCCAAATCGGGGAAAAATCTAGCTCTTATTCGTGAGTCTAAGGTGAAAGGTTCACAACCTCCAAACAAGCAATAAAAGATGCACCTCTAATGAATTTCGACCTGCAACAACCATAAATTGCACATCTTAAGGGTCAAATCATGCCTTCAACAATCTCCAAAAAAACCCTCCTCATCAAACAAAGAAATCACCAGCCAAAAACACCTCCAAAGAGGATTTTGGCCTCTTCACAAAAATGTGGCTCCAATGCTAAAATTAATGCCTCCTTGCTAAGTGTGGCCTATGTAAAAAAATGGCTTGATTGAGCCTAAAAAAATGTGCCCTCCGGAGGAATGATTTTTCATGTCTTGTGCCAAATCATGGCCTCCAACAGGTAAATCAACCTTCAATGCAAAGATTGAGCCCTCAAGAGACTCTTCAAATTTTCTTCAATGTAGTGCAAACAACTATCATTGGCAACAAATGTGGAAATCATAATCACCAAACAAAAAAAAATGTTCCTAGTAATCTCGAACCACAAGAAGATGTAGAATAAAAATAAGGAAAAATTCCAAAGAAAATGCAAACAAAAACTATCTGGATCTAAAAATCTCCAACAAAAACTCTCAAAGAAAGAGTTGTAGATTGGGTGGCTCTGATACCATGTAGGTGGAGCCCAAGATCACCATTTATGCAAAGAACTTTCATATAAAATGAGAGAAGAAAAAGATGAAAAAGGACAAATGATTATATTACACAATGTACAACATTTTTGAAGGCAAGAAAAAAGTGACAGTTATGAAACTTCTAGATATGGGAAACACAACTACCCTAAGTGAAACTTAACTACACTAATAGGGATGCATTCCATTTGATTGTTGTGTTTAAAATTGAATTATTAAAGCTTGTATTCGACCATCTGAATTTGACATTATGATATTTTTATGAAATTTATGATGACATGTCTATTCATTGTGAATGATATTGATTTTGATGTTTGGTAGGGGAATCTAAGACCAATTATTATTTGTGCAAATACCTATAGTAAATAGAGTTGACTTGTTGGGATGTGAGAGTAAAAATGAGAGAATTTGCATTTGACAACCCATCTAGTTGATAGGGGCTTGTTATGTTAGTTTAGGAACCAATAAGTGTGCACTAAGATGTATAAATGTAAACTACTTGACTTTAGCACCCTCTTGAAATGAATGGTTATTGAAATAATTGTATTTTGAAAATAATTAGAAAAAGGTGTGTATTTTGGACCAACTTGTCTTATATTGCAAATACACTAACATTTATTTTGTCCACCTTTAATGGCAAGCTACACATGCACAAGAGAAAATGCATGTAAAATACTTTACTAGGTTTTTAATTTTGTTGTATTGGTTATTTAGAAATAATTAATTAGAGGGTTAGGTACACAACAAGTAGGCATCTATTGTACATAGGCAACATGTGGACCCTCTGTGTAGTCAAAATTGAATATATTTTTTTAAAGATTGAGTCATGTTACATATTAATAATTATTGCCTACTCTACTTATTAATTGGGGGGTTAGGTGTGCAATAGATACACAATTATTGGTACATGGACAACTACTAGACCCTCTCCCTAGTCGAGATTGAATAATTTTTTAAAAAGATTGAAATGTATTACAAATTAATAGTTATTGCCTACTATACCTATGAAAATAAAAAAATGTGTGTAGAATACTTTATTAGGTTTTAAATTTTGTTGTATTGGTTATTTGGAAATAATTAATTAGAGGGTTAGGTGCACGACAGGTAGGAAACTATTGTACATAGGTAGTGAGTGGACCTTCTCTGTAGTCGAAATTGAATAGAATTTTTAAAAGATTGAGTCATGTTACATATTAATAGTTCTTGCCTACTCTAGATATTAATTGGGGGGGTTAGGTGTGCAATATATACACAACTATTTGTACATGGGTAGCTACTAGACCCTTTCCCTAGCTGAAATTGAATAAATTTTTGAAAATCTTGAATTGTATTACAAATTCATAGTTATTGCCTATTATACCTATGAAAATAAAAAGTGAGTGTAGAATACTTTACTAGGTTTTTAATTTTGTTGTATTGGTTATTTAGAAATAATTAATTAGAGGGTTAGGTGCTCGACAAGTAGGCAACTATTGTACATAGGCAGTGAATGGACCCTCTCTATAGTCAAAATTGAATAGATTTTTTAAAATATAATTGTTGACGCAAAAGTTTGCAGGCAACAGCCTTATGGGAAACTTAGCTATTGGGGGACTTATGCACGTAGCTAAGTGACCTCCAAGGTTTTATCAAAAATGACTTTATTTTTTATGGGGGGGAGGAAAAGGGTAAGAAGATGAACATCAAAAAAAACAAACCTAAGCTAAGGTGATGCACCAAATCGTAAAGGAATTAATTAAGCACAATGCTAAAAAAAAGACTCGAACGGTAACTAGTGTCTATCAAATAGATAATTCCTAGCATTGCAAATATAAGAACATCAAACCATTTGCATAATATAACTTATACAACATAAGCCAACACATAAGAGTAGCAACATGATCTGCATTTTATTAAGCTGCATAAAGATTACAAAAGCTTGAAACAGACGTTCATATATTTTAGAAAATATAAGCACAGTTTAATTTCCTATTAAATGCATGAAAATAGAAAGGCTGAATTGATTGGCATAGTCTACGAGTTCAAGTTCAATAGAAAACACTACAGAGGCTAATTCCCAGTGCTCGGGAAAATTTTAATCCCACTAACAACCCCCTTAAAATGAGGAAAATGTTGCTTAAATAAGCCAATCCACCACGTGAGGACCCCAATAAGAAAGATGCCTCCACCAAGCCATCAATTATTGAGATTGGCTTGAGCTGGCACCAACATAAATATCATCCAATAAAACACCAACAGGAACATCCTGAAGAGACATGTATCACACCACAATAGACAAAGAGAACACATGTCATCAAAATGAAGACTAATGCACAAACGTTGAACCCGAGATAATGGATGCATGAATGAGTGCCACGAGTCAAAAAAATGGAGCCTGAAAAAAGGAAAGTGAGATGGCCCAAAAGAAAGCTCTGATAGGAAGCCACGTGTAAAATCTCCCAGCAAAAGAAACTATAGTGTGGGCCCGACTCAAAAAGAAACAAGTGGAGGCCACACATAAAACAAATGGAGCTCGACAAAAGAAAAGGGATACGGCCCAAAAGAAAGCTCCAATAGGAAGCCACGTGGTGACTACCAAGAAGCTGCGAGCGATACCAAAAAAAGGCTAAGCCGTGAAATGAAGAGAAACCATGAAGGAAAAATCGGTGCCTGAATAAATATTCACAGTTTCGCGACTCATGAGAAAATTTCACCTACAGAATGAAGAACCTCAGAATCTCTGGTTTCATAGATTGGTCAAACTCCTTCACAATCACTCACAGCTAAGAGAGGGCAACCTAAAGGAATGTCCAGACTTCATTTGATGGTGTAGAGAGAGTGCACAGATTTGCATGCACCATGTTTAGATCAATTATTGCCTTAAAAGGAAATCCATCAGATACCTTTGCCTCATATTCAAGCTGGAAGAAGAGTTGCGCCACCTGATGCACTATATTTTCAATATTGGCAGCAGTCAGAGATTGATCAAAGGATTGGAAAATTGATAAATCCTGCTTCTTCTCCTCAATCTTTTCAATGATGTACTCAATGCTTACCACTGTTTGATCTTTCACAAAGGGCGATGGAAGCCCTCACTGAGTTAAGCGGGAAATTTTTTCCCGCATATCATAAGTAATCTGGGTTAGCTTAGCTCTGCACTCTTCGACATGTTGGATGACCTCATGCATAGAGATGAGAATATTTACATCCATGGCCACCACCGTTCGTTCCTAGATCCCCACACTGCTCAATGCCTCATCGGAAATACAATTTTCTTAATAACCACCTGGCCTCTAAAAATTTATCAAAAGTCATTTCCTGTACTCGTTGCATCAGTTCGCTAACCACCCCAAATAGACTGGTTTCCTACGCCATAAATTTGAGAGTGGGCTGCAATGTAAGGCATAGTGTTTTAACCTTATCCTAGTATGATGCATGTAGCTCATTGGCTATCTCCAGTGAGTTTATTTGGGGTGAAGGAGGTTCGTATCTCAAAAGGTCTAATTCAATAGCTTTGCTGCTCAAATCTGCCTTCAATTCCGTAATGCTTCCCTCCAGGGCTGATAATTGATTCTTCAAAGTAGTAACCTCCTTCTCCTTCTCCCCCAAGGCTAACTTGGCCTACCTTTGCTTTTCTATTTTCTGCTCCAATGCGGTGTTCATTTCATTTACCTCCTCATTAGTACTTTGTCAGAGCTGTTTTAATCCATCACTCGCCTGCCTCAATTCATCGCGAAGGGCTCCTTCTATCACTCAGAATTGCTCAATTTCTCTTCATAGGGCCAAAAAAACTTTCGTACCCAAGGCCTGAAGCTCAGTGAATTTGTTCTCAAAGGCATTATTTTCACTCCGCAAGTGATTGATTTCAACTTCCTGGGCCTTATGCTTGTTTGACCAGATTTCTACCTTTCCTTTTAGCTCCTTCATTTGTTCATCCTTTTTCTTCATCTGGCGACTGAGCTTGAGGAAATAGATGGTCACCACCCTTTGGGTTTCCTCCATTAACTCAACTTTATCTTGTAGATGAGCTTGGTGCAATTCAAGCCCTACGACATTGACAAAATAATCACTTAGTTGCATTTCCCTGACTGGCTTGATAACATTGGGTGTGACATTTGCAAACATCAATGAATTTTGGCTCTCGTTGAACACGGTCTGCAAAAGGGGCTTTGCAAGTCTGTCTATGTCCTTTTCCCTTCTTTTTCAAATTTGGCTAGCTCGAGCACCCTTACTTGCATCCACCCTGGAGAAATATTCTTGGGACAAAATACCTAATCCACCAGCAAAAGGAGATTTTTGGGGAACTGATAGTGGGAAAGACATCATGCTTAATGTATCGGTGGATTTGCTAGGCCTAGTAACAGTTGCCAAGGAAAAAGGTGGAATAAACTGACTTCCTGGAGATGGTGAAAACATAGTGGGAAAAAGGAGTGGGGAAGGATTTCCCTGATGCTGTGGCCTCAGAGATACAAATTGTTGACTCAGAGGGTCAAGATGTTTTACCATTACTTGTGCCTCATGGGAAATAAACACAAGAGAAGACAAAAGGGTACCCCTATAGGCAATAATATTGACCTGCCTTAGGTAACTAGTGATAGGGATAGCTGGTGCAAATGACATGGCAAGGGCGGATGCGAAGGAGACCAAAGACATAGAAGAGAGAGAAGCAGGGAGAAAAAATACGTGGGTTTCCTGAAGACTTGCAGTAGATACCACCACCTCTTCACACTACGACTCTTCTCCTCTTCGTGATTCCTCCATTCGTGGCCTCTTCTCCTCTGGGGAATTGTCTGAGTCCAAAATAACCCTTTGGTGGTGTTTGGAAGACCTCATCCTCTTCATGCATGATCTAGAGGAGCTAGTAGGCTTAAGCAACTATGTATTTGAGGATTCTTCACGCTACAACTGCTTTCCATTGAATGACTCTCCTTGTACAGGATCTTCTTCAACTATGGGAGCCTTTTGGGCTACCTCTTCTCCATGCTCCAGAGCTACACTTTCCACCTCACATAACCTCTCGGAACCTAAGGGCTTAGGAGATTCCTCACTATCTGAATGCTTGCGACACTAGATATCATCAAACTGGTTGTCCGATTCCACCTCCTGAAAAATCCCGTTAGTCTTTTTTATTTCCTGCCTATAAATCAAGAAATCTGTAATTCTATCTAGCTTCCGATGGAGTCTATTTAACTGGCTGCAAAGAAATTGATTTATTTTGTGGTTGGGGTTGGGCTTCACCATTATGTGATAAAGTTTTAGGTAAGGTGGTCGACCTGAGCTAGAAGGGATGTACTCAAGGCCGACGTACAATCTCTCATTTCCCTCATCTACATTTCTTCGAGGGTCCCAAAATGGCCGAGGCTGGTGGGGAATCTTAATGCCCAACTCTGATAAATTACCTTTTGGATTATATCACCATGTGTCACAGATAACCATTAACCCAAGGAGGCCTAGCTTAGAGTACAAAACTTCAAAGCTATTTACCTTCGAGCTCTTCTTCTTCACCAACAATACATAGCCAAACATGACTAGTAGCATCAAATGGGAAGTCAGATGTTTCCCTCCCCAATAATCATTTTAAATATTACACAGCTACCTAAAAACCTCCAAGGCTAGTACCCTATCTGAAACAAAACACGTGAGTCGTAAAGGCTCTCGGACAAAACCTTGTATATAGAGCATTGTGAAATCCATATCGAAGAACCAATCGCAATGTGGTAGAAGTCCTTTCATCCATGATATCTGGTTATGTGTCAAGAAACTAGACATACTGCCTCCATTGTGATCCAAAGCTCATAAATTTGGAGCTAGGAATGCATTTAAAAATGCGTAGTAATCAAATGTTTTTTAGAGGACAGGGGTCCAGGTCGAAACAGGCTTTCTAGCCCCATTTTCATCAAATACTGCCAGGGGCAGATATTGCAGGAAATAGTCTAGGTTCTGATGCAAAATGATGTAGGTCAAGAAAGAAGAATCCCTGAACTTGGAACCAAGTTCAAACTCCCTCAGCTATCGGCACATCCCTTCTATAATGACCTTTGCAAAGTCCATCAGCGGAGCCTAGGTATTAGCATAAAGCTAAGACTCATCTAGAAGTCTGAGACTTCCTTATCCGTATCCAATCCACAGACCAATGCCAACATGGAGAAGATGGAAGTTGAACCTGCTTTAAAAGTAGCCACACTAATAGGGAAGCTAGGAGGGACAAAGTTATCTGATGGCTTACCCGTTTTGACGTTAAAAAATTGTTGTGCCAACCTAAGCGTCCTACAGTAATTTTGCAGTTTGTAAATATCAAAATCCTTAAACACCGTCAAGAGAATTGAAAGGAATGCATAACATATCCTGGAGGGCTTGGTGACATATGACCACCCTAAAATTTTGGCCACTTATGATAACTATCCAGGCGTCAAAATATTTTGCGTAGGCTGCCACAATCTCTAGGAAATGGTGTACCAAAGAAACCATGTACTAAGGGAGCCCACATTTCTACAATCAACCATGAAAAGGATCAGTAATATTTTTCATTTTCTTGCATGCAATCTCCCTCAAGCTTTTGGGGTTTTGAGATAACTCCAGATCTCAAACGTTATCCCAATCTTCTGATATCAAAGCCTGGTTTCTGGGAGAAACCACGCTTAACACTTTCTAGTCCGACAACTTAGTGTAGGGCCATGAAGGGTTTGTTGGAATACCTGGGGTTGCATAAGAATCTTGGGCATATATATTCATGCAAGGCGCCAACATTCTTCGTTCTTCAATACTTTCGGTGTCGACGACCTGAGTTGAGCTTCCTGCAATTTCAGCCATTTTACTTATCTTCGAAGAACTCTGCAAACTCTACAACTTAGCTTTTGAAAACCCTTCTCTATCTTTGTAAATGACTTAGACGGTTACACACTTTGTCAACCTTGCACAATTAATGTCCTCTACATGCTCCTATTTGTCTTCTTGATTTTCGAGAAAAAATTCTTAGCAAGAGTACATGCTATCTTTTCACATTAGTTATGCCATACACCACTAACCCTTTTTCGTGCATGCGAAGAGATCGCCAACCTGCCAAAAGACTTTACACATTTAAGAGACATGACTTCACATGCGGTGGCTCTTCATTTTTCTTGGAAAAAATACTAAATCAACATCATCATATATTTTCGTGAGCCTTTGCATTTAATGATTACTTTATTTTAATCGTCCACATGAACCAATGACTTCATCTTAAAATATTTGCTTTAATTTAGATAGGATACCAACATTCTATATGTCGACAACTAGCCCCCTCTCATCCTCTTTTCAAAAACTCAAGTTGAGCAAGTTGTAACTACATTTTATTATCTCCATTATTTCACACACTACAATACTTCTTGTCAAGGCTCCTCATACCATTTGTTTATGACATAATCATACCTTGCTCAATTAGGGAGGCCTCTAACCATCTATAAAAATGACCCTTGGCACTTTGGCAATCCATATTTACACTTAGCATTTCTTAGTAGTTAGGCCTAAGACATCGTTGGTAATTTTATTATTTGGTGAGAGTAGCGACAGTTATGGAAACACCAATTAGGCTTACCTGCAAGAAGACCCAAGCTGTGTTTTTAGGAAAAATTAGCTGTAGGCATCTAAAACGCATGACTGGCGTGAAGAACATTTTGTATGTAAAAGCCATAAAGTGGGTGCTAGGTAAAGATTGTGTGTAATATGAAGACCAGTATAGAGTGAATACTAGCATCAACTCCCACTTTGAAGCTTCCCTATTAGATATTGGTGTATCCAAGAGGAAGATTGTAAAGCTAACAAAGCAGGTGTTTCCCCAACACTACCTTAGAGGGTTGGAGAATGTAGTGAGAGCTGCTGAGTTTGACCATGGAATTCCATCTGTTTGCAACTTGCACCAACTTATCAAGGAAGGAGTACATGTGCCGACTAGGCCCTTTCTACGTGGCTTCGAGCTTGAAACTCATGAGGAATATTGCTGCAAATTCTTTCTCGTCTACCACTTTCTGATGAGGATGCATAACATTGAACCTTTCCATGAAGTGCAATGGTATGAGAACTTTGAGAGGATGGTGTTTCCTCATCATGCGCCACCTACTGCCATCGCCAGACCTTCAAATGCCTAAGAGACATCAAGAAGATCCCTTCCTTTTGCTTTTGTATTTAAAACCTTGTTTGCAACACTTTGTCAGCAACAATATATATATTTTTTGGAACATGTCTAAGGGCCCAATTAAACTAGCATGTATACAAATGCAAATATCTTTGTGATTAATACAATATATATCTTCTATATTCTGGCTCCTTTCTTTATTTTATTTCAATTTTTTGCATCAATGAGGTTGTTGATCTAAGAAAGCACTGAGAATAACCCAAAAATAAAAAAGCCGGGAAGATATATAAATATTTCCATACTTACTGCAAAAGTTGAATTAATTGAATTTTTTAAGGTGTATTCCATTAATTGGAATACCCAAGGCCTCGCCCTCCATTGTTTCTAACTCAAATGAGTTGTCTTTCTTGCATTGTGTGATTTTGAATGGTTCTTCCCAAAGACTATCAAACTTTCCATGTTGACCAGGCTTTTCTGCACACTCGTTAAACTTGAGCACCAAGTCTCCATATTGTAGACCCTGGTCAGACATTTTCTTGCCAAACCACCTCCTTATCACCTGCTGGCGGTTGGTCATTGCCTCGAGAGTGTGCTCTCATTTCTCCTGAACCTCAAGTAATTCAGAAAACTGCACCTCCATTGCTCCATTTTGTTCAATCTCAAGAGACTTGAGTAGTTGGATTGCAGGGACTTCCATAGAGATTGGCAATAGCATCTCCTTCCCGTATACTATCTTGTAAGGAGATGTTTTCAATATTTTCTTGGGCATGATACGGTCTACCCATAGTGTTGTCCGGAGGTGTTTGTGCCACTCCCTTTGATGTTCTAAACCTATTCTCTTGATCAGCCTGATGAGGTTCTTATTTGTAGATTCAACAAGGCCATTCCCTTATGGGTAGTAGTTAGAAGATGTCTTTAGGAATACTCCATACTTTAGTGCAAATTGGTTGATTTTGGAGCCGAGAATATATTTAGCATTATCTGATATAATTGTCTTTGGTGGACCAAACCTGGCTACCAGTTCCTCCAAGAAATTCACAATTTCTACCTCTGTTGTATTTTTCAAAGGTACATCTTCAGTCCACCTAGTGAAATAGTTAGTTGCCGTTAGGATCCTACTATGTTCGACTGATGAAAATAGATTGATCATGCCAATGAAGTCGAGACCCCATTGAGAAAATGGTTCTTCCACCACAATTGGTTTGAATGGCATGGCAACATTTTTCCTTTTCCCAACAAAAAACTGACACTCGTTGCAAGACTTCACCAATGAATACGATTCATTGAATAATGTCGGCCAAAAATAACTAGCACATATAATCTTGATTGCAGTAGTTTTTACTGAAAAATACCCTCTGGCTGGGCCACTATGGTACTGCTCCAATACCTTTTTTGATTGCTCTTGTGTTACGCATCTTAACAAGACACCATTGAAGTTTCTTTTGAAAAGAACTCCCTCTAAGAGTACATAACCATTATTCTGCAATCTATAAAAATGCCTTTTAAATGAGCGGAGGTCAAGCAAATACCTTCCTATTTGCATAAAATTAATTCTGGCATCTAGCCAATCTTCTCCAGAATTCTCTTCATTTAGTAGCATGGGTTTCAAGACTTCGAACTCAGCAATTGACTCATTTTTTTTAGCCAAATATTCGCACAACCCCTTCCCCTTCATAGTCTTGACTAGCTTGATTTCGATGTCATACTCAAGAATCTTGGTTATCCAGTTAACCCGCTTCTCAATGATTTCACCTTCCATAATATATTCTCGCACACTAGGGTGTGGCACACAAATAATCACCTTGTTGCATGATATGAGGTGTCAGAACTTCTTCAACCCTTTTACAATAGCAAAAGCTTGCTTCTCCAAAAATTTGTACTTCACCTCATAATCTTTCAGGGTGCACGAATAGAAGGCAATAGGTGATTCCCTTTTATCTTCATCGTCCTTCTGCATTAGGATAGTAGCGACACTCATGCTACCACCAAAGAGGTACATAAGGAAGTCTTTCGACAAATCCAGATTAACTAACATGGGAGCAGAAGAGATGACTTATTTTATCTGTTCGAAATCTTTTCTAGCTTCTATTGTCCATTTGAAAAATCTGGTCTTTTTTCAACATCAAGGTGATGGGCCGAACGATCCCTGTGAATTCTGCTATGAACCGATTGATGAAGTTAACCTTCCCTAGAAAAATATTGAACTCCTTTTTTGTTGACAGGTAGAGGGAGTTCCTTGATCGCTTTAACCCTTTCCAAATCAATGGTAATACCTTCCTTCAAGATGACATAACCCAATAGCTTCCCTTGTGGGACCCCAAACACACATTTCTTTGGGTTCAAAGAAATCCCAAACTCTTGGCATTTCTGGAAGACAAGCTCGAGATGATCAAAATGATCCTCGACAAATTTTGAGAACACCGTCAAGTCATCTAGATAAATAAGAATAATATTATGTATCAAATCGTTGAAAGCAATGTCCATAGCTCGTTGGAAAGTTGCTCCAATATTTGAAAGTTCGAAGGGAATTTTAGCATTTAAATGTGTGTCCCCCACTTGGTAGTAAACGACATTTTGTGCTAGTCCTCCTCTTTCACACGAATCTGATTATAGCTGGAGAAACCATCCAACATAGAAAAAATCTCGGAACCAACAAGTATTTGTAGAATTACCTCCATGGAAGGAAGGGGGTAGTGGTCCTTCAGAGATGCTCTATTCAGGTCTCAGAATTCAACGCACAACTGTATATCACCATTCTTCTTTCGGACCAGCACCAGGTTAGACACCCAAGTGTTGTGTTTGATCAGGAACAATATTCGAGATGTAATCAACTTATTAAATTCTTGTTACGTTAGTGACTTGATCTTCGGATCTCCTGGCCTCTACCTTTGACGCACGGGTTTTGCTCCTTCTAGTAGCTCAGTGATGTGTTGGATAATCTCGGGATCGTATCCCTTAAGATCATCATCTGACCATGCTACCACACTCAGATACTCCTCGCAAAAATGTTTCAACCTTTCTTTATTATTCTGCGAGATTCCTTTTCCAACCTTAAGCTTTTTATCCTCTTTGATCAATGTGTAAATAGGTATAGTCACCTTTATCAACTACAAGCTTTCTCTTGTCTTTCCTTGCGTCATCGAAATAAAAAAAACTCTCTAGGGTAACTAAACCCCAAGGGAGCTTTTTTGATTTAAGATGGATTACTTGATCCCCATAGGCCTCAGCGATCTTTGGCTGTAATTGGTCAGAAAATTCTCCAGACAACTGGAGAAATGACACGATATAAGCATCACTATCAAAAAATTTCCAGTCTTGATCATTATTTGGGATTGTAGGCCGCACGATCACTTGCACTGAATGTTTGTTATTAATTAACTCGAAAGCTGACTCAAATTGAGATCCGATAGTTGCCATTCGGTCTGCTTCAAAGTTTTTCTCTCTATCAAAAAACTTGCTAGTCTTGATCATTATTTGGAACTGCAGGCCGCACGATCACTTGCACTGAATGTTTGTTATTAATTAACTTGAAAGCTGACTCAAATTGAGATCCGATAGTTGCCATTCAATCTGCTTGGATGTTGAATTCCTCAAAGCCTTCAATCAGATCCCAGACCCTATGTTGGTATGATCGCATACAAACATTCTTTGCAGTAGATAGCCCTCGGATTTGGTTAACCACCAATTATGAATCTCCAAACACCCACATTTTCTTTGCACCCATTCGTTCTACTAAACTCAAGCCATGGACAAGGTCTTCATATTTTGCTTCATTATTCGAGCATACAAACTGGAAGTAGTAAGACCTTAAGGTATTTTCTTTGGATGAAGATATTAGACATATTCCTATGCTGGCACCTACTCTACATCTTGCTCCGTCAAAGTGCAAGGTCCATAACTCTGAGGATGCTTCACCTCCGAACAGTTTAGTCACTCTAGGCATTATTTGGTCCTCTTCATGTATGACATGTTCCTATCCCATTTGCATGATACTTGCTAAAAGGATTTGTATCTATGAATTCATTTAAAAGATCTTCTTTCTATGTCTGGGAGCTGCTTGCTCCTTCTTCCTTAAGGAGTTTGACATTGATCATCTCTCCAGAAGTGATTGAGGTATGTGCTACCTCAAAATTGATCATGGCTTCATCAACCACATGTTCAAAATGCAAATATTCTGAAAATAATTTCATCTTAGCTCCATGTTTGGTTCATAGGATCAGTTGCGACCAGTCCAATGCTAGGTAACCTCCAACATTTGTAGTGAATTCTTGGGACAAACATATCCCGAACAGAGGAGGGACGTCAATGAGCATAGTATCTTGATTCACAGTAATGCTGGGACAAACAAACAATGTCATAGGAAATCCTTTGATTACTCCAATGGTTTCAACCTTGTTCTCGTCGAGTTGCATGACTCCCTTCTTCAGAGGCTCGTATTCGAGTCCCTGAGCTTCAGCTACTTGCTTAGGCATGACAGTGGTGCTAGTGCCAGAGTCAATCATACAATTATGCAATAGTTTGTTACCAATGATAAGTGTTAGAAAGAAAGGCTTGGGTTTAGGCTTACTCTCTTTTTCAACTTGTTTTTCTTCTAGTTGATTTTCTAGAACTCTATCTAGGTTCGGCTTGGTTATCTTATCTTTTGGGAGCTACTTGAACATCTTCATGTCTTCTTCTCCCAATAATGAATTCTATAATAATAGCTTTTGTTTCAGGATGGCCAAGATATCCCACAAAGAAACATTAGCAAAGGATTTCTTTAGTTGTTCCACCATGTTGAGTGGCATTTATGACTGATGAGTTACAACAACTTGCTCTTTTGGCCTTGCAGCTGGTGCATCTGGCTGTTTGGCAACAGTCAGGGTGACCATGGGAGCTCTTGCATTCAGAAGAGGTGAATTTTTAGCACTTGGAATGGTCGCCTTAGGATGCTGTGAAACTGATGACATAGTTTTCGAAGGATCAAGCGTTGAATTGGGTGACTCTTTAGTTTGAAAAGATGTGAATTCTCCAGTGAGCCTCCGCTTGGAACGTGTATTGTAATCCAACTGCACTTGGGTCACCGGAATGTCGACTCTTCTCCTTCCATCCAAGAAAAGAGTGCCTAGTCTGGAGCTATCTCTAGCTCCTTCTCTATAGACATTCCCTGCATTTCAACAATGAGAACTGCATTGTCCATTTGCTGAGAGGCATGTGTATGACCTTCGTGATCAGGCATGATTGCTTGACTACGTTGCTCAACTATCCTCTATTGTAAATTCCCTCATGGACAATTCTGGGGCATGTGTGCATCATTGCAAGGGAAGCACCATGGATTAGTCTCTTGGGCAAGATTATTTTGTCCTGCTACAAGTTCCTTGCTTGAACTAGGATAGATGATCTGCATCAACATAGTCACAGGGATGACCTAATTGTTCTATTGAGCTTGGGTATTGCTGCACGACCTATCCTGCTAGTGGCTGGGCTAGAAAGGAGCCTTCCCACCTTGGTAGTTTTGGTAAGTAAGCTTCTGCTAGCTATACTATTCCACTTCATAGTGGTTAATTCATTTGTCATGGTTCGCATCTTCTCCTTCATGTCATTCACTTCAGCCACTAGGGGGTTAGGCACTGGAGCCACGCTCGACATCATTCTTGGGTACACATACATAGATTGGGGAGTTGCAAGAACGTTGGTTGAAGCTAATTTTGGTTTTGTTGCAGTCGATTCTGGGAATAATGGCATGATAGGTCTCGGTGCCAATTTTTTGACAGCAATAAGATTGTTCTCCGCAGTGACGACAAGGCTGTATGCATTGGGTAAGGTATTTCCATCGAGAGATTTTAGCATCATAGAAATATTAACATTTATAGAATTTAAATAGAACATGAACACCATATCTGGAGGTGGTCGGCTATCGACAGGAACTATCTACCAAGTCGAATGAAACCGAGCATTAAAATTAGCCAAAGCTTCATGGGGAGCTCGCTTTATATGAGCCAAATGGTGATATAGCAAAGATCTATCGCCACTATTTGAGAATCGCTCATAGAGAGGATCTCTGAGATGATCCCAACTTGCAATTGTATTAGCCGAAAGAGTATGATACCAGTCCAATGCGTTCCGTCTAAAAGAGGTGACGAGCAATTGCAAAGCCACATTCTTGTTGGTAACACCATGCACCAGACATACATCAGTTACATCTTGTAAGTGCTTCGTCAAAGTTTTTGAATCATCCCCGAAGAACTTAGGGACAACCTTTAAAGAGGAAATCGGGATCGGAGCCCACACTGCAGGAGGCACAGGTGTTATCAAAGGACTACCAGCATCCCAAGCTACATAATTTCTAGCAACCATTGGTGCATGAGACGAAGGAGAAGAGGGAGGTGAATTATTAGCTTTTCGACCTCTCGCCTAGACTAAAACCAATGGTGGTACAAGCAAGCTAGGAATTCTTGTAGTTTGAGACCTAGTGACAGGCCTATGGCTCATATACTCCTATTGATCAGTCGAACGTGTTAGTTCACGTCCCACTAGGTGTGCTAGAAAAAGAACTCTTGAAGCAAAAGTTTGCAGGCAACAACTTTAAGGGAAACTTAGCTATTGGGGGACTTATACGCGTAGCTAAGTGACCTCCAGGGTTTTATTGAAGCCGGCTCTTCATTTTTTATGGGGGGGAGGAAAAGGGTAAGAAGATGAACATAAAAAAAGCAAACCTAAGCTAAGGTGATGCGCCAAATCAGAAAGGAATTAATTAAGCACAATGCAAAAACTAAGGCTCGAACGGTAACTAGTGTCTATCAAATAGATAATTCCTAGCACTGCAAATATAAGAACATCAAACCATTTGCATAATATAACTTATACAACATAAGCCAACACAGAAGAGTAGCAACATGATCTACATTTTATTAAGCTGCATAAAGATTACACAAGCTTGAAACAGACGTTCATATATTTTAGAAAATATAAGAATAATTTAATGTCCTATTAAATGCATGAAAATAGAAAGGCTGAACTGACTGGCACAGTCTACGAGTTCAAGTTCAAAAGAAAAAACTACAGAGGCTAATTCCCAGTGCTTGGGAAAATTTTAATCCCACTAACAACCCCCATAAAATGAGGAAAAGGTTGCTTAAATAAGCTAATCCACCACCTGAGTATCCCAACAAGAAAGATGCCTCCGCCAAGCCATCAACAATTGAGATTGTCTTGAGCCAGAACCAATAGAAAGATCATCCAGCAGCATGCCAACAGGCACGTCCTGAAGAGACATGTGTCACGTAGTAGCAGAGGAAGAGAACACACGACATCAAAATGAAGACCAATGCACAAGCGTCAAACTCGAGATAACGGATGCAAGAATGAGCACCACACGTCAAACAAATGGAGCTCGACAAAAGGAAGGTGAGATGACTCAAAAGGAAGCTCCGACAGGAAGGCACGTGTAAAATCTCCCAACAAAAGAAACTGTAGTGTGGGCCTGACTTAGAAAGAAACAAGCGGAGGCCACGTGTAAAACAAACGGAACTCGGCAAAAGAAAGCTCTGATAGGAAACCACGTGATGACTATCGAGAAGCTGCGAGCGATACCAAAAAAAGGCTAAGCCGCGAAATGAAGAGAAACCGTGAAGGAAAAAACATTGCGTGAATAAATATTCACAATAATCATGTTACATATTAATAGTTATTGCCTACTCTAGATATTAATTGGGGGATTAGGTGTGCAATAGATATAGACATATAGGTAAATGGATAGCTACTAGACCCTCTCTCTAATTGAAATTGAATAAATTTTTAAAAGATTGAATCATAACAATACGATGATGATGTCGTCTACCCAACCAACAAAATATACATTTGACTGTATTTATTAATTAATATATATATGACAGTACGATGTGTATAACGCCTTTAATAACCAACTAATCATAATTTATGTGTGCTGTGCAAGAGTCCTTTCCACATTTAACTCTACTGATAACGGTGCGTGGTTAAAGAAATTACCTGATGTGATAGTCTTCCATTTTGTGCTCCTATAGAATATGCAGGTGAGTGTGGTCTAATGGGTTCGGTGTTTGTCTTTATTTCTTACCCAAATCACATTTAATATGAACACGGTATATTTATCATAATCTGGTCTAGGAATAGATTGAGGCAATAGAGAAGCTTTTTGGACGGGTCGTAGTGTCCCCAACAATGGGAATGTTAAATGTAGTTATAAGTAACGTCATGACGCCGGTTATCCTCTCTTTCGCTGCAACTATAATCATCATTCTACTTTGTCAATGGAAGATGCAAGGAAGTTTTGAAGGAGCTCCAGTTTGGCCTATAGTGGGTGTCTTTCCCTCCTTGATTTTAAACTTGGGACGGCTTTACGACTGGTATACTGATATCCATGTTCTCAACGGCGGAACGTTCAAGTTATCGGGCCCTTGGAAAAGTAGGATATGGACAGCCAACCCTGCAAATATAGAGTACATGGTGAAAACAGCGTACCATAATTTTGGCAAAGGGGGTCATTTTAAAGAGATTGTTGGCGGCTTCTTTGGCGATTTCGTTCTTGTACAAGACGGAGAGCCTTTCAAGCAAATGAATAAGTCCATAGCTATGGCGTTCACCTCTCCAGCCTTCCGTGACAAGGCCGTCACAACCTTATCCGCAGCGGTGCACCAAAAGTTGCTTCCTCTCGACCTGCAAGATGTTCTTCGACGCCTTGCTTTCGACAATACGTGTATGGTGGGATTTTGGATTGACCCCGCTTCGCTCGGTCTAGACTTATCCGCAGTTCCCTTCTTAGATGCGTTTGATGGGGCGATAGAAGCGCTGCTGTTGAGGAGCACTCTGCCTCGCTATTGCTGGAAAACGATGAATCTCTTGCGCCTCGGGTCGGAGGCCCGGCTTCTGTCCGGTCGGGCTATTGTCTAGGAGTTTGTGGACGACGTGCTCGCCCGCCTCTCCACCGCAGGTTATGATTCTCCATGCCCGGGCGCTTTTTGGACTTACATTCGGCTTGAACAAGAAAGCGGATGGGATTATTCCCAAGACATGATCCGTTCGTCGATGGTGAGTCTCATTATGGCGAGCAAGGATACGCGTTCCGCTGGGCTTACCTTTTTCTTCTGGCTAGTGGCTCAGCAACCATAAGTTGAAGCCAAGATTTTAGCAGAGGTCCAAGGAATCCTCCAAAGGAAGAGTACAAACAAAGAGGAGTGGACGTTCGGGTTCAAGGAAGTGAAGCAGATGGATTATCTACACGTAGCACTGTCAGAGAGTCTCCGGTTGTACCCGCCCATCCTCGTGGAGGGAACAGAGGCCGTCCAAGATGACGTTTTGTTGGACGGTACGCCCACGGAGAAGGGGGCCCAGGTGTATTATTCTATATACTCGTGCGGGAGGCTGGAGAGCGTGTGGGGCGAGGACTGCCTGCAGTTCAAGCCAGAAAAGTGGCTGCAGAACGAGCGGTTTGTGAGGAAGTCGGATTTCAAGTTTGCAGTATTCAACGCGGGGCCTCGGCGGTGCACGGGAAGGGAGTTTGCCTACTGGCACATGAAGTGGGCTGCCGCTTCTATTCTCATTCGCTATCGGATAAAGATAGTCGATAAACATGCCGTGCTTCCCAAGTTTACAGTCGTATTATCAATGAAACATGGTCTGCTTGTCACAGTTCACCCGAGGGATAGTGATCATGTATGACAGCGATCCCAAATCATCTTGCACCTCACCATGATCCCAGTGCCTTCATGTATCTTATTCTTCTATTTTCTTTCGTGCGATGGTGTTGACATGCACTAATAAATGCTTGTCTGTTTTACTTCATATCTCCTCTATGCATTACAGGATTTAGGTCATCAATTTCTTTGTGTTAGTATCTTTATAATAAACCAGCTGCATTATATCAGTGACAGGCGTAGATATCTATGCATCGATTGGATTGTTCTTTCAAATCTATTTGCAGACATTATGTGCGTGGGAAGACTAATAGGCTTAGAAACGTGTATTCCGTTAATATATTTATAAGTTTTTTTGGTACTAGGTTAAGGTAGCATAAATAGAAGTCTAAACTGAAAAAATACATCAACTAAACTTTTCTTTCCTTTCTCCTTCAAAAATAAAACGGAGTTTATAAGATGTTTTAATTCTAGAATCTGATTCAAATTCTAAAATAATGTATCTAGAAGAGAATAAATTGTTCATGTGAATAAAATAAAACTTTGATTCTAGAAGAGTTTATTTAGTTAGTTTAGGAGTGATTCTATTTTAGTTTTTATTTTGAGATTAGTCTAAATTAGGAGGGATTTCAAATTTATATCAAAAAATAAATATTACATATGGTTTTATCATCTTTTGTGCAATCCTATTTATATGACGATCATTTTTTCTTTTGTTTACATAAATTTTTGGTACAATTATGACCATGTTCTCTATAAGACTTCAACACATCTCCACTCTTTGTATTGGGTGGTTTCTTAGGTACCTTTATAGGGACTTGTTGTGCTAGGGTATTTAAATTTCTCCTTGCACCTTTATCAAGCTTCACAAATAGATTTGATAAATTGGAATAGATCTTTTGAGATATGCAAAAATGTCTAAGACAATTTTGTAAGGAATGTGTAAAATAAATAAAGAAAATTTACACAAATATAGGTAAATAAGATATAAAATTATTTTTATATTAAATTTGTAGTACGACTTCAAGGGGGTAGCCTCCCAATTAGAAAAATAACTCCAATTACAATTCATTTAAGATATTTTACACTTGAGAAGTTGTTACAACATATAGAGTTTAACTAAAGATAACTATTACCATCCCATACATGTTGGATAACTATTTTTAAACTAATTTATCATATGGGTAATTGACAAGGCATATGCATCCAGGTTATGCTAACTAATAACCAACACATATATGAATTGGGGTTTCTAATATTGCCTCACCATTACATTTTTTTGTCAAAACTTGAAATGAAAGTAAGACCAAGACAAGGGTGGTTGAGTTGGTTGGGTTGAGTCGCAAGGCCTACGTGAAACATGAGCACATGGTCTGGGGATACCTCTGAGTTATTAAAAAAATTACATGAAGAAACTTAAATAGAATGATGGTTGGATGCTAGGTGGTATCTTTAGGCTATAAACCTTTTCATTTCAGTAAGATCACTTCAATAATACACATATAAAGTTGCTTGGTGATCTTGCCAAATATTACCTCTAGTTCAAAAAATATGCAAGCCTCCTTGAATCTAATGTGGTTAGTTCTTGTAGTAACAGAAAAAGTAGCCTTTTTCCCTTACTTGGTTTGATAATTGACATTAAAATTGAATAATGGTGTCTTGGAGTAGTGTTGTAATGTGTTGTACACATTCACATCACTCAATACCCTTTATTTGATTAAAACATGCTTTAATTGATCCTTTGCAAAGGTGTTGTGAAGTGTTGTAACACGCTTTCACACTTTTCTAGGATTTATCTACTTAATTAAGCTTAATGGCCCCCTTCTTAGTAAAATATATTTAAATTTATACCTTATTTAGGTGTTGTAAAGTGTTGTAAAGCACTTTCACATTTATCTAAGGTGGTCTTAATTAATTGTGGTTAATTAACCCCTTTCATTCAAATGTAAGCCTTATTTATGACACCTTCCGAAGATCTATCCCGACACCCATAGCTCAAATAATAAAATATTTAATTGGGTAAATTTAGGTCCTAAAAAGTGGTAATAGGAGCGGGTGAATGGGTCCTCCCTTGATAGGATCCCCTTCATTAGTTGATCTAAAATGGGTTTTTAACATGGTTTCCATCCCCGGGGGTTAGGTCCTAGAAGACTGAGCCAGGACCCATTCACCCTAGGTGGAAAATGGATCCTCCCTTAATGAGAAGTCCCTTTTCAAATTTGATTATGGTAGGAATTTAATAAAGTTTACTTCTAGATCTTGTGTCGGCCTTAATTTTTTGAATTTTAGGGTTAATCTCCTAATTTAGTATAAATAAGGGGTTAATTCACATTTTTTCTCGTAGAAAGTTTATGAAGTCATCTAGCATTCTAGTTTACAAGAATTGGAGAATTACAAGAGAATTCATAAAGCATTTCAAGGTAGATTTCAAGAGTCTATTGCAACAATTCAAGATCATTTCATCATGAAAAGGGTTTAATGCATTCATGTATGTTGTTGACCTAAAGAAGTGGATGTAGCATTGAAGATCTACTTGCAAGCATTGTTCACATCATATTCAAGGATCCAAGATCTACATTCTTCATGGTAGATACATGCTAGATTGCAGATTTGTTTCACAAGATATCATCCAAGGTGATATCAATTACACATCTCATGTTTCATGCTTCATTTCCATTATTTCATCATTTGGTTTAATTACCTACAAGGGGTTTGACTGAGGAAAACCCCCATTCACTAACAATTTTTTTTTCTTTTCTTCCCTTGAATGTGTAATTGCAAATTTATAGGTTGAAGATCAACTGGAGCAAAGTTTTTAAAGTTGTTATCTAAAGCGAAAAGTCAAAGATTTAAAGCTACAAAATCACATACAAAATTCAAGAAGCTAATAACCTTGAATTTGAGATTGCAGACATCAAGGAACATGACCTTGATCTCAGTTTCAAAAACCCTAATAGGGACCCATTCACTACTAAAGGCGAATGAGTCCTCAGTAGCTCAAAAACAATGAGTTTCTAACAAGGTACACACCTTTTTATGCTCTAAAAAATGCCCTCATAGTTGCCATAATAGTTAGGTATAATTTTTTATTGTTATTTGCATCTTATAATACACATATTGTAGTGATTTAGTGTGGAAAATTTATGGTCTATCCTCTTGCTCATGTATTTGTTTCCACCCACCCTCTATATTTTTCACCTAATTAGTTCTATGAAGATGTGCCTAGATTTCTTGATAACTCATTTGATTGTGAGAAATGAAAACTAGGCCGATCTTTGCAAAGGAGGAAAGTGCAATATTATCTATAGCATCATCTATGAATTTCACCACTTAATAAGGGCTATAAATATATGGAGCTAAAATTTGACCCATATTGTCCCTCAAAGATGATTAATTTTAAGGGTAACCACATAAATATACTCAATCATGTTAGAAACCCTAGATCAGACATGCAAACCTAAACAGCTTCCACAGAAGAGAAAACATAAAAAAGCAGAGCTTTGCATGTCAATGTGCAAAAAGATATATTCAGGAATTCAATATTACAATGAGATGATTTGCTTTATAAAAGCAAAGTATGCAACCCTAATGTTGACCTAAAATTAGCTCAACCTAAGTAAAGTTATGCAAGTGTAATTAAATATTAATTACACTAACACCCCCCCATAAGTGCAACTTAGGGAGACTAAAATAAGCATGCACCTAAAACTAAGATGAATGCAAGAAAGCATGAATGGGTCCCGGCAACAAGGCCTGATCAGGTACCCATGTACAAATGCAATAATGAGGTAGAGAAGGAAAACCCAGTGGGACAACCCCCCCTACAATGAGATGACTGCTGCAAAGAAGCACTGGAAGAACACTGTGGAGTAACACTGGAACCACAATCCGGCAAGCAAGGAAAGATACTTCTGTCTACAAGAAACCATATCGGAATCATAATAATGTGACAGCAGACCCGATGCCACGGAACACTCGAACACTCCAAACTGGAACAACCCTGGAATCCATAAAGCAACAGTAGATGAAATGATGATGACAGAATCTGGAAGCCATGAATCTCGATGCCGATGTCAAAACTAAGACTGAAACTCTTCCATGGGAAAAAGTACCATACAGACTCGGGAACAATAACCACAAATTTAGTGGCCCTCAAACTGAGATGGATCCGATGCGGATCACTAACCATAGGCTCTCAATCTAAAGTGTGAACCAAAAAGAATCTGATATGTGTCAAGCTAAGACAAAAATGGCCAAAAGAAACTAAGAGACCAGATTACAACCCATGCGAGTTGCCATCAAAACACGATGAAGATTATTATGCAAGAAACCCCCCCGAAGGAACTTTATAATAGTTCATTTATTACAATCCCCAATGACTGCAAAAAGGAGAGAATGCCTAACATGCATAAATAGAAAATGAAAATAGACCTCAGATCTGTGTAGAGGACTAAACCAGCTTTCCAACGCCGCAAGAATGGCGAAAAAAGGATCACCGAGTCAAAAGATATGCCCTCCGGAGTGAAAACAACAACATCTGAGTTCAAGGACCTGCAAAACAAATCTGGAGTAGAATCTAGAAAAAATGAAACATTGAATAGATCGGCGTCGGAATCAGCTTTCCAACGATATCTCGTTTGCAAAAAACAGACACCGTACGCAAAAGTTATACCCGATTTCGTGAAAGTGCTCCAGAAAGGCCAATAAGGCCTGCAGGTAGCCCAGGGGGCTAAACAAATCTCGGCCCCTGGTCCTGCATGCGACCAGGGGCTGGCAGACAGGGGCCTGGGGCGGAGCCCCTGGTCGCCCATATGATCGGCGGACGAAGCAGAAGGGGCCGGGGGCTGGGCGCATAGCGCCCGGTCGCCCATATGACCGGTGCTGATGCAGTTTGGAGCCCGCGGGGGCTGGTCCGGCCGGCGGAGCTGGGTGGGGGAGCCACCGGCGGCGGTGGTTGCTGGGTGGCCGCCCGGCGGCGGCGCCCGACTTCTGAACTGGAGGAGCCGGCGCGTATCCCAAAAATTGCATTTTTTGGATTTTTTTTCGAAAACCGCGTCTCGTGAAGCGTGCCAGGGAGGCCGTACGGCTTTCCTGGCAAAAAAAATTTGCCTTCCGGATCAACTTCGTCAAAATCGACGAAACGGAAGGCGATCTTAGGGTTTTTGGCAGCTGCGAACGCAATGGTGACCTCTGTTTCTGCTCAAAATGCTTCAAAAAAATGGCTACCTCCAGAGCTTCCAAAAAAATACCAAAACTGAAACCCTCACAGATCTGGCAAATCATGACCAAAATCTGCAAAATGAAAGCTGAACCTGACTTTTTCCAGCGCTCTGAATCCAATGGTGAAGCCCGATCTGATCCAAGACACTACATAAATGAACTCAAGGTATAAAATCCTTGAGGAACCCCGAACGAAATCTGCAATGGTTTTCTCCAGATTTTGAGAAGAGGCTGCATGTCAAGGCTCTGATACCATGTTAGAAACCCTAGATCAGACATGCAAACCTAAACACCTTCCACATAAGAGAAAACATAAAAAAGCAGAGCTTTGCATGTCAATGTGCAAAAAGATATATTCAGAAATTCAATATTACAATGAGATGATTTGCTTTATAAAAGCAAAGTATGCAACCCTAATGTTGACCTAAAATTAGCTCAACCTAAGTAAAGTTATGCAAGTGTAATTAAATATTAATTACACTAACACCCCCCCATAAGTGCAACTTAGGGAGACTAAAATAAGCATGCACCTAAAACTAAGATGAATGCAAGAAAGCATGAATGGGTCCCAGCAACAAGGCCTGATCAGGTACCCATGTACAAATGCAATAATGAGAGAGAGTGGAGACTCCAAAGCCCCCCCCAGAATGACAGAACCCCTGTGCCAATGATCAAACCAATGTGTCGCCCCGGAGGAAGAAACAGATCCAACGGTCGAAGAAGAGGAAATCCCTGGAAGTGAGGTGAAAATGGAAGTCCTGGATGATGCTCATTGAAGAACTGAACTGGAGAATGAGTGTTTGAGTAATAGAATGGTGAATCAAACAACTCAAGATGATCCTTAAATGGAATCTCCAATGAAGAAGGGATAACAGGTGTGCTGAATCTATCATCTGTGAGGAAAGGAATATCCTCAGATATGGCCTCAACAATTGCACTTGATGGCTCGATGAGTGGAGCAATAATGTCAGTCACAACTGAAGAGGTATCCTGCTGAACAAATGTGATCTCAACAGGAGGAAGAGGTGTTGAAGTCTCAACACTAGTCTCATGAACAGATGGAAGAACACATAAGTTCAAGTGACCGAACTTCTCCTCAGATACTGCATGCTCTCTTGTAGAAAGAGAGGGAGATGGTGAACCAAAGTGTGTGAATGCATACAATCGGGAAGAATGATCAACTGTCCCTGTTGCAACAATGTTGCCAGTCTGAATGTCTCTGATGTGCACTGAATCAGGTGTGAACTCAACTGTCTTCCCTGTCCCACTGTGAGCAATCTGATAGATGGAGAGAAGGTTAGTGGACAAAGATGGAACACATAGTACATCATTGAATGTACCATCATCAATATCGATAGAACCTTTCCCACATACACTCATATAAGTGTTATTACCCATCAATATGTGTGGTGAGGACGCAGCCTCAAAAGATGAGAACATGTCCTGAGAAGATGCCATATGGTGTGAAGCACCTGAATCCAGTAGCCATCTAGATGAATGTGAACTGGTGGTTGCACATAATGCATGACCCTTATGTGGGGCCTGTCCATCTATCTGGAATGATGGTGAAGAAGAAGACCCGCCTGAAGTAGATGAAGAAGAGTGATGAATATGGTTCTTCTCAAGAAGAGCTGTCAAATCTGAAACCTGTTTTGCATATCCATCTATCTTCTTCTCATAACACTTGGACTCATCATGTCCTAGCTTAGTGCAATAAGCACACTTAGGTCTATCTTTCTTCGATGATTCCCCCTTAGGAGAAGGTGAATCAGAAGTCTTCTGTGAACTAGAATCCTTCCAATGCTCTGTGGTCTGTGGTTTTTGTTTCTGCTTCTGCTTCTGCTTCCCCTGATATGACTGTGCTACCAATGCTTGGTGCGGTGATCCTGTGAGAGCATCCAACTGTGATATCTTAGCCTGCTCTCGTGTCAAACGATCACAAAACACCTCAAAAGAAGGCATGGTAAAACGTGCACCCAAGGCATCCATAGTGGAATGGAAGGTAGATGAGAATATCTGAAAGTTCCCACGAAGTTTTGACAAAATCAGGTAAATACACTCTGTATCAGTCTTAACCTTACCACAACCCTGTAGAAGAGATCTTTGTTGTTTGAATTTCGTCAGAAAGTCCTCAATGGAGGGAAAAGAATCAGGTACAAGTGAAGTCAACTCTGCCTCAATCTGCAATGCTCTAAACTCGTTGATAGTGCCAAAAAGTCCCTCAAACTTGGTCCAATAGGCCCTAGGTGTGAGACACCCTTCAAGATGAAACAGGAGACTGTCTGAAATGTGTAAAGCAATCAATCCCATAGCCTGATCCATATTGTTCCTGTGCTGCATAACCTCAAAGGCGCGAGTCAATGGAGGCTGAACCGCATCCAAACAGGACCATAACCCTCGAGACTGAAGAAGTGTCATCATGCGACCCTTCCAAGTGTGATAATTATGCGGTGTGAGAAGCTCAATAGATCTGTCGGCCATGCTGTGAACTGTGCCTCAACTGCTCTGAATGTGTTTTTTTTTTTATTATTATTTAGTGGTCTTTCAGAACTAGACAGAAGATGCAGAAGGGGTTTGTTTGTTTTGTTTTGGTGTTTATATATTCTGGTTTTCTGATGTAGATGACAGAAAGCAAGAAAAAAGCACCCCCCCACAATGCAAAAATCCAATCCCCAGTACAAACTGAAAGCCAGAAAACAATAAAAAGCAGTAATTGGTATGAGACAAATCTCTGAGTACCTGAAGAATTTTCTGGTGAAATAAACTGCAGATCTGGAAAGAGCACAGAACCACCTTTCTGACGCCTATTCGTTTTCGAAAAACGGAGCAAAATTGAGCAAGTTATGCCCCTCGGAGTGCAAAAATATCATCTGAATTTGACTGCAAAAAACTATATGCAAACTGAATATTTTTGTAGAAATTCATACACCATCAGAATGGGCTCAGAACCAGCTTTCCGAAAATATTTTGTTTTCGAAAAACCGAGTTCGTATGCAAAAGTTATGACCAAAATACCAAAACTGCTCCAAAAAGGTTTGAAGGTTAAGCCTGGAGGTCAGGCTAACCGCTAGCATTAACCGCTAGTTTTTAACCGCTAGCGGTTAACTGACGGCGGCGCCCATAACTGTGTGATTTTTAAAAAAAAAATTTCGGATTGCGTGCCGTACCAGGCCGTACGACCCAGAAATGAAAAATTTTTGCCTCCCGGAGTCACTGTGTCCGATTTCGACGATTTGACAGTCGATTTAGGGGTTTTTGGGCACTCTGAATGCGATGGTGAGGTCCGTTTGGGTTGAAATTGCTCCAAAATTGCAGGTACGCTCTGGATCAGGAACCCTCAAAAAAACATCAAACCCTCGTAGATCTAACACCGTGAAGCCAAATTTGATGAATTTTATATGAAAATAGGGGTTTTTGGATGCTGCGAGCTCAACGGTGAGGTCCGTTTGAGCTCAAAGTGCACCAAAAAAAAACCCTCTATTCCAAATAAAAACTAGAAAACAAACACAGATCTGATGCAACCAAACCTAGATATCTAATCCTTTCAAAAACTGAACAAGCTGCAGCAGATCTGGCTCTGATACCATGTAGGATTTGAGAAATGAAAATCCACAGACCCCGATTAATACCTGCATGCAAAAGACTTGTCACAGAGAAAGAGACAGATCAAGACAAGGGTTTGGCTCTCACAATATGCAAGATGTATTCCAGAAAAATGAAATAGAGCATAAATGAAATACAAGAGATCGATCCTTATAAAAGGAGATCAAAACCTAAAAGGAAAACCTAACCCTAAAGGTGAGTGCATTTAATAATTAATATTAATTATTAAATGACTAATATGTGTGCAAGGCGAAATCTTAAGAGGAGAGTAAAGTTAATTAATTACTTTACTCTAACAAATCACTCATTGCTAAAATATATTCTAACCCAAGTTGATCCACCTATTATTTCATGTGGTTATACACCTATTGAAAATTAGTGAGAATATTCTACCTTAAGAAAGGGATTTATCAATCATATGGATCCTAAAATAAACTAGAACATAAGCAACCTAAGTAGGTCAGGGTGACTTTAGGGATCCTAAAATAGATTTATCTTTGATGAACTCTGATAAACTGTGTTATTATACTATAATTTAGCTAGCAACAACTATTTTGTGTATTTTTCTAACATAAAACACATTGGTAAGTTTCTATGCATTTATCAACATCTTTAGTTTGGTCATTAGTTTGAGGATGATACACTAAAGTCATGTTTAATTAAGTCCCTCCCAAATTAAACCACTCTTCTAGAAAATTTTGGTGAAAGACAGGTCACATTCATTGACAATGGAGTGATAAATTTCATAGACCATTGAGTATTGTGGGCCTAAGAAATGTTATTCTATAATAGTAGTTGTGTATGGCTGAGGCAAGGGGAAAAAATAAACATATATAGTTAGATAATAAAAATGATTGAATTGACCTATTTTCCACCTAATTTATGAAGTCAAATAGTAAATCTATAAAAATATTTGTGCAAGCCATGTCTAGAATAGGAATACATTTTAGAGATCTTATAAGTTTAATTATCCCCCCTTTAGTACATTCTATCTTACATTACACTCAACTACAAAGAAAGGTTCTCATGTCTTTTATTCTTCAAGTTATTCATGAGAGTAGCATGGGTATTGATACATGATAAAAAAAAAGTGCTACAGGAGTAATCAATCCCATGCAAGGGAAATTAGGCATGAAGTTATGGGTAACTAGAGTGAGGGTGTTAAGAGCTTAAAACTATGGGGTCTCTTGTTGAAAATAAACAATAATCTTAAATTTATTTGCCATTGGGGTTTTAGATTCAACCTAATAAATAACACACCTGCCAATAAGAAGATAATATTTAAGTTATCTTTCATAGAATAAGCAAGGTTCAATGAGAATTCATTAGAGTGGGGGGGATTCATGGAGCTCAATATAGGGGATATGGGCTTGGATTGTATAATGGAGTGAAGGGAGTGGAAAGAAACAATCAAGGATTGAGTTTTCTTAGCAAGGGATGTAGGGGAAATAGTAAGGCCTTTCCTTCAAGTGTTAGTTCCAAAACCTTTATTCAACTTAATAAAAGAGGGAATTAGAGTCTAAACACAATTCAAAATAATTTGGGAATAATAGTAATGGGGGCAAGTGAAATACATTGGTGGAAAGCATAGAGTCAAAAAATAAGATCCAATTGAATGGGAGTTTTGGCCTTGTTGAGAATAAATTTCATCACCAACTATTGTAGGGAGTTAAGAAGGAAATGGGGGGGAAACAAAAAAATATGTCACAAATGATTTAAAAGAGGGAAGTCATAGTATGAAGTACAACCATGCTTTTCATTAAGGATGAATTATTTGATGAGATAATTGTTCAATTCATCTCAAGTTTTATACATGTCAACCCTTTTGTGCTATTTTAGAATCTTGGAAACTTCTCTTCTCTTTGGATAAAATTATTCATCACAATTTTATCTTTAGAATTCCCACTCATTTGAATTTAATCCCCTCCATATTTAGGATAATAACTAGGAAAATAAAGTCTTTAGTGGTAGTAAATTTAATACTACCAATAGTAACCTATCCCTCTTTATAAGTTTTGGTGAACTATGTTGAAGTTATTACAGCTTCAAGTTCATCCTTCCAGCCTAATCAATGATATAAAATTGCATATAGCCTTTGGCTATTTATTTTATTGTTATAATTAAAAGTGAAGGAGTGCTTCACTTGGAAATTATATATCTCTCTTTGAGTCGACCCTCCTTGAATTTTGCACCATTTAAATTGTAATTATATTTCTCCTTGGGCCGACTTCTTGTATTTATTATGAAAATGTATTCTTCTTTGGAGGTCGACCTCCCTTGATGTATTCTACCTTGTGTATATATACAAGGTCATTTCACATTCATTATGCATCCATTACACATAAGAAGAATTCACACCTATTAAGGAGAAGTTCACACTTGTCAAGGAGTTTTCCATTTCTAGTAGATCATTGATTACAAGAGGCACATCGACTTTAAGGAGAGGCTATCTATTTGTGTAATCACACCTAAGTGAGGGCGATTCATTGCTGCATTAATTCGACCTTTTGTGGCCAAGTTTGTAAGAAGATTTTTGCTCCTTCGATTATAATATAAGAGAGATATATTTGATGGGTTTTATCCCTCAAGTGGAGGGTTTTCCAAGGGTATATGCTGTGTCTATGTGCTGTATTTTGAATTAAATTCTTCTTATTTCATTTTTGGTCTAAAAAACTAACATGTTATCAAAGTGGGTTTAAGGAAGATCATGATCAGATTTGTTTAAGCAACGATATCTTCATCTCATTTAGAGGCATCTATCTTATTGTCAAGATGGTAAATGGGCTCAAGTATCAAGACTACTCAAGTGATTGGAGTTTGACATGAGTATCTCTACAATATTTGCACTCGTCCACTTCAAGTCTTGTTGCATGATTCTTCAAGCTCATGTGAGCTTTGGAATAGAAGACTTTCTCACATTCACTTTTGAGCACTACCAATCATGGAGAAGATGGTCATGAGACTTCCCAAGCTCAACCAAGAGCATGAAGGCACTTGCAAGGGTTGCGCATTGGGTAAGAATACTAAAGGTAACTTTCATAGTAGTGAAAGTAGATCTAAATGTATTCTTGACCTTACTCATTCTTATTTATGTGGTCCAATGTATGTTGCTTCTTTGAGTGGTTTCTTGTATTATGTTATTTTTATTGATGACTACTCTAGAAAGAATTGGATTTATTTCTTAAAGACTAAAGAATCCAAGGAGGTACTTGAAAGATTCAAAGAATTTAAAGCTCAGGTAGAGAACTTATCTAGGAAAAGGACGAAAGTTCTAAGATCCGACAATGGAGGAGAATATATATTCGACAATTTTCACAATTTATGTGTTGAGGTTGGAATTAAGAGGGACTTCTATGTTCTGTTCAATCCACAATAGAATAGTGTTGCAAAAAGGAAGAAAAGATCGATTGTTGAAGCAGCTAGACCTATGATTCATGATCAGGATCTAAAAACCTTCCTTTGGGCTGAAACATCTAGGACAACTATGTATGTTCATAATAGAATCCCTCACTGAATCTTGAAGAACATAACTCCTGAAGAAGCATTCATAGGGGCGAAGTTGGAAATAAGGCATTTAAGGATCTTTGGTTGTCTAGTATATGTTTATATATATCTAAAGACAAGAGGAAAAAGCTGGAACCGTCTGGAAATAATGGAATATTTGTGGGCTACAACGAGTCTTCAAAAATCCTACAGAGTTTACATTCCAGGTTAGAAATTGATTAAGAACACCAGGGATGTTACATTTGAAGATGTTACATTCAAGAGGTCTAAGGGCATCCACATGGAGATATACAATGATGACCAAGAGTCTCCTCAAGATATGGAAGTTGACCATATTCCTCAAATTCAAAGGGAGACTATTGATCCTAAATAATATGTTTTAGTTGAGCCTTTGGAACCTACTAATGGGCCTACTGACATTGTGATTAGTCATAAGAGACCTATTTGGGCTAGGCAAACAATGCAAGAGGCAGAAAAGTTTGTAACCCTTAAAAGAACTTTCAAAGAAAGAAAGAGACCTCACAAGTTTTTAAGCTATGTTTCCTTGATGAGTCAAATCATTGAGTTTGAGCCTATCAATGTTGAGGAAGCTTCTAGTTAGCAAGAATGGAAAGGTGCTATGGTTAAGGAGTATCAATTCATCCTCAAGAATGATGTTTGGGACATTGTACCTAGACCTAAAGGTAAACATGTTGTATCTTCTAAGTGGCTATTCAAGATCAAGAATTCGGCTGATGGGAGCATCAAGAAGTATATAAGGCAAGATTTATGGCTAGAGGATTCTCTCAGAAAGAGGGAGTTAACTATGAGAAAACCTTTGCTCTAGTAGCTCATTATACATCCATTAGGAACATCATTACTATTGCAACATCTAGAGGATGGAAGATACATCAGATGGATGTGAAGACAACATTTCTAAATGGTGTGATCGAGGAAGAAGTGGGCGTGTGCAAGATCATCATGGAAGAAATAGGACCTTAATGTTGGAGTGAAAAGAGACTGAGAGAGGGTGGGGTGAATTAGTGTTATTAACTTCTTTACCAATTTTAACTGAACCTTAAATAAACTAGATGTATGCTCTCATTTATCAATGATAAACTCATTCATGTATTGAATGCAATCACATAAACAAAAATAAGAATAGTTAACCATATCGATTTAAAGCATTAAAGCACTGAATCAAATGAACCAAAGATACTCAAATAGACACAAGATATGCCGAGTGGAAAACCCTCCTGGGGTAGAAAAACCACTCCTAAACCTATTGCCTTTTTCAGGATTTCATTTCAATAATCATTTTTGACAATGCCTCATAGGCTGATTTCTGAGCACCAACTTAAGGAGCACCAACCCCTCTTTTTAGAGACACCAATCTCAAGGAGCACCAACCCATTTTCTATTTTTCAATAGAACATACAATGATACAGAGGATCTCTTTGTTTCCCTGATTTCTGTCAAGTGTCTCTTGATAGACAATGTGTAGAATTCTCAAATGTCAATAGTGACACTTCAGAGTTCCACCCATTATCAAACCTTAAGATAACTTGAGGAAAATATTGTTATAGTCTCAATACAACTTCTCATCAAACTGTATTACTAGTGGTGTGTACAACTTTATTTTTCTCACATTGTATTTAATACATTTTTCATGATACAGTTCAAAGATAGTTAACACACTGTATTTTTCAAATTTTCAGCTCAAAGGATAAAACCCTATATCTCATTTAAAAAAACTTATATTTTACACTGCTGTTATTTTTTTTCTTTTCAGGTTCTTCAGTAATGATCAAGCCCTAATCTCTCTATTTTCCAATTTTTACATTTTACATCATTACATCCCATGAGTGGTTACAATAGTTGCTCATTTTTCACTTTCAAAGAATTACTCAAAGATGATGATCAGGTTACCATTCCTACTTGCGAGCAACAGTGCCATATGTTACTGTGATCATGAGGGAAGGATCAATCTGAATAAGGTCTTCTGACAGGAATACTCAAGTATTGTGCAAATTTAGAAGGCAGACTGAAAAACTATCCTCTCAACCAGCCTGCACAAATAGTGCTTTAACCAAATAACATCAAGGCATGCATGTAATTTTCAAATAATGGCCACTGAAAAAACTGATACAAAAAAGAAGTAACTGAAAGAATAATGCTTCCATAACTGCAATCATACATTTAAAAGTAGTTACCAAATATTCCAGGAAGGATCTAAAGAGATTCAAACATATTATGATTACCCACAAACATACATCACAAAACCTTTTAAAAACTGACAAGTTAACCTTCAATAGAAATACAGTTATGTTTTGCACTAATTTCACCTTTCCTTTTGCAAAGAAAACTTAACTCGAAATAACCTTGCCTGAGAAGTAACAGATCTATAAAGAAAACCAAAAGAATACTTGAGAGAAGTGATGGAGTTTCTGTCACAAAAGAGTTTACCATATTTGTAGCTAAGCTAAGCAACTCGTGCCTCATTTCTATTTCGAGCTTTCACCCAACGCCAAGAACCTGACAAGAGAAATGACCATGGTGATGGTCTTTTAAGCTTCCCCATTCACTATCCAAGAGTTGCAAAAAACCAGTTGATTACATAGTGAAATGGCTAAGAGCAAGATACCATGGTAGCGGCCAGAATAGGGTTCCAAACCCTTCGTGCAATAGAAGCGAAAATATGACCTAAACTTCCAAAACAGTCAATCGAATTCCTTTACACAAAATGATAATCATTTGGATTCTGAAAGGACAATGATTAATAAATCAAAAATTCATTATACCATTTGACATCTACTTCCTTACCACTCAACTACTTCCACCGCACTACTGCGGTTACCTTTCTGACTACCTGCGATATAGCGGTAGCTGCCTTGCATGCCACTAACCGCTTCCACCGCACTACCGCAGTTACCCTTCTGACTACCCACGGTATATCGATAGCTATCTTTCATGCAGCTAACCGCTTTCACCGCACTACCGCGGTTACCCTTTTGACTACCCATGATATAGCGGTAGCTGCCTTACATGCCGCTAACCACTTTCACTGCACTACTATAGTTACTGGCTTAACTGCCAACGATACCACAGTAAGGTTTATACCTATTGTCGGGTTTTAAGCCTTGTGCATTTTCCTTCATTAACTTGAATGCGATATACTATGCATTCCTATAGTGTACCAAACATATTTTCAATGCCAAAAGATATCCAAAAATATCAAAGTTGATTGCCACCTTGTTATATTCAATGCTATATAATGTGCCAATGCCAAATAATTTCCAATGACTTATGAGGTATAGTGAAGACTAATTTAGCATGTTAAATTCACAATTCCATTTCACATACCATAATCCATTATCAGTTGATTAAGGAAACCTGATAGGGTTTTCTTAAAACTGAAAAGCAACCTACATCTCATACACCCAAGCATCAAGAACCAGATATCATTACCTGATTAATAGAACAAAGAACTTGTAACCAAAATACCTCAACCAAGATCTGTACATGGAGTCAAGATATCAGTGCCACCACATATAGTATCAAAAGTGAAGTAGATATGCCAGTTAGAAAAGCAGATCAACTGAGTAAACTATCACCAAGATGCTAGACTATAATACAAATTGTCATCATGGACAAATTAGCACAATAGAGATTCAAAAAACTCCCCTTTTGTCCTTGATGGCAAAAAATGAGCCACCAAGCCAAAATATAGTACTGGAACCGAACGCTTATAATTCTTCCCCTTTTTGTGACAAGGATAAAGGGAAGTCAACAAAGATAAACTAGAATCAACAATGGAATTCCATGAAGCTATAGATGTAACAATTGAGAAGTAAAGAATGAGTTGTAGGAAGAGCTAACCAACTCCCCCTATCACCAGGATAGACTGATTAAGATAACATAGATTGAGAGACAACTCCCAATCTAGACCTAAGTCTTTCAAAAACATCTTTAGCCAACGGTTTTATAAAAATGTCAGCAACCTGTGCTTGTGTAGGAACATATTGCACAAAAACCTCGTTAGCCAACACCTTTTCACGAAGAAAATGAAAATTAATAGCAATGTGTTTAGTGCGAGAGTGCATTATAGGATTTTTGGAGATATTGATTGCACTAGTATTATGACACATAATAGAAATAGGTTTAGGGATTTCAATACCCATGTCAGATAATGTTTGTGACATCCATATTACCTGAGTATAGCAAGAAGTGGTAGCAATATATTTTGCTTCAATAGTAGAGAGTGAAACAATTTCTTTTTTTTTGTTGTGCCAAGCCACTAAACAATCACCATGAAAGAAGTAGCACCACTGGTGCTTTTCCTATCATCCAGACAACCAACCTAGTCAAAATTAGTATATGCCACTAATGAAAATTCATTACTTTTGGGATACCAGAGTCCATAGTCAATTGTGCCTTGTACATATTTAAGAATCCTTCTAACAACATTAATGTGAGATTCTTTAGGAGATGACTGAAATCGAGCAACCATGCAAAAAACTTGAATTATGTCAGGTCTTGAGGTAGTTAGATATAATAGGCTGCCTATCATTGACCTATAGTCATTTGGGTTGACAACAAGAGAATCATCAACCTTGTTGAGTTTACAGTCGGTAGCCATTGGAGTGCTAACTAGATGATATTCATCCATTTGAAATTTCTTTAACATTTCTCTAACATATCTTGTTTGAGAGAGAAAGATACCTGATTCAAGTTGAGAGATTTGAAGACCTAAGAAGAAGGATAGTTCTCCCAACATAGACATTTCTAATTCAGATTCCATAATCTGTGAGAATTTTTTACTCAAAGCAATGTTGTTGCAACCAAAGATAGTATCATCAACATAAATTTCAACAACTAGAATATCATACCCTTCAATTTTAACATAAATATTGCTGTCTACTCCTCCTCTAATGAAACCTTTTGACTGTAAGTGACAGTCCAATCTAGAGTACCAAGCTCTAGGAGCTTGGTTTAGGCCATATAGAGCCTTTTTCAGCCTGTAGACATGATTGGGTTTGTTTTTACAAGTAAACCCTTCAGGATGTTCTATGTAAACTTCTTCATCCAAATACCCATTCAAAAAGGCAGTTTTAATATCCATTTGATATATAGTAAAGTTCTTGAAAATAGAATATGCCAAGAAAATTCTAATTGATTCAAGTCTAGCTACTAGTGCAAAGGTTTCACCGAAGTCAATACCTTCTTGCTGAGCATATCCTTTGCAGACATATCTAGCCTTGTTGCAAACAACATGGCCATTTTCATCATGTTTATTTCTGAGAATCCACTTACCTTCTAGGACATTTTTGTCATTTGGTCTTGGGACTAGCTCCCAAGTCTGATTTTTCTCAATTTCATCCTACATTGCATTAAGCCAACATTCATCAGTTAGAGATAATTCAATTTTTTTTGGCTCAAACTGAGTTATTAGACAAAAAGCAGTAAGCTCAGCCATGTGAGATTTTTCATCATAGTTAACTATTATTTTCCTTGTTTGAACTCCTACTGATTTATCTCCTATAATCAGATCTTTAGGATGGTTTCTAGCAAGAGATTTTGAAGGAGTTTTAGTTACACATTTTTTAGAGTTGGTTTCAACATCTTCGGATTTTGGTTCAACTAGTTTAGGACTTGCTGATTTTGTTTCAGGCTTTGAAGTTTCAAAGCCTTCAGAATTTATATCAAGTTAAAATTCTTCCTCCTCATCATCCTGCATAGGTTCAACATCTAAAAGCAAATTTTCATCAAATTTGACATTGTCAGATTCAACAATTTTATTCAGCCTATTATTAAAGCATTTAAAGGCTTTGTTGTGAGTAGAGTATTCTAAAAAAATACCTTCATCTGTCTTAGATTGAAAACTCCCTAAGTTATCATCGTCTCTCTTGATAAAAAATTTGCAGCCAAATATTCTAAAATATTTAATTGAGGCAGATTTACCATACCATAGTTCATATGGAGTGAAATTTGATTTCACTCTGATCTAGACTCTATTCAAAATGTAGACAACTATATGAATAGCTTCTTTCCAGTACATGTTTGGCATATTTTCTTCATTCAACATAGTCATTGCCATCTCTTTTACAGTCCTGTTCTTTCTCTCAACTACCCCGTTCTGTTGAGGTGTTCAGGCGGCAACATACTATCTTTTTATGCCATGTCTTTCACATTAATCAATGAATTCTTGTGAGGTGAATTTGCCACCTTTGTCAGATCTTAGACATTTCAATTTTAAATCTGACTCTCTTTCTACCATTTTTCTAAAAACTTTAAAATGTTCAAAAGATTCTGATTTATTCTTGAGAAAGGTAACCCACACCATACGAGAGTAGTCATCAACAAATAGCATGAAATATTTCTCACCATTTATAGATCTAGTCCTTGTAGGACCACATAAGTTAGTATGAACAATTTGCAGAGGTTTAGTAGATGAATGTTCTTTGGATTTAAAGCTTACCTTAGTTTGCTTTCCTTTGAAACATTCTTTACATATTGCATTATCAGTCTTTTTTCAGAATGGGCAGACCTCTTACATTCTGATTTTTACTAATTCTGACCATATTGTCAAAATTAATATGACCTAGTCTCTTGTGCCACAAAAAAATTTCTTCAACATGACTCATTAAGCACATACCCTGATTGTTTTCATTTCCAAAAGTGTCAAGTAAATTGTAGACATTTCCCTTAGTCCTTCTTCCAGTAGCAATAGCTTTTCCAATCTTATTTTTGATTTCACACCCCTATGAAGTGAACAGGACTTGATAGGCACTGCCACAAATTTGACTGACACTTAGAAGGTTATGTTTTAATCCTTCTACATAATACAAATTGTAAATAGGAGTGTCTTAATTCAGAAAAAGAGAACCTCTACCTTTGATTTGAATTCCAGATTTGTCTCCAAACTTTACGTATCCACCTACATAGTCTTCTAGATTAGTAAATTTTTTTTTACCAGTCATGTGGTTTGAACAACCACTGTCTAGGACCCATATGTCCTTTTTCTTGGAGTAGAATGCAATTTGAACTAACATGGTTTGCTCTATGTTGTTGACAGCTTTGGGTTTCCAGACCCTTATAGATTTCCACTATTTATTCTACTGATCAACATTATATTGCTTAGCAGAATGACCCAAAGACTTGCATGTGAAACATCTAATCTGTCTTGCAAGGCTATGATTCTACCTAACACCAAATCTGGGAGTTCTACGGCATAAATATGAAAGAATTCACCTTGTGACCAAATTTGTTGCAGAAGTAACAATATCCATAAAAGAAAGGGTAAGAATTATAAGCCATTTTGTTGCTCCTAAAAGGATGAACATGATCCTTATCAAAGTCAGGATGTTTGAGTTTAGGAATTTTGTTTCCAACAACAACATTGTCCTTAGCACTGTTATTTGAACATTCACCTTTCACAAAACCAATACCAATTTTGTCACTGTTCAGTTTTTGTTTACTGAGCATGTCATTCAGTTTAAGAGTGCTCTCATATTTCTCAATGGTCTTTCTAAGATCTACAATCTCATGTTCAAGTTTTTTAATTTATTGATCTTTAAAGATTATGCCAATACGAAGACATTCTTCAACTCTCTTGGATTCTTCAAGCTGAGTTTATAATGAGACTATCTCAAGATTTATGATTTTCTCCTATGAAATACCTTGAGCAGTATTTTGTTCTTAAGCACGCATTTATTTTTTAAGTTTCCTTAGCTCTTTTAGAGCACATTTCAGTTCCCCTTCATAATCTGCTTCGCCATCTTCAACATCATTGCTGTTAGTTTCATCTTGTTGAATGATTTCAGCCATGAATACATTTTTATCCTCTTCATCTAAAGAATCTTCAGCTTCAGAGTCTGTTTCATTTTTGTTGAACAAACTTTTCTTCTTTTTGAAATTTAATTTTTGTTTGGGTCTATAAGCCTTTTTCTTGGTGAGTTTTTCAGATTTTTCGATATCACTACTTGTGTTAGCATAGGGGCACTTTGCAAAAAAGTGGCCTATTTTGCCACAGTTAAAGCATTTGAAGGGAAGTTTTCCCTTATACTTTCTAGAACCCTGTTTGAGTTTCCTCACAAAGTGGGATTCTTTGGAATCGAAAAGTTCTAATTCAGTGGGCTCATCCTTATCTTTCCTTTCAGTATTGGTAGTAGTTTCTTTTGTAGAAGTATTGTTTTTGCTAATCCTTATTTCATAGGCAGTCAGGGTTCCTTGTAGGCTGTCAAGGGTAAGTTGGGAAAAATGTTTCTTCTCTTCTAGAGTAGCAACCTTAGCTTTAAAATTTGTTGGCAAGGTTTTGATGACCTTAGTTACAACATCAAATTCCTTAACTTCTTCTCCTAGACCCTTCATGACATTTACTATTTCATCAACTCTCAAAAAGTAGTCAACAACTTTCTCATCATCCCTCATTTTTAGATCTTCAAAGTGGTGTTTTAAAGTGAGGACTTTAGACTATTTTACCTTTTCATTTCCTTGATAGATAGTTTCAAGTTTAACCTAGATTTCCCTACCAGAGGTGCAGTGCATGACTTTTATAAAGACATCTTTAGTCAGTGCACACAAAAGAGCATGTTTTTCTCTTGCATTGGTTTCATATATTTTCTTTTCACCAGAAGTAGTAGGAAAAGTAGATGGTACAATGTACCTAGACAATACTATGCTCCAGACATCGAGGTCAATAGTAGTTAAATAAGTCTCCATTTTGATTTTCCAGAATACATAATCAGATCCATCAAATAATGGAGCTCTATTCATGGAAGTACCTTCATGAGCTTGAGACATTTTAAATAGACTCCAATGCCAGAATCAATCCTAGGTTGGAAAGACCTATCAAAGGACCCTAGGCTCTCATACCAATTATTGGAGTGAAAAGACACTGAGAGGGTGGGGGGGGGTGAATCAGTGTTATTAACTTCTTTACCAATTTTAACTAAACCTAAAATAAACTAGATGTATGCTCTCATTTATGGCTATGTGCAGGATCATCATGGAAAAAACAGGCCCTTAAGTGGCAATAAAATTCATAAAATCAGAGTTAGGAAACTTGACGTAAAAAATTGAATAAGTTATCTATATTATTTAAAAACTATGTAAGAATAGAATATGTAGAAAATTGAATGTAGTTTCTAAAATACTAAGTTTATTTTAAAAAGAAAAAAATCTATTTGGTGAAAATTTGAAATTTCACTGCAGTATTACTTAAATTTTAGGGAAAAAATAAGTAGGTGTTTGTCTGACCACCCTAACCACAATATAATGATAATATTTTTTTATAATATTTTAGATATAAGTAGGGGACTCATGTCCCAATGTGATGCATATTTTTTTGTAATTTTTTTCCAAGTAAATAATTAATTATGAATTTTTTATTACAAATTTTTAAAAATATAAAAACTCGTATGTCTGACCACCTTAACTTGGTCAAAACTTCATGAAATTCATTTTTTTTTTTTTAATCCTATAGTATGTGAAGCATAAAATGTGACGCATGTTTTGGATTCAAAAAATGTGATACCGTTTGAAATCTATAGATTTTTTTCAATCAACCTATCAATTAGGACTTTAGTCGTAATTCAAATAGAAAATGAATAATAAATATTTATTACATTCAAAGTAAAATATAATTTATATTGGTGGAAAGCTTCAAATCTCCTTTAAAAATCCTTTTTGTTTCATCAATTTTGGGTAAAAAAAAAGTCGCCAGCCACATGGGCCATCATATCACTTAGATATCGCCACTTTTTGGCCCATCATGATCTTGCACATACCCTTATGAATGATAAACTCATTCATGTATTGAATACAATCACATAAACTGAAATGAGAATAGCTAACCATATCGATTTAAAGCATTAAAGCACTAAATAAAATGAACCACAGATACTCAAATAGACACAAGATATGCCGAGTCGAAAACCCTCCCGGGGTAGAAAAACCACTCTTGAACCTATTGCCTTTTTCAGGCTTTCAATTCAATAATCATTTTTGACAATGCCTCATAGGCTGATTTTTGAGCACCAACTCAAGGAGCACCAACCCCTCCTTTTAGAGACACCAATCTCAAGGAGCACCAACCCCTTTTCTATTTTTCAATAGAACATACAATGATACAGAGGATCTCTCTGTTTCCCTGATTTCTTTCAAGTGCCTCTTGATAGACAATGTGTAGAATTCTCAAATGTCAATAGTGACACTTTAGAGTTCCACCCATTATCAAGCCTTAAGACAACTTGAGGAAAATATTGTTACAGTATCAATACAACTTCTCATCAAACTGTATTACTAGTGGTGTGTACAAATTTCTTTTTCTCACAGTGTATTTCATACATTTTTCATGATACAGTTCAAAGACAGTTAACACACTGTATTTTTCAAAATTTCAGCTCAAAGGATAAAACCCTATATCTCATTTAAAAACATATTTTGCACTGCTGTCATTTTTTTCTTTTTAGGTTTTTCAGTAATGATCAAGCCCTAATCTCTCTGTTTTCCAATTTTTACATTTTACATCATTACATCCCATGAAGGGTTACAACAGTTTCTCATTTTTCACTTTCAAAGAATTACTCAAAGATGATGATCAGGTTACCATTGCTACTTGTGAGCAATAGTGCTAGATGTCACCGTGATCATGAGGGAAGGATCAATCTGAATAAGGTCTTCTAACAAGAATACTCAAGTATTGTGCAAATTTAGAAGGCAGACTGAATAACTGTCCTCTCAAGTAGCCTACACAAATAGTGCTTTAACCAAACAGCATCAAGGCATGCATGTAATTTTCAAATAATGGCCACTGAAAAAATAGTTGTAAAAAAGAATTAACTAAAAGAACAATGCTTCCATAACCGAAATCATACATTTAAGAGCAGTTACGAAAGATTCTGGGAAGGATCTAAAGAGATTCAAACATATTATGATTACCCACAAATAGACATCATAAAACCTTTTTAAAAATGACAAGTTAACCTTCAATAGAAATACAGTCATGTTTTGGAGTGATCATTTTAGATTTTATCATGAAAGTAATAGACTGATTTCACCTTTCCTTTTGTAAAGAAAACTTAACTCGAAATAACCTTGCCTGAGAAGTAACGGATCTGTAAAGAAAACTGAAAGAATACCTAAGGATAGTGATGGAGTTGCTATCACAAAAGAGTTTACCAGATTTGCAGCTAAGCTGAGCAACCCATGCCTCATTTCTATTTCGAGCTTTCACCCGAATCCAATAACTTGACAAGAGAAATGACCATGGTGATGGTCTTTCAAGCTTCCCCATTCATTGTCCAAGAGTTTCAGAAAGCCAGTCGATTACATAGTGAAATAATTGAGAGAAAGAAACCATGGTGGCGACCAGAATAGGGTTCCAAACCCTTCGTGTAAGAGAAGCGAAAATATGACCTAAACTTCCAAAACAGTCAATCGAATTCCTTTACACAAAATGATAATCATTTGGAGTTTGAAAGGATAGTGATTAATAAATCAAAAACTAATTATACCATTTGACATTCGCTTCCTTACCGCTCAACCGCTTCCACTACACTACCGTGGTTACCTTTTTGACTACCCACGGTATAGCGATAGTTGCCTTGCATGCCACTAACTGCTTCCACCACACTACCATAGTTGCCCTTCTGTCTACCTATGGTATAGAAGTAGCTGTCTTGCATGCCACTAACCGCTATCACTGCACTACCACGGTTACCCTTCTGACTACCCGTGGTATAGCAGTAGCTTCCTTACATGTCGCTAACCGCTTTCACCGCACTACTACGATTACTGGCTTAATTGCCAGCGGTACCGTGTTAAGCTTTATACCTACTATCGACTTTTAAGCCTTGTGCATTTTCCATAATTAACCCGAATGCAATATACTATGCATTCCTATAGTGTGCCAAACATATTTTCAATGCCAAAAGATATCCAAAAATATCAAAGTCGATTGCCACCTTGTTATATTCAATGCTATATAATGTGCCAATGCCAAATAATGTCCAATGACTTATGAGGTATAGTGAGGACTAATTTAGCATGTTAAATTCACAATGCCATTTCACATACCATAATCCATTATCAGTTGATTAAGGAAACCCGATAGGTTTTTCTTAAAACTTAAAAGAAACCTGCATCTCATAAACCCAAGCATCAAGAACAAGAGATCATTACCTGATTAATAGAACAAAGAACCTGTAACTAGAATACCTCAACCAAGATCTGCATATGGAGTCAAGATATCAATGCCACCATATATAGTATCAAAATTGAAGTAGATATGCCAATCAAAAAAGGAGATCAATTGAGTAAACTATCACCAAGATTCCAGACTGTAATACAAATTGTCATCAAGGACAAATTAGCACAATAGAGATTCAACATTTAAGTGGCAATAAAATTTAGAAAAATCAGAGTTAGGCAACTTAACGTAAAAATTTGAATAAGTAAACTATATTATTTCAAAATTATGTAATTTTTTTCCAAGTAAATAATTAATTATGATTTTTTTATTACAAATTTTAAAAAATATTAAAAACTCTATAGTCTGACCACCTTAACTTGGTCAAAACTTCATGAAATTCAATTTTTTTTTTTTAATCCTATAGTATGTGAAGCATAGAATGTGATGCATGTTTCAAATTCAAAAAATGTGATACCCTTTGAAAGCTATAGATGTTTTTCAATCAGCCTATCAATCAGGACTTTAGTCGTAATTCAAATAGAAAATGAATAATAATTATTTATTAAATTCAAAGTAAAGCATAATTTATATTGGTCGAAAGCTAAGAATCTCCTTTAAAAACCCTTTTAGTTTCATCAATTTTGGGTAAAAAAAAAATCGTTAGCCAAATGGGCCATCATATCATTTACATATCGCCACTTTTTGGCCCATTTTGATCCTACACATACCCATGTATACACTGAGCAACCTGAGGGCTTTGAGGTTCATGGAAGAGAGTCTCATGTTTGTTTATTAAAGAAGGATTTATATGGCCTTAAGCAGGCTCCACGTGCTTGGTCTGAAAGAATTGATCAATACCTGATGAGCTTAGGCTTCTCTAAGAATGATGTTGATTCAAACCTATACTTCAAGGTAATTGATGGCGAAGTATTAATCTTGGTTCTATATGTTGATGATCTAATTCCTATTGGAGAAGATCACCTTATTGTCAAATGTAAGAAGGAGTTAGCTTCTGAATTTGAAATGATGGATCTTGGTCTCATGCACTACTTCCTTGGTTTAGAAGCTTGGAAGAAGCTGAATGAGATCATTCTAAGTCAAAGGAAGTATACTATTGACATCGTGAAGAGATTTGGTATGATGGATTACAAATCCATGTCTACACCTATGGAAACCAATTTTTAGAAACTTAAGGAGGCTGCAACTAGTTCATATATGCTAGATCCTACTATGTATAGGTAATTGATTGGATCTTTGATGTATCTAGTCAATACTAGACCATATATTTGCTATGCAATGAGTGCACTTAGTTAGTTCATGTGTTAACCAAATAAAATGCATCTAGGTACAGCGAAGCATGTTCAGAGATACTTGTGTGGCGTAGTTAGATATGGCTTGAGATATTCTTTTGGTGTAGATCTGAAGCTGGATGGATATATTGATTCTGATTGGGCAAGGCATGTCACTAATTGAAAGAGCATCTCTGGATGTTGTTTTAGTTTGGGATCTGCAATGATTTCCTGGTGTAGTACAAAGTAGTCTTTAGTGGCACTAAGCACCGTAGAGGCTGAGTATATTGTAGCTTGTGTGGAAGCTAGAGAAGTAGTGTGGCTTTCAAAGCTCCTTACAAGATTGTTTAGACAATCATTGGAGATGACTGTCATTAATTTTGATAATAAAATATGTGTGAATCTTTCTGTCAACCAAGTGTTTCATGACAGAATTAAACAAGTTGAGATCAAATACCACTATATCAGAGATATGGTATTGAGGAAAGCAATCCAGTTGAAGTATATTAGCACTGATGAGTAGATGTGAAACATTATCACCAAGCCTCTTGATAGAGTAAAGTTTGTGTATTTTTGAGACAAGCTTGGTATTGTGGAGAATGAACCCCTAGTTGAGAAAGAGTCTCAGTATCAGTGATCTTCAAATTTTCTTTAATGCATTTCTCTTTGTTAGAGACATTTAAGGTGCAAGCCCTTGTCAATGCATTTCTCTCTATGAGAGAATTTCAAGGTGAAAGCCCTTGTTTCCACCCTCTAGGAGAGCCATGGTGGATGTCATGTGTGTGATGCCATGACAACATCATGTGAGAGAGTCCGTGATGATTTTTCTTGTACTAGTGTTTTTCACCCTCTGGGAGATCCATGGTGAATGTCACAGTGAGGTAGCAATATCACGTTTAAGTGATGGGAACTTATGTGCATTTTCCATACATGGGAGATCCATGATGGTTAATATCATGACGAGGTGATATGTTCCTTTTCCATACATGGGAGATCCATGATGGTTAATATCACAATGAGGTGATATGATTCTTTTTAACATATGGAAGTACCATAGTGGTTGACATCACAATGAGGTGATGTGTCTTGTACAACTGGAAGTATTCCTCCCTAAATGAGAGGGAGTGTTGAAGTTATTGCAGCTTTGGGTTCATCCTTCCAGCCTAATCAATGATATAAAATTGTATATAGCCTTTGGCTATTTATTTTATTGTTATAATTAAAAGTGAAGGGTCGCTTCACTTGGAAATTATATATCTCTCTTTTAGCCGACCCTCCTTGAAGTTTGCACCATTTAAATTTTAATTATATTTATCCTTGGGCCGACTTCTTGTATTTATTATGAAAATGTATTCTTCTTTGGTGGCCGACCTCCCTCGATGTATTCTACCTCATGTATATATACAAGGTCATTTCCCATTCATTATGCATCCATTACACACAAGAATAATTCACACCTATTTAGGAGAAGTTCACACTTGTCAAGGAATTTTCCATTTCTAACAGATCATTGACTGTAGGAGGCAGATCGAATTTAAGGAGAGGCTATCTATTTGTGTATTCACACCTAAGTGAGGGTGATTCATCGTAGCATTAATTCAACCTTTTGTGGCCAAGTTTGTAAACATATTTTTGCTCCTTCGATTATAATATAAGAGAGATATCTTTTCTGGGTTTTTCTCCCTCAAGAGGAGGGTTTTCCCAAGGTATATGTTGTGTCTATGTGTTGTATTTTGAATTAAATTTCTTCTTATTTCATTTCTGGTCCAAAAACTAACAAACTACATGTTTGAAATGGAAAGATTGTGACCCTTAAAATTCTCCAAGTAATAATCTACCACAATTCCTAAAATGTACTTTTAATGATTTCACATGACATGGGCCCCATCCAATATCATTCTCCTCCCATACTATTCATCAAGGGCCACCAAGGAAAAGCATAGTCTAAAACCTTCTATCTAGTAGAGAAACGCTCAAAATTCTAATTTTAGGATAAAATTTCCTTGAGGAAAAATATGGAGAGAAAATACACCATCAAATACCAAAGTGAGAGCCTTTCCTTTGTGAAAATTTAATCTTTTTGTTATATAAAGATGAAAGATAATAACTCCAAAAATAACTAGTGTATAATCATCTAGGGGAGCATGTGGGAAATTGGTGGATTTATCATAAAAATGAAGGATGACTTGATACTAGTCAAATACCTATAAAAATTCCACAATCCTAACATAAATTTTAAAATCGCCAATTTTGTGGTTTTTCTGCAAGTATGAAGGTTTTTTCATTGATTTCAAAAATAATATGTTGTCATTGATGATATATTCATGATTCAAATGTCAAGGATACTGAGAAAATTGATAAAATAAGGAAATAGGGTGTTGTAGTGTTGTTTTGGCTTGTAGAGGTGTTCTAGTTTTGCTTTATATTTCTTCTAGGGTGAAGATCTAATTTTGTGATTTGGATATGTTGGTTAGAGATGTTCAGAGTTTTTATATTAGAGAATTTTGGTTTTTGGAATGCTAGTCAGAGGAAGTTGTGTTCACTAGTGTGTCAACTGGTTTTACGGTGTTATGTACAGAGGTTTTAGGGAGAAATGTGTTTTCTTCACATTTCTCCATAGTTGCATTTTAGGAATTTTGGTTTTGAAGGAGAGTTGATGATGTTGTTCTCTTGTATATGTCAAGAGGATTCATGGCTAGGCATATCAAAAGAAGGTCTTATGAGTTACAAATTATTGTAGTGTTTGACAATGTTGTCTGAATAAACAGTATTTTATAATCTTTAGTTGAGATTTATTGCAAACGATTTTATTGGTTTCTAGGATGTTATTGGATCACGTTTAGGTGAAGTTTGTTGTTTGAAAGTTTTAGATTGATCAAAGGAGGCATGTAATTCAAATTTTAATGTGTCTTCATAGGTAATGACCGACCTGGTGTTTACAATACATTCAAATATGTTCAAGTGTTAATGAAGGTGAAGTGTGGTGTGTGAGTTTTAATTTGGGTCCCAATTAAGTATTTCTTTGGTCCACTTTCATTCCTATCCACCATAAGAATGTCTAGTTCTGACCTAATTTAAAATTGCAAAGTGTGAAGCATGTATTGTCGACCTTGGAGAAAGTTGTCAAGGTTGAGGATGATATAAGTGTGAGTTGAGATGTTGAAGGTTTTCAAGACATAAATAATAGAGGTGTGTGATGCAAGTGATGTGAATCGTTGTAGAGTAGAAAATGAGTTTGAGAAGAGTAGTATGAACTTCAAAGTGTTGGACTTCATAATGTAGTGAGTTGAAGGTGTCCACAATTATTCAAGCAAGACTATGAAAGTGTTGGAGCTATTGTGGCAGATTCTCTATTTTCATTGAGAAGTTTCTCTCTACATAACATTTCTCTCCTATCTTATTTTTTCTTTCTATGGCAGTGAGACTTTTTGGACAATGCATCCTATTTTGGTAGTGAGCCCTTGTATTGGTTTTGCAATTACTTATATTGTGAGCTAATCCTCACCATGGTTTTTCCCTCATTGGTTTTTCCTTGTAACTATATGGTGTTATCTTGTTTATGGTGTTGTTATTTCAATTTTTGTTATCTGCATTTCATGATTAATCACTTTAACAAAATACTTGGGTTTATTGAATGCATGTGTATTTGTTTTGTATTGAGGGTTTTTATGATTTTATTTGGTACAATTGATTCACCTCCACCTCAATTGTCTTGTTCATTTAACAATTGGTATTAGAGCAAGGTTCCTTAAAGAAGATCTTAATAGCTAGAGGTAGATCTGGGGTGGTGAAAATGATAGGTTGTCATAGATTTGATGGAACAAACTATGCATTATGGAAGACAAATATGGATGGATATCTAGCATCTCATAACTATGAGATTGAAAAGGAAATAAAGAATCAATATGTTGCACCTCTGAATGGTTTGAGCACAATTGATGAGATCAAGGCGCATGAAACAAATGGTAAGGAAAGATTTATTCATGTGAACAATCTTTCAAATTATGAATTGGTAAAAGTTATGAATCTTAAGACTGCTAAAGAAGTTTGGGATAAGCTTTAGAGTATTTATGAAGGAGATGACAAGGTTAAACAAGTGAAGCTATAGAATCTAAAGGCATAATTTGAGACCTTTCGAATGTTTGAAGATGAAACAATTATAATATACATGTAGAGGGTTGATGAACTAGAAAGTGTGATGAGAGGTATTGGTGCGCAAGTCAAAGAACCAAGAGTGGTAAAGAAAGTTCTCAAATCTCTTCCCGATTCTTATAGTGAAATGGTATCTTCTATTGAGGAAGTTACAAATTTTAATACTTATTCTAGAGATTAGTTGATTGGTATGTTAACTTCATTTGAAATGAGAAAACCTAGCTTGAGAAATGGTACAAAATGGGAGACTCCTTTCAAGGCTAGAAAATCAGAAAATATTGAAGATTCAGATGGAGAATATCTTGATGATCTGTGGAAGCTAGCTTTGTAAAAAGGATGAAAAAGGGCACTGGTAAGTACAAAGGTAAACTACCTTTCAAATTTTATAGCTTTGGAAATATAGGTCATTATGCTTCAAGATGTCCAAATAGAGTTGTGAACAATAAAATTAAGGAGAAAAAAGGAAAGATGATTAAAAATAAGTTGCTATGGTAGAGAAGATGCAAATGTTTCTGATGATGAATCTGATTACAGAGATGATGATGGATTCTTTTTCTTGGCTATAAAATATGAATCTACTTCTACTAACTCTGAAAGTTGTGTGAAGGAAATTGTTTCAGAAAAGAAGGATAAGATTGAAGTTACTTTGGTATCTACTTTTCATGCTAGCTAGACAAGATAAGAACTATTGGGTTGTTGATAGAGGTTGCTCTAATCACATGATCAGAGATAAGAGTACATTTTTTAAACTTTAAAAGTATGGTGGAGGATTAGTTAAATTTGTAGATGATTTAGGAGATAAGATTTGTGGAATAGGTTCAATTAGATTTGATGGAAAGCATAATACTAAAGATGTTTACTATGTTGAAGGCTTAAGGAATAATCTATTGAGTGTTGGGAAAATGTGTAGCAAAGGATATAATATTGTGTTTAAGGATGAAAGTTGTGAGATTAGAAAATGATCTGGAACAATGATTTATGCTAGTAAGAGGAAAGATGGAAATATCTATTAGCTTAAGGGTGTTGATGGTCATTGCTTTATGACTTACATTAATGATAATTGGTTATGACACCGAAGCATGTGTCACATGAACTGTGAAAATATGGTTAGAATCAGTTCAATTCATGTAGTGAAAAACCTACCAAGAATTATAAATCCTATCATTCACATTTGCAAAGATTGTAGATTAAAAAAAAAAAAAAGGAGTAGTTTCAAAGGAAAATAGCAGTCTACTATCGGACTATTGGAATTTATACATACAGATCTTTGTGGTTCTATAAGGGTAAGAAGTCTTGAAGGTGAAATGTATTTCATTATTTTGATTTATTATTACTCTAAAATGACAAGTGTTACTTTTCTTAGAGAAAAACCTAAAGCTCTAGATAAATTTAAAGCATTTAAAGCTATGGTTGAGAATGAAATGGATTTGAAAATTAAATTTTTGAGGTAAAATAGAGGTGGAGAATTTTTTGGCATATGGATTGTAAGTGTTGTCATTGATGGAAACCTAAGTCATGCATCTGATCTACAATACAGTTTTGGTTTACATCAGCAGAACAAGGTGAAGAATAGGGCATACATTTATAGGCATAAAAGTTGATCTGAATACTTCATCGAACTATTATTTTGGGTTGTGGATCTTAGATAAAGGTTTATTGATTTTTTAATACATTATTCAAGAATTATATCGATGTACAGTCACTAGTACGTGATCTAGGAGATTTGGTGCACTAAGTTGTTGACTATCTATGCTAGAAGGCCGACTTGGAAAATAATTAATCGTAGATGTATAAGGAGTAATTAATCAAATGTTTTTGTGCTCTATTATGTTTTTTAAGGTCCTCTCTTTGTATTAACTGACTTTGGAGGATGCACATAAAGAATTAGTGATGGATCTGGCCGAAATTTGAGAACTAAATGTTTTATGAAGCTGGCATAAGAATGATCAAATCCTTGATAGAAGATATATATATAAGATCAGTTTAATCATTTTAGTGTGTGTCATATGTGGAGAATTATGTGAAGATAGCGAATGAAAATATGGTGTGAAATTCAGTAGATTAATAGTGCAAATTTGTCTATGTGTGATGCTAAGAGAAGAGCAAAGCAAATCCAAAATCTAATCTATGAGCTTCACCAAAACTATAACTTGGCATGAATAGATGCTACTATCTCAGTTCATCCTTTAGATGATTTTAATCTGAAATTTTGTAAGGAATTAAGCCTTCCCTTTTGAGTAGTGAGCTCTAGGCAGTGTGCTTGAATGAAAGTGCATCCCTTTTGTTAAACTTTATTTAAGTACTCAAATTATGGATTAACAACCTCCATCATGGTTTTTCCCAATAGGGTTTCCACACAAAATCTATTTTTCATGGTGTTATGAATGTTTCCTTTGAATGCTTGCATCTTTCTTTTAATGTAACGATAGAAAGGTTGAGTTTTAGATTAACTAAGTTAAGATTTGTTGAACATTGATTCACCCACCCCTCTCAGGGACTCTAGTAGTCTTTAACAACAATTTTTGGTGGCACTTGATGAACTTGATTAGTCTAAAGAAGAAGTACAAGAATTGAAAGGAAATCTTAGGGATGTTAAGAATTTCATTCAGTCATTAGAGGATCATATTGTTAAATACAGGGAGAAAAGGAAGAATATTTGTGATCAGATCAAGAAATAAGAGAGTGAAAACATGGACGATTCTCACCTAAATCAAACCTTGAAGGAAATAACTAAAGAATGTGAAAAGCTTGCTAGAGAAAATGCTACCCTAAAGCATGAGATGGAATCTATGGTGATGAATCTGACTAAAGAGATTGATGAAAGGACGAAGAACAAAGAGAATCTAGCTCAGTCCTTAAAGGAGGAATCTGATGAACAAAAAAGAATAAATGAAGAATTCGCTCAGCTGAAAAGTGAATTGCAACAATACAGAAACAATGAATAAGAACTTGGTAAGCAAATTGTTATCCTCAGAAATGAACTTACTACTATGCAAATGAGTACAAAGATAAGTTTAAGATAAGTTTAGTCAAGCTTGATGAGCCGACTCAAGGAAAATGAGTGGAAATGATAAGAGAGGTCCTGGATATGAAAAAGGAGAAAGTTCTAGACATGGACAAAAGAATTTCAGACAAGAAAATCTGATGAACAAAGTTGGAAGGTATCCGATAAGACAACCTAATGCTCAAAAATTTAACTAATACTATTTTGCTTGCAATAAATTTGGCCACAAAGCTACTCAGTGTAGAAGTAGTATGAAGTCAAGAGATACATAATTTTCTGGTTAGTGTTTCAAATGCAAGAAGTTTGGTCATAAATCAAATGAATGTAGAAATATGTCAAACTACTCTGTCAATAGAAAGAATGTTGAATGTTACACATGTGGGAGATTTGGAGATATTGCTAATAAATGCAGATCAAGAAGAAATCAATGGAATGAATGGTTTGGACAAGGAAGCACTGTGTGCTACAATTGCAAAAAATATGGTCACATTGCAAGATTCTATAGAAACAAAACTGTGGATAGAATAAGTCCAATATACAGAGGTAGAAATATACAAGGAAATGACAATGGAAAAGGAAAAGTGACTACGGATGAGATAAGAGATGAGATGAAGAAGACATGGGTAAGGAAGAATGATTCTGATGTTGGAAATGGTTCTACACTGAAACCTGATTCCGGTAACTCGTTTGGTAATTGATTTCAGGCCACTGGCATAGGGGGAGTTTTTTAGAAAATATTTCCTCCACTGTCTATGGATGCTACCAAAACGTGAAGAATATTCAAGAAGGTGTATTTATGATGTGAAGAGGTTTTGGAGAACTTTCACAAGAAAATAAAATGAATTCATAGGTTTGCAAGAGATTTTTTCTCTCGTTGTCTGAGAAAATAGAGCATCTCGAAAAATTAGGGAAAATGCATTTATTGCATGTGTGTGAAGTATAAAATTCAAGTTGGAATCATTATTTGTCACTTTGCATCGAAGAAGAGAAGAAGGAGAGCACTCACTAGAAGAATTTTGAAGTAGATAAATTGATTTTCCATCAAAACTCGAAATCTATCAAGTATTTCAATTATCTTCAGAATTTTCATATTATTTGGTGTGTGGTTGTTAAACCTAAGTGTGAAAGGAAAATAGAACAAATAAAGAGGACAATCATTTTTGATGAATTCAATAGTGGAAAAATTAGGTCCATGAGGAATTTTCTATTACACAATGAATTGAAGCAATTGAGTGAAGCCAAGCACAAAAAAATGGATATTTGGAATGAGTTTTCGTACTTTGAGGACGCAAAATTTATCAAATTCGTCTTGAGAAGATTACATGATGATACTTTAACTTTGGACAAACCCTACATCATTTCAAAGGAGGTATTTGAGAATTTGACTGGATTATGCAAAATCGGAGATATACCAAGGAAGAAATCCATTCGGAACAAGTAGAAACCCTAACTAGAATAATCAAATATTAAAGGGCACTGATAATTGTAAAAATCAAGAATCATGTTACAAAATACATTGCACATGGAATTTCATATAAAGTCTTTTTTAGAAACTAAGAAGGAGCGACCTCAGCTGGTGCAGTCTATATTTCTCATAAGATGATAATTGAAGGTAAGGACTTTGACCTGTGTGGGTTGATAAAGGATCAAATAATGGAGAATGTGAAATTGAAAAAAGAAACAGCCTACCCTTTTAGGTTTGGTACTTTGATCATATGCTTAGTAATGTATTTTCTAAATTGCTTTCCAAAGATCAACAATGTGGTGTGGAAAACAAATGAACCGATTTGCAAACAAATATACTCATATTCTAGGAGCTTGGCTGATTAGGATCTAGAATTTGAAAATTTCTTTAAGAATGTGCTTGGAAAGTGTGGTTCAATCAATATTTCCCCTTTGGTAAGAACAATGGAATTTGGTTCCTCTTCTAGTGTCATGGATAAAAAGCAGAAAAGAGAAAAATAAGTTGTTGAATACAACCCTTTGGAATGCAAAGTTCCCATAATTGAGGGAAAAAGGTAAAGAAAAGGAGATTGTCGATACTTTAGATGAAGAATCTGATGAAGAAACTATGGACTCACAAAAAAATGAATCAGAACCAAAAAAAGCCAGTGAGGAAGAAGATGATTTGACAAAGGAAATATTGCAGCAACTTATTCAGGAAGAAGGTGGAATGCAGAAGATCACTGGGTTATGGTCTATTAGACCATCATATGATCAAGATATGATCTTGAGTGTATTAAATGCTCACGTCGAGCATTGCAAGATAAAATTGGAAAGTTTGCAGAACATTCTACTTGAGGAATTGATTGAATGCAGTAAAGAATCAATGAACTCTGGAAATAAAGACAAATAAGAAGGTGAAGTTATCTCTCACCTAAAGGAGCAGTTTAGAATATCACTTACCAAACTAAAGAAGAAAATTAATGAATTGAGGTAATTAATAAATTCAGCTAATAGCATCTACAACTATTACATACATTGGCCCCATGCAATTAGTAATTACAAAGATCAATTGGAATAGATTGAAACATACTTGAATGGAATTGGTAAAAGCTTTGACATGTTGCAGGATCAGGATGGCACCATCAGAAAAAAGGATTCAGGAGTTACAATTTGAACACACTAAAATTCAATTCACCAAGAACACACTTGCTGATACTTTTTGGAAGGTAAAGGATATGACATAATGCAAATTAGAGCAGATGATGGAGATATTAAGGAAAGGTGAGAAACTCAGAGAAGCAATTACAATTCTAGAATATTTAACTAAAATTATCAACAAAACATCCAAGAATAATAGTTTGATCATTATCATTGGGATCACAATAGATTATCAGAAGAAATTCCTTTCGAAAATGAAGAAAAATCATAAGATAATTTTCTGAAGTAGTAATCAATTGTTTTATTTTTGAAGTTTTGGTCTAAGGGGGAGAATTGTCGGTACATAATTAGGAGTTTTGAATATTTTTGAACATTTTTTTTGTATTTTTGGCATATGGTTTCTATGCTTTGTCTTTGATGTCAAAAGGGGAGAGAATGCAGAGAAATATGCTTTATAAATCTTAGGAGGAGAGAGTGCAACAAAGCTTGGCATCATACCTATAATGATTCTGACACTTAGTCATTTTTCACTAAGTGTTGCCATCAATGCCAAAGGGGGATATTGTTGACATATGGCTTGTAAGTATTTTCATTTATGGAAACCTAATTCATGCATCTAATCTACAGTACAATTTTGGTTTACACAGGTAGAACATGGTGAAGAACAAAGCATCTAGTTATAGGCATAAAATTTTATTTGAATACTTTACCGGAGTATTATTTTGGGCCATGGATCTCGGATAAATTTTTTTTGATGTTTGTAATACATTATTCGAGAAGTATATCAATGTGCATTCACTAGTACGTGACCTAGGAGATTCGATGCACTAAGTTGTTGACTATCTATGCTAGAAGGCCGACTTGGAAAATAATTAATCGCAGATGTAAAAGGAGTAATTAATCAATTTTTTTCATGCTCTATTATGTTTTTTTAGGTCCTCTCTTTGTCTTAACCGACTTTGGAGAATGAGCATAAAGAATTAGTGATGGATCTGTCCAACATTGGAGAAGAACTAAATGTTTAATGAAGCCGACATAAGAATGATCAAATCCTTGATAGCAAATATATATATGAGATCAGTTTTATCATTTTAGTGTGTGTCATATGTGGAGAATTATGTGAAGATAGCAAATGCAAATATGGTGTGAAATTCAACAAAGTAATAGTGTGATTTTTTCTATGTGTGATGCAAAGAGCAGTGCAAAGTAGAGAGAAGTGTAGAGTCAAAAAGCAGATCCAGAATCTAATCGATAGGCTTCACCAAAACTGTAACCTGGCATGAATAGATGCTACTATCCTAGTTCATCCTTCAGATGGTTTTAATCTAAACTTTTGTAAGTCAACGATCCTTCTCTTTTGAGTAGTGAGATCTAGGTAGTGTGGATGAATGTAAGTGCGTTCCGTTTTGTACAACTTTATTTGAATACTCAAATTGTGGATTAACCTCCACTGTGGTTTTTTTCTCTAACATGGTTTCCACACAAAAATTTGTGTGTCATGGTGTTATGAATGTTTCTTTTGAATGCTTGCATCTTTATTTTAATGTAATGATAGAAAGTTTGAGTTTCGGATTAACTAAGCTAAGGTTTGTTGAACACTAATTCACCTCCCTCTTAGTGTTCCCTTCAGTCCAACATAATTCACCTACAATGAGTTTAATTTTTTTTGTGAAGACCATGGAATAAAGAGGCACTTGTCTACCCCTAGAACTCCTCAACAAAATGGAGTGATTGAAAGGAAAAATATAACTATTCAAGAAGCTACAAGGACTATGATGAAAGAAGCTAAACTAGCAGAAGTCTATTGGAGAGAAGCAATTAATACTACTATTTACATACTTAACATAGTTCAAACAAAAGCTAACAACATAAAGACTCTATATGAGTTGTGGTAGGGAAGGATTCTTAATATCAAGTACTTTAGAGTATTTGGAAGCAAATGTTATATCAAAAGAGATGAAGAAAACTTGGGAAAGTTTGATGGAAGGTCAAATGAAGGTATCTTCCTTGGATATTCTACTAAAAGAAAAGCTTACATATTTTACAATAAAAGGTTAAGAAATATTGATGAAAGTGAAAATTTTACTTGGGTTGATGAATATTTGTAGAAATTAGTTGCTATAGATGAATATGTGTTAGATGAACCTAGTTGTTGAGAACGAGAAGAAGAAAAATCTAACGAAAAAGAAATACAAAATGAAGAGGAAGAAGCTCTGGAAAATACCCCTAAGTTTGTGCAAAGAGATCATTTTGAGGAATAAATTATTGGAGACAAGAGAAAACTAGTACTAACAAGAAGAATAGCTATTAAATATAAGGTAAATATATGTTTACTTTCTAAAACTAAACCAAAAACAATGAGTGAGGCATGCAATGATGAATATTAGATGAAGGTAATGGAAGAATAGTTGGAACAAATTAAGAAGAATCAAACTTGAGAATTGGTTTCTAGAAATGAAAATAAGAACATAATTACAACTAAGTGAGTATTCAGAAACAAGTTGAATGAGAATGGAGAATTGGTTAAAAATAAAGCAAGGCTTGTGTTTAAGGGTTACTCAAAAGTAGAAGGAATAGAATTTGAGGAAACCTTTTCCCCGGTGTCTAGAATGGAAACTATTAGAATGTTTTTGGCATTTTCAACATACAAGAACTTTAAAGTTTATCAAATGGATGTGAAGTCTACTTTTTTGAATGGTGAATTGGAAGAAGTTTACATGGAAAAATTGGAAGGATTTCAGTTGTTAGATGGGTAAAATTAAAAATTTGTGTCACACTTTTATAAAGGAAATGGCCAACACTGATCTAACTTTTAAAATTCAATCACTAGAAAGTGACATATATCTTTTGAATTTTGAACTGATGTAAACTAATCAAATGTGTAATTTTTAGTATATTTTCTATTTGTATTTTTTTGAAAAAATAAAAAAAATATTTGAATATAGTTTTTTTATAAATTGACACTATAATTTAGTCATTGATAAAATGCTGAAAAATGACGTTACATGAGACGTCAAGCTTTATATAGTAAATTTTCTTCCTTTTTTCTTTCAATTTTTTTGTGTATATTTATAATTGGAAACTTTAGGGCATGTATATATCATTTTTCAATTTTAATAAATACATATTTTAAAATAAATATTTAAATGTGCGTTAATTAAAACACAGTTGTTTCCAGTCAATGCCAACTTTTATATTAAATATTTATCTAAAATAGAAAACAAATTATGCTATCTTAATCTCGATTCTTTTATCTAGGGCATCATATTTTTAATTTTTTTTTTTTAAGTTTTAATATTTTTTTTGGCATGATAATCAACCTAATATTTTTGTGTTGATAACCTACTTTTAGTAAAAAAAATTAAAAAAAATAAAAATAAAAATTGAACTATTAAAATAAATAAATATTTTAAAATGACACTTATGGATCTACAAAAAGGGTATTTTTACATTTAAAAAAAATGTCATTTATATGAGGAGTCGTTGAAACATTAATTTTTTCAAATATTTTCATTTGTTTAGTAAATTGGCCTCAAAGTGGTGCTACATATGCATTTAGCCAACAATTTTAGCTGGAAAAGTTGCTGAAGTATTTAACTTATCTAGAATGAATCTTACTAGATCATATGTTTTACCAAAATTGATTTTTAGTTATAAATACTAAAATTCACTTGTGCTGATAAGTTGGCCGAAAGTGTGACACAACTTTGTACACTTACCCAGATAAACTAGACAAGATTTGAAGATTGAAAAAGACATTATAAGGATTGAAGCAAGCTCCTAGAGCTTGGTATGCAAGATTGGATATATATTTGATATAGCAAGGACTCAGTAAAGGAGCCATAGATAGTAATCTTTACTTGAAAAATGAGGAAGATAAAACCTTGATAGTGGTTGTGTATGTGGATGGAATTATCTTTGGAGGAAATGAAGCAATACGTAAGAAATTTGTAGAAGAGATGTAGAAATAGTTTGTGATGTCAATGATTGGGGAGATAAATTTATTCCTTGGGCTAAAAATTAGTTAAATAGACAAAGACATTCATTTCTCAATCAAAATATGTTAAGATATGTTGAATAAGTTTAGAATGGATGACTCCAAACTGGTATGCACTCTTATGGTGACTAGTTGCAAATTGAGAAAGGATGATGAATCACCTAAGGCTGATCAAAGAAAGTACAAATCTATGGTTGGTGGAATTTTCTATCTAACTGCTAATAGAATGGATATCATGCATGGAATTTGTCTTGTAGCTAGATTTAAAGAAGATCCTAAAGAGTCACATGTTGTCGTAATAAAGAGGATATTCACATATTTAAAAGGAACTTTGGATTATGGCTTATGGTATCCTAAGGATACTAATTTCACATTAAGTGCATATACAGATGCATATTGGGATAGATGTGTTGATGACAAGAAAATAACAAGTGGTGGTGCATTCTTTCTTGGATGTAGATTGGTGACATGGTTAAGTAAGAAACAAGATTTTATTTCTTTATCTACTATAGAGGCTAAGTATATTGCAACAATATATTATTGCACACAAGTATTATTGATGAAAAAAACATTGAAGGATATCATAGTAGTGTATGATGAGCCTATTTCTATATTTTTTCATAATACAAGTGCAATTAACATTTCAAAAAATTCAGTGATGCATTCAAGGGAAATACCTATATAAATCAAGTATCACTTTCTAAGAGATAAGGTTATGGAGAATGAGGTGAATCTTAAATATGTACCTACAAAGGTGAATTGGGGATAAAATAGGATTGGAGGGATGACCCTTTCCTATTCTATCTCGGTCATTCAAATATGTCCTAAGAACCCTAATAGGATTGACTATCAACCTCTCAAGGTGAGTCAATACACCACTAGGAGGACTTAGGAGGGGGTGTTTTATCAAATTAAGGGGTTCACCACCAAGCAAATGTTTGGAAACAATAATGTTTGAAAACACATTGTCATATGCAAAACACTTAAAATAAGCAAAATGAAGCTTACTAATACTGAAAAATGAAAAACTCCAAGTTAGGGTATGTGTACCTAGGAATCTTGGAGATGAAAAAAGGATTCTAGAAATGCAAACAGACTGCTGAAAAATTCCTTGGAGGACTAAGATGACATGACTCCCGTCTTAGTCCCATTATTATTTTTTGGGGCAAACAAAAAATCTTCAGATAACGGAACAAAATCCTAAAAAATCACTAAAAGATTCCATCTAGAGGACTAAGATGCCTTTACTCCTATCTTAGTCCTGATCTAAATTTATAAAAAGTGTGAATGTGGTCCTGAGCTCCAGATCTGCAATTGCTTCTCCTTGGATCTCAAGTTTTAGAACAAACGAATCTAACCTGTAGGTGAGTTTATGTGAAGATGACAACTTTGACAATGCAAATTTGCAACCCTAACAACTTTTCACTCCAAGTGATCTTGAAGTCTTCAACCTAGATCTACAAATACAAACATGCAAGAAGGGAAAATTTGTTGATTGTTAGTGAATGGGAGTTTGCCTCGGTCAAACCCCTTGTAGGTAATTAAACTAAATGATGAAATGAAGCATGAAACATGAAATATGTAAATGATATCACCTCGGATGATGTCTTGTAAATCAGATATGCAATCTACCATGTAGTTGCCATGAATAATCTAGATCTTGGATCTTGGAATATGATATGTATAGTGGTTGTAGATATATCTTCAATGCTACATCCACAATCTTGGTTCAACAACATGAATGGATGCAATAAACCCTTGACATGATGCTTGAATCTTGATGATGGCTCCAATACTTAATGAATTACTCTTGAATGCTCTTGTGAACTCAATTTGACTATAATGAATGCTCTCACAAAAGACTTAGATTGCCTTAGGATCAAAATGAGTGAAGAAACCTTGTATTTATACTTATTCATGCTTAATATCCTAAAATTACACCACAAAAAGCTGACTTATGGAATCATTAATTAAAGGAGACAAAATTTGCACCCAAATTTGAAATTGGACCTCGAATATAAGCAAAGGAGGACTAAGATGCTCTTGGTGGCATCTTAGTCCCGAGGCTCAATTTTGGGGGCACAGACTCCAAAAAGGGACCTAATTAAGAGGTTTCAAAATCAAGGTCTCAAGACCCATGGAGGATAAAGATGCCCTAGGTGGTGTCTTAGTCCTAATCCATGAATCAGGGACACATAGACATAAACATTAAATGATCATTTACCTTTTGATGTTTGTTGGGATTTTCCATAAAAATATATAGTTTATAGCATAGTAACGATACTCGGACTCGGCTCGGACTCGGCTAGGGCGACTCGACTCGGGACTCGGGGACTCGGGACTTGGACTCGGCGCAGACTCGGCAAAATGAAAAAAAGTTGAAAAAACCTTAGAAATTTAGAGATTTTTAAGGATTTAAAACTTGTTTCAAGCACCCTTTATTGAATACAATACAAATAAAATAAAATTTAATCACATACACAAGTATACAACGATCACATAAGTATAAAGTACACAAATTGTAGTTGTGCTGTTGAAGGAAATAGCATACTTAGATATATAAAATTAGTCAAATGTATACAAAACTCATGGAATATGAAATCCATAACATCAAATGTTCCATAACAATATGAAATATCAAAACAATAGCTATAAGTCTATGACTCTATGGCATAGTGGAGCCAACATCCTTCCTACGAAGGTGTCTAAGGATCCTGGATGATGAAAAGTTACTTACATAAGTATTGTAAAATGAAAAGTTTTAAGTTTTTAACTTTAAATTTGAATTCGATAATGAGATACATCTAGATTCTAAAATAATACAATTTAAATATAAATTTTAGAACAATTGAACGAAAAAGAATTACCTGGCTACATGGAAGGGAATGGTGAAGTAGTACCAAAAGTCTACAATTGTCTTTTTTGTTGCATCATGTGCATCCTTGTTCCAACCCATTCTCTCAAGCGACGGTTGAGAACCAGTAGTAGTGTGTGGTACAAAATATGAGTCCACAACATCAAATGTTCCAAACAAATATGAAATATCAAAACAATAACTACAAGTCTATGGATCAAAGGAGTTTGCATCCTTCCTGCGAAGGCATCTAAGGTGGGTCGTAGATGACGTAGCAATTGCAGCCATAGTCTCTGCTTGTGACTCCATGCCACCCTCACCAACATTAGTTTTGGATGTGTTTGCTCATGCTTTAGCCTCCTCCTCTGCCATGGCTATAGCCTCAACCTCTCTATCTACCCAGTCAACCCAATCAAGGTCCTCATCACTAGCACAAGTATACATCGATCATATAAGTATAACTATAAACACAAATTGCAGCCATAGTCTCTGCTTGTGACTCCATGCCACCCTCACCAACATTAGTTTTGGATGTGTTTGCTCATGCTTTAGCCTCCTCCTCTGCCATGGCTATAGCCTCAACCTCTCTATCTACCCAGTCAACCCAATCAAGGTCCTCATCACTAGCACAAGTATACATCGATCATATAAGTATAACTATAAACACAAATTGCAGCCATAGTCTCTGCTTGTGACTCCATGCCACCCTCACCAACATTAGTTTTGGATGTGTTTGCTCATGCTTTAGCCTCCTCCTCTGCCATGGCTATAGCCTCAACCTCTCTATCTACCCAGTCAACCCAATCAAGGTCCTCATCACTAGCACAAGTATACATCGATCATATAAGTATAACTATAAACACAAATTGTAGCTGAGTTGCTCAAGAAAATAACACACTTAGATATATAGTCAAAGACTCAAATGTATACAAAACTCATGGAATATGAAATCCATGACATCAAATGTTCCAAACAAATATGACAATAGCACACTTAGATATATAGTCAAAGACTCAAATGTATACAAAACTCATGGAATATGAAATCTATGACATATCAAAAGATTCAAAACAATAACTAGAAGTTTATGGCTCAAAAGAGCCTGCATCTTTCCTATGAATGTGTCTAAGATAGGTCATGGATGATGTAGTAGCCATAATCTCAGATTCTCAAGTATCAGGGAAATTGCCCTGATGGGGTTGAGAGGTAGTGCCCTTTGTGGGGGTTTAGGCGCAATGCCTCTAGTGGGGTCAAGGGTCAACGCCCCTCATGGGGGTTTGGGGGCAGTTCCCCCAATGGGGTCAAGGGGCAACACCCCTTGTGGGGGTTTGGGGGCAACGCCCCTTGCGATGATCTAGTAGCAGTGCCCCTAGTGGGGTCAAGGGGCAATGCCCCTTGCGGGGGTCTGAGGGCAGCGCCCCCAACAGGGTCAAGGGGCAGCGCCCCTTATGGGGGTGTGGGGGTAACGCCCCCAGTGGGGTCAAGGGGCAGCCCAAATTAAGACCTCCAAAACCATACAAACCTCCATGGCGTACATCATTTTGCATTCACAATAAGTAAATAAATTTAAAAAAAATAATTCAAATTTCATGTATTTTTTCCACTTTCAAAACTTGCCTTTTGTCGAGTCCTACTGATGGGACTCGCCTGGACTCGGCGAGTTTGGCGATTCTACCAGACTCGGCGAGTCCATCCAGGACTCGGTAGGACTCGGCCGAGTCCGAGTCCGAGCCCCCAGGACTCGGCCAGGGTGACTCGACTCGGGACTCGCCGAGTCCTGGCGAGTCTGGGCGAGTCTCGTAACTATGGTTTATAGGGCTTGTGGATGTAAAATAGGATCAATTAAGCCATAAATAAGCATAAATAAAGCAAGATGAGCTCAAACAAGTGTGAAGATGCAAGGGTATGCATTTTACTACACTACATTTAGCCCCCACTTTAGTGAGAGTATGAAATTTCTTCAAACTCACACTAAAGTAGCCAACCATGCAATCAAGAGGGGTTCAAATGTATAAATAATGGTAAGATAGGATGAAAATTGATCAAGAGGGATGATTAAGGCCCAAAGATCAAGATCCTATGACAAACCAACATAGGCACAAAAGAACACTCTTACAGATGATATATGAATCCAAAAATAGATCACAAACATACACCATCAAGGATAGAAAAAAAAAAGGCAAAAGAAAAGGAAAAATGAAATAGATCAAGTTTTGACTAGTCATCCAACATGGTGGACCAGGTCTAGGCTTGAAGAGGGTATACAAGTGGAATGTGATGTCCACTATGCAAACAAAACACTTTCTCATGAGGACTAGTGGGAACTAGTTGTCCACTAGGTGAGCCCCAAGAGGGACCATATTAAAGCTGCACCTCCATGACTTTAATAAGCTAGAAAAAGAAATGCATACTCACACGTGATAATGAAGCTAGGTGTACACTAGGTGAGCCCCAAGGGGTCCATATCAAAGCCATACATCCATGACTTTAATAGGGACAAAAGGAAAATTCAATGAAACAAGAAAGATAGATGCTCAAAGGGATTTTTATTAGTTCATAAAAGGTCTCTTCTTAGGGAAAATTGTGCTTAACATTTCCAAGAGAGGAAAATTCAAAAAAATATCACATTCTTGGAGGGAATCAAACCCAATGACACCACTAAGAAAGAAACACATCGCATGAAAAAAGAAAATCACACAATGGAACATGAGTGTCGATGTATTCTCCCACTTTAAAGCAGTTTCTAACACTATTGCTATGAGCAATTTCTTTAAAGTAGAAGAAGATATGAGAGCTTATTTGGAAATCCCTACACCAAGTCATGAAAAGGAAAAGGGTTGTCCCCAAAATGTCACATGTGAGCCAACTTAAGGCACGTCACCCACATTCCAAGCTTGCTCTTATATGTACATGAAAGGTGGTCAACTAGCCAAAAGAGACAACAAAAAGTGACATACAGGGACAAGGCTATCTAACCCCTTGCCCCCACTTAGTGCAGGATAAGGGTGAGCTGAAATCAGAAGAGGAACTAGGTGCTTCAACCTAAGGAAGAGCACTACAGTCCCTAAGATGTTGAATTTTTTTACTGAAAGCCTTATTCATTAGTAGAATGACCACGAACTCTGTGATAGGTCAAGAAGGAAATCTTGTAGTATAACTTCTTTCGTGTTCTTGGAGGGAGAGAGATTAGACAATTTTGAAGGAGTCTCATCAAGATACTCTCTTGGTCAAAAGTTGAGGATGTTGCTTTATTTTGTGACAAAGATATCTTTTGCTTAGTACAAGGTGGCATACTTACACAAGACTATTTAGATTGCAAGATTCCATTCTCTCCTTTATAGGTGGGCGTAAAATCTAATGAACTCAAATATTTAGTTTTTTGTGAGATTACATTGACATTAAGCGAGGATTTCTTTGTTTCTTGTGTTTCTTTCAAGGAATCTTTTGTAATAGTGTTGATAGTAAGTGAAGGCTTGTTTGTTGCTTTCGAGGGAAATAACCAAGAACACTATTCTTTTCTTGCGTGTGAGGTTCTATAGGGACACAAATACCTTATTCTCTAGCACCCCATCATTTTCCATTGCAACCAAGTTGTTTCATCATTTCATAACCTTTTTCATAAAGATTATTCATCTCTTTTGGAATCGATGGTTGATCATGATGAATTTCATTGAAGTTTGTTGTGTAATTTTCTTCTTTGTCTAACATAGTTGAGTTGGATGATTTTGAAGGGTCTTCCAAGTTTTGTGTCGACAATACTTATTTTTTATTTTCCTTTGAGGGTTTTTGTTTATGATCTTGTATTTTCCCACGAATGTATGTTCGAAGTTTAAGGAACCCCAATCATCTTCTAATAATTTTGTGACTTCTGCAATGTGTTTTTATTTATCTTTTTAGTGTGCAGGTTCCACTTGCATAATTGGTGTTAATTCGGTTAGGGTTTGATTTGAGTATGTACACTTTTTATTTGTATATCTATATTTCATTTTATGATGAAGAGTAGAAGGAACCCCATTCATTGCATGAATCCATGGCCTACCTAAAAGAAGACTATATGAAAGTTCATGAGGCATAACATGGACCGGTGCATCTAATGTGGCCTTTCCAATTGTAATAGGCAAAGTGATCACACCAAGCAGTTTTTTTCCTATATTGTCAAATCTCGTAAGAGATAAGCAATCGGGTTAAATTTTTTATTTATCAATGCCAAGCCTATCCAAAAGGGTCACACTACACACATTAACGATTGAGTCATTGTCAAAAAGGGTTCACTTTATTCATTTTATTTTGTATAAAGATATTATTATGAAAGAATTATTATTTTTTTGCACTTCCAAAGGGGGGAGTTCACTTTGGTGGAAAACAATGTTAGAATTTATTTCTTGTATTAGGGCTACTATGTGATTCACTTTTGCATTAGAAGGGATATGAAATTTTTGTAAGGTATTGTGAATCATGTTATGATAGTGGGGGGACGCTTGAATAAGGTCCCATAAAGATATCTTAGTAGGAGTATTCTTAAATTGTTTGACAAGATCATACTCTCTATTTTGTGAAGGAAAAGGAGGGGGACCTAGTAAGATGGGATTAGGAAATGAGAGGGATGTTGAAAGTGTTTCTCTTGGTTGCAAATTGTTTCTAGTTTTGTATGTATGAGCAATAGTATTGTAGCTCAGTTGTTGTGAAACATTGTTCTTAAGTGGTTCGAGGATAATGTTGTAATTCAGCCAACACATTCGCATCAGGTCTTGAACGCTTGTAAATCAATAAAAACCTTATGATGTCTTACAAAGGTGTTGTGAAGTGTTGTAACCCACTTTCCTTTTCACACTTTTCTAGGACCTTTCTAATGTAATTCACTTAAATAACCTCTTACCAAGCCTTATTTCAAATTGTTGTAAGGAGTTGTAACAAACTCTCACACTTTTATGGGATTGTCATCAATAATTTGACCCTTTCTTATGTTTAAATGGCCCCCTAATGCGTTTATAAGTCATACTTAAGTATGTTTCAAAGAATAATCGTATTGTACATCATTAAATGCACTTTAATTTTTGACACTGAGTAAAATTGCCCTGGTGGGACCAAGTCGTCACCTGGGGTGACTTAGTCCCATCTGGCTTAAAAATCAAAATTATTTTATTTTTCTGGTGGGATATTATTCTCTAGACCTTTAGGTCGGCTTGTGATGAGGTATTTTAAGGAATTATGGCACAATCATGTTTAAATAAAGGGTTTTTCCCTCATTTGCAACCTCTCATTCTCTCATGATCAAAAAATCTTCAAGCATCCAAGCATTCAAGAACTGAAGGAATTTTAAAGCATTCATCCATTTGAGCATCTACTTGCATATCTTAAGATTTATACTTCAAGGTTTTGGTGATTTGTATAATTTTCATGTTGTTCATTCATCATTCTCTTTCCATTTAATTTCATTTTCAAGGGTTTGATTATCAAAATGGGGTTTTTCTAAGGCAAACCCCTATTCTCTAACCCTTAACCCATTTTTTCCTCTTTGCATGTGTTTTTTGTAGGTCTTGTATGTATATTTGTCAAAGAGCATGGTGTTACAAGGTGTCAACATCATTCAAAGTCAAAAAAAACTAGAAGAAGCTTGGAGATCACCTACAAGTCAAAGTCTGCAAATTCAGATTCAAATTCTTATCAGAAGCTGAAGTACAGACCAAAAGCTAAAGAGTGGATCTTCAAGATTCTTGAAAGCTAAAGGTGGAATAAGTTGCCATCATTGGTGAATTAGTCCCACTGTTGGGCCTGAAAAGTGTTTTCTAAAGTTCTGGATACCTAGTTTCTCAAAACTTGTTCCAATTGAATCTCCCCGAAACAAGGTTGAGTTGCCCAACTTGGTGTAAGTATCCTATTTGGCTTCAACAACAACTTATGTAAGATTCTAGAGCCTTCCTACATCAATTTTTAGTTTCCAGGTGAACCCTCCAGCCTTCTTCATTTCTATTACTGTTTGTTTGCATTCTTGGGCCATTTTACATTGTGTTTTCATACATCTTACATTTCATTAGTTTCACATTATTAGTTAGCTTGTTTTATTAGTTTATTGCATTTAGAGCATTTCATTTAGACACATTTTGATCACATTTACAATAAATATTGAATGAACATCTAAGTTTTGGGTAGAAAGACCTCTCTCCTTTTAGGTGAAAAACCCTAGAAGTGCAAGAGAACAACTTTCCCCTAAAATTTATAGTTCATTTTGGTGAACCTTCCTTTAGAACAATTTTACTTCTTATTTTAGGTGCATCCTAGGAATAGATTGCATTAACATTGCATTAGGTTTTTCATTATTTTGCATTCTAGGGTTTCCAAAATTGCATTCGTGAAAAACTTGTATAGCTTGCATTTTTGAATTGCATTTCATTAAAAATTCAAAAAACTCTACATTTTCATATTGTATTTGCATCTAAAAATCTAAAAATCATAAAAATCTATTTTAAAATTATTTAAATTATTAAAAAAATAACTACGTGGACTAATTCACCACTCTGGGTGACTTAGTCTAGATGCATATTTATCACCACATTTTCTAGAATTTACTCTACATTTTCTACATTTCTGCTTGCTATTTCTATACTTTTGTGTTCCTTTCCATAATTTCAGTTATGAACATTTTAGTTCTCTTTGTTTTCATTGCATTTAAATCCACCCCACATTTAGAAACCTTTTCATGAGTGTTTGGTGTCCTATTACTGATACCATAGTGAGAAGAAGTTTGAGACTCATGGCATCTCATGATAATACACTCATTGTAGATCTCTTGGATTATCTAGAGCTTCCACTCCTAGTATTGATAATAGTGTAGTAGGCATAGAAAATACCCTTAGTAACTCTTTGAATTAAGGTAGCATGCATGTCGAACATAGGGCTTCCGATATCCCACAAGACAAGATCATTCAAATTCATGAGGACTTAGCACATTTGCAACATCAAGTGAGCCTTGAAAATATTTCAGCCACCACAATTCTAACTATAGAAAACATCCATCGCATGCTTGATAGTGACGAATGCCTAGATGTTGTGAAAAAAATAGTGGAGATATATTAAAAACATGTTCCTTCCACCTCTAGTGTCTCTCAGCCAAAAAACACTGTGATTAGCCAAGGAGGGCCTCAAACTGCTCCTCCCTCAATAGTAGCCTCCATACCTACCTCTGCCTCTCCTAATGTCACCACCACAATGCAACTAATTAGTAATGCGATTCCTTTCATCGGTATTCATACTATCATTCCTAACTCCTATGTTGCATCACATGTTTTATCCTCTTCTACCATACCATCCATCAGCATTCCATCCACTCATCCTATCACTACATACATTCCATCACCACTTTATCTTCCACCTCATACCACTTACACTAACCCTCTCATAACACAACTTTTCCAAACTATCTCATCCATGCAAGAAAAAGCATAGCTGCCATCAACCAAAATTAGAATGGCCCACCCACGTATTATGTTTGCAGTATCCCATTGTCCTTAGAAATATTGTGAACCCTGATGCCACAAGGGATAGAGATGCCTAGATTTGAGAAATATGGTGGAAAGGGAGATCCTTCTAACCATGTTAATTCCTACACCGCTTTATCTAGTGACTTTGTCCTTGATGATAAACTGTTAGCAACATTATTTCCTAGGACTTTAAAAGATACTACCTCAAAATGGTTCTCTTCTTTACCGAACAATTCAATTCGTTCATTTAAAGAATTTTTTGATGCATTTATCAATCATTTCCAAGTGCATATGAATCCTAAGAAGACCTTGGTAGATTTGATGCAATGCAAGCAAAATATTTATGAAAAGATAACTTATTTTATCTCACACTATCAATCACTTTATTCCAAAATTGATGTCAAGATCCCCAACCGACATCTTCAAAAGATGTTTATAGAAAAATTGCAAGCTCAACTTCAAGACAAACTCACTATGATGAAATTCCCATCTCTCATGCATTTATGCATGACCCTTTGCGATTACCAAAATTCGATTAGTAGTCGAGATACAAGATCCACTTCTAGTTAAATTGAGAAATTTGAGCCTGTCAACCAAAACAATTCCCACCCATTTAGAAATGAACTGCAAAATTCATTTTTTTGTGGGATGATAAAAGAATGTGTCCCCTAAAGCTTTCTAAGTTTTTTCACATAGAAGAAAGGGGATTTTTCCTTTGTCGAAACATAAATCTTGTGTTTCATTCAATTGTTAGCAAATTGAATAGGGTTGGAATGCTAATGTGAAGTATGCTAAATTCTGAAATCTGATAAGTAAATCTAACTATTGAACCTAAACTAAGAGCACCTATGTTGTTTGAAAACACATGATGTAATGCGACAAAGATAAATTAAAGACAATATGAAGCAAGATAACATAATAAATCAAACAAGTGCAACTATAAACTGAAGAAGGCCAAGGTAGAGATTGCAAAAGCCTCTGAAAATATTGAAAGTCTGAGTTGTATGCCCATTGGGACACTTACGCCTAGCTGGGCGACCTAGTCCCTTCTTTGGCAAACTGCTCTAGACTCCATTCCAACCAACTAGGTGCTCAAATCTGCAAAAAAACTTTGATAGAAACCTCTAGTGGGACTAGGTCACCACTATTGGTGACCTAGTCCCTTTCAGATTTTCGAGAAAACTGAAAGTAGATACGGAAGTCTACAGTCTGCACTTTGCTTCTCTACTGAAATCCAAACTTAGACCCACAAAATCACCTACAAAATAGAGTATATTTTGGTTTCTGATGTGGGATTTTCCTCGGTCAAACCCCTAGTTTATATTTAAACTTGGAAAGAGATAGAAAATCTACATAAACCCTAGCCCTAAGTGTGTCTAGAACAAGGAAAACCTGGAATAAGACAAAACCCTATTCTATTGAGCTAGAATAAGATGCATGCAAGAGATTTGAATTATTCAATACTTCAATCCAAGAAACCCTACAACATTACAAATGAATTTGAAAGGAATGAAAATGGGATGCAAACCTCAAATTTGAAGATAGGCTGAAAATGGAAGATGGAGTCACTTTGAAAACAAGTCTTTAGGTGTGATTTGGTGGCTAGTTGCACCTCCTCAACCTATATTTCTCCATGATTCTCCATAGGCATCCATATTCAATCTTTGGAAATGTAAGACCTTGAATCGGAAGTGAGCTTGAACACCTCAAAAATCCCTAGTTTTCTATCCAAAAGCTTCAACTTTGTTGTGAAAGAGAGATGAAACTTCTTGAGGAAGATGTTTTGCACTTTATTCTTGAAGTTGCTTGTGAAAAAATGACCAAGAGAGAGGAAAATGACCTAAGAACATGTATTTATAAGAAAAAATACCTAATTGTCAGTAATTTTGACCTAAGAGTCCCACACCCATCGAGAATGTTTAGCAAGATAGACATTTTTTGTTTAAAAATGCAAAAATCTCTAAAAATGACTAGGTCGCCAACTTGGGTGACCTAGTCCAACCAGGGGTTTTTGTGGTGGGGTGGATGATATTTGAGTAATTTAAATGTTATTTTTTGGGGCTTTCATAATTCCTTAGGTAAAATAGGCCTTAAAGTAAAAAATAATGAACCTTAGGGGCCTATAAATGTTGTTTTAGGGGGTTGATTGATGCAAGGTTACCTAAAGTAGGACCAAAATAAGCACAAAATTGCCATTTTCTTCAAATGTATATAATTTTTGGCGACACATTTAGCACCCACTTTAGCACGCATATTACTCTACGTGCATATGTAAGCTAAAGGACTCTAAACAATGCACTTTATTTTCATAAAAGGATACTCATTTAAAGGTGGGAGAATGAAGCCTCTAGTGTAGTTATCTGCAAAACCACAACATTAGGAACCGCACCCTAGAACAAAAAAATATTAGAAGTCCAAAAATCCTCTTATCTAATTCCTAGAGATCTAATTCAAGGGTAGATATATTCCCCCCTTCGTTCCACTTGCTTTACGAAAGTGGAATCAAGGTAGCGATCTAGCCACATCGAATGAGGACACTCATATCAAAGGGAATTTTCAAGTACCATGCCACCTAATGATAGGTGAGTGATGATGTAGGTAATGGAAAAATGTTTCTGACACAATAAACAACATAAAAAATGGAGCTCACTAGCACCCGATGTGTTGATTTGAATGAAAAACACACTAAAAGGTCTAACATGCTAAAAATACAAATGTGCTTATATAAAAAATGAGATAGAGTAAAAGGAATGAAAATGGTGTAACTTGTGACTTACTTGTTCATTTACCTTTTGTAGTGTGAGAGTGATGAGGAGAGAATTAAATATGTTGAGCACACATGGATTCATACCTGTGAGATTAGACGTGTTGCCTGATCAGGTAGCCAACAACGAGTGAAAACACGAAGTGAGATGATTCTAGAGCCTTTGTTTTGTGATTTTTTAATTATGAGATGAAATTGATGTTGGAAAAACAAGGATAGACAACTGAGAGGGGGGGGTGAATCAGTTGTTACAACAATTAATCTTATTCAACCTTAAACAACTTTTAATCTTAGATTTGATAATTAACAGTGAAAACATGAATCAACAACACATTAGAGACACATGAACACCAATATTTTTATACGTGGAAACCCTATTAGGGGAAAAACCATGGTGGATGTTAGTCCACAAGATTATACCCTATTAGAAGTATAATGAAAGAAATGAATAGGCAATGCACATGCATTCAGACACACTTCCTAGAGCTCACTGCTCAAAGGGAAGGCTCACTGCCTTACATAAGACAATCAGATTAAATCCATCTGATGAGGTTGAACTGAGAAATTAGCTTCTACAAAAGCTTGATTACGGTTTCGGTTAGGCATAAAAACACTTCACTAAATCACCTTCACACTTTTCTTTGCACTCAAAAGATCTAATCTTTATTCGCACATATCTTGCATATACTTCACATATATTCATCGATTATACTCTGAGCATACATTAAAATGAGTAAACAATCACTTTTATGTATCCACTACATGGATTTACATCACCAACTCTATCGGCCACAAATAAAGAATAAGTTACAACTATCGGCCTCAATACATGAACAAATCTTAATGTGCACCAATCTAAGTCAGTCAAAACATAGTGAGGACCTAAATCAACATCCTCAAACATACACCAAATAATAAAATATTAATCCATAAGGATCCACAACATGCTACAACCATTATGTCAGCCAAGAACATGAAAACCTTAAGCACACAAGGAAAAATATTCAACCACAAACACGCCGTTCAATGCAGATGAACCACTATGATAGAGCATGATCGAGAAACATCACCGAACACCTCAGAAACATATGCAACAAATCAATTCACTAGAATTGCAATCTCATCTTCTAGAAACACCTGCTATAGTAACTAAATAACTATAGGAACACAAAACTTCCTAACTTCCTCAAATATTGATGCATACCACTAAAACATTTTAGACAACATACTAGATAAGCTCAACAACAAACCCTTTAGTGCGCACCTCTTGATCATGAATGTATAGATATTTTCATCACTCTTACCTTCTCAGCTTCACTAGTTGCCTGCAATATATTTATTACAATTTTATCAATATCCTCGACATATACAACCTTCAAAATCACCAATGCTAATAGTGTTGACATCAATGACAACCAAATATCAGAAGAAAAACCACAACATCCAACAATCACCCCCTTTGGTATTGATGGCAACACATGATGTAAAAAATAATACCATCAACAGAACTATTTGTCCACATACTTCTCTCCCTTTGATCTGCAGTTCTCCTCTCATAGCTCTTCTCTCCCTTTCTTGACTCTTCTCCCCCTTACTTCAAGAGTTTTTCACATTGTTCTTCTCCCCCTTTGACATCAATGGAAAAGGTACATATACTCTGATCTACATATCATCTGACTACTCTCCCTGAGTAGCAGCCACCATAGCATCACTCTAAAACAAGATTTGATTGTAAGTCCATAGATTGATGCAAATAATTGCATCTTAGTTTAGATTAGGAGGGGAAATTACCCCTAACTTGCCTGTAAAATACTCAAAATTATCCTTAGGCAACGGTTTAGTAAAGATATCTACAATTTTTTCCTTTGTAGGCACATATTCCAATCCGACCTCTTTATCACTCACCTTGTCCCTCAAAAAGTGATACTTGATAGATATATGTTTTGTCTTTGAGTGTAGCATCGAATTCTTAGAAATGTTAATGGCACTTGAATTTTCACAAAATATAGCAATAGGCTCATCATACTCAACTCTGATATCTCTTAGCATCTATTTCATCCACAATACTTGGGTACAGTTTTTTGTAGCAACAATAAATTTAGCCTCAATAGTAGATAGAGAGATGAGTTCTTCTTTTTGCTTAGCCAATACATGAACTTCTTTCCCAAAAAGAACACACCACCACTTGTGCTTTTCCTATCATTTACATCTCCCACCCAATCTTCATTTGTAAAGGAATTCAAAGTAATATCATCATCCTTTGGATACTATAACCCAAATTCAACCCCTTTCAAGTATTTGAATATTCTCTTTATTGCAATCACATGTGATTCCTTTGGATCACCTTGATATCTAGCAACCATGCACACAAAATTCATAATGTCTGGTCTTGTATGATTCAAGAATAGCAATCCACCAATCATTGACCTATATCTTGTTTGATTAGCCTTAGGAGAATCATCATTCTGAGATAGTTAGCATCCTATTACCATGGGTGTACCAACTAGCTTTGAATCTTCCATGCCAAAAAAATTCAGTAGCTCTTTCACATACTTGGACTAAGAAATAAAGATTTCATCATCTAATCGAGTAATTTGTAATCCTAAAAGAATTTTAGTTTGTAGACATGCAAAATCGACATCATGCATCTAAATCTAACTAATTAACATCAAATTCTTCTATTAATAAAATAAAGCAATTTATTCGAATAATTCCTCCTTTAATTAAATAAATCAACTTTATTTAATCTTCTAAAGTTCTCTTGTTAATTAAATATGTCAATTTTTATTTAATTAGCTTATATAGTCTTTATTTAATTAAATATTTCATTTATTTAATTAAATCTCTAAGGTCATTTTATTAAATTAAATAAATTGACATTTCATTGATTTTATCTAACATCATCCCCTTTAGTTAAATAAATCAAAATCTTTATTTAATTAAAGTTCAAATCATTTTCTTCTCATTTTGATTTATTTCAATCCAAAAGTCTAATTCAAAATGGTCAAATCAACTAACCTCCTTTTAATTAATCAAACCCTGATTAAAACTAATTCTAATCCATGCAACATCCTCTAGATAATGCAACTTTCACAATAAATCATTTATTTTGATTTATTAAATCCTTTTTTTCCCTCAACTTGGCATGAAAATGGAATATTCTTCCAAATTTGAAAATCCCTCTAAATGGGATGTGTCCTTCCAATAAGGAATTTATTTCATCTTACATGTTCTTTTTCCTTGAGCCAAGTGTACATAACTCCATCTTCTCTTCCCTCCAACATGTCATTTCACTAATTTGAAATTACACCTAATTGCATTTATGGGTACAATGACCAAAATTTTCTCACCCTTCATCCTCTCACATCTTGAAAAGTGGCATTTTCCCATTGGTTAAAGATTAGTCTCACATTCATCCATTTTTCCGCTTCTTCTCTCAATCTCATCTATAAATAAGAGGCTTTTCTTCTCATTTTTCATCCAGAATTTGAGCATTCTTAAATTATAGTCATTTGGAGTTCATTATATTGCATCTTTTTTTTATCATCATCTTGAGGCTTATCAAGGATTGGGAAAGGGCTCCTTTACATATCAAAGGTGCACCAATCCACTATGGGATGGGTATGAATATTGTTTGAATGTGCTTTGAACAAATTTGCTTCTTTGGTCTTTTAGAGTTTTGTTTAGCATATAAGACATGATTCATTATCTCATAGAGATGTTGTTTGCTTTGTTTTAAATAACTAACCATGATAAGAAGTGTGTTGAATTATTTAAGCAATTTTCAGATTTCACCATCTATATTTGGTGCTAGAAGGGGGCTTGCCATTGATTCTCTTTGGTAATGGAGGCTTGTCATTATCAACTTTAAAAATTCATTTGTTCTGAGTATATTTGAAGGTTTTCTATTCCTTTGTTACCTTTTGGTGTTTTTCCCACATTCTTATGAAATACTAATCTTATTTTGTTTCCTGGACCCCAAGCTTCTAATTTGCTCAGGCTGATAGACCAGCTGTCTCATGTATGGTTTGTCATCTCGCTCATCCGCCAGGCACTCATACGGTAGTTCCACAATTGCATTCACCATTTCCTTCACATCATAGTTTATTTATTTCATTAAATCTGATAACCATCTGGTTGTATTTATTATTTTGTGGAAACATTATTAGGAAGAGCATATCGCATGCAAAAGGAAATATCGAAAGGAATATAATAATAGTCTAGAATTGATGGTTGACCCTGCTGTCAAGAATTTCATTGTTTGCAACCACCATTTTGAGCCCCCTTCACTTGAATCAATTCAAATTACGGAAATGAATAAATGTTTGTACAAATAGAGTTCTAAAATTTGTGCCCAGCTAGAATGATTATCGAGAATGTGTAGCTTGTGTTGGATTTCATGGGCGTGAGAGCGTGATGGCTTCTTCTGCATTCTCCGTCTGTCAGCCCAGAACTCTGTAGAGTAGAGAATGATTCTACACGACTAAAGGAAAACAAATTTCCTTTCCTTTCTCCATATATAGTTTTCATTCAAGCATTTCTTTGTGATGGTCGCCCATTTATAGTTGCCATTTATATATATCAAAAATAACATCGGTATGCATTTATAATCCTTTGTATTAGAAATGATTTAAAAATCTACTCATAGATATATTTCAGGTAAAGCTTTTTAGTATTTTTTTAAGCCGCATGTTTTCATGAATAGTATTCCTTGGGTGGGATTCTTTGGTTTGTATGAAAGATTTGAATGATCTCCAAATTAGTCTGTTGTTGAATATTTTCCGAGATGGATGATTCTTGTAGAGATTTGGGTATTGATGTTTGTGGGTATTGGAATCAGAACAACCATGTGAACAAGACAGTGGATGGCTGAGAACCTAAATCGATATGGTGTTGAAAACAACAAGAAACTGAGAACTTAAATAGACATAACATTGATGAAAAAATTGAGAGTACGAAAACAAGTGTTTAGAAACCCGTGGCATGTACTGAGGTAAGTGTCGAGTGTAAGAACATCAAGAATGATTGTTGGATGTTTTTGTCTTTTGGACTCCACACCTTGATGTGATTGATCTGCGTAGCAAAGAAGCTCGCCCTGAATATTGAATGATATTATGCTTTGAAATTTTGCAACTTTGGTAGAAATTGTGATGCATGATTCTCATTTATTTTATTTGAAAAATTTCAACCTCCCTATTAAAGGAATCAAAAGGTTGTGTTTGCTGGTACAGAGTATGACGTGCTTCCTACTTGGCTTTTGCATTTTAATTAATATAACCAAACTACTTTTTCTTTGTTGTAGTCACTCAACTGAACTATATTATGGTAAGAAAGGTGTGATGTTGCTTAGGATCTGATTGATTCTCTTTTGATAATGGAGGCTTGTCATTGTGAGCTTTGTATTTAGAGAGTAATGGCAAAGGCTTCATAGTTCATTGATTTATTAGTGCCTCATAAATTTGACAAAGGTTTTGTTGCTTAGTGACTCGTCAAAAAATTTAATTTTCTAGGTACTAGGCAAGTGGGTTGTTGGAACAATGACATGTCATGGATTCAAACTATAGGGCCTATGGGAGTTGAATTGTGTTTTTTTGTATGGGTGAAAGTGTAAAAAAGTAAAATAACTCCATTGTTTGATGATGCGAATTAAGATCTTTAATGTTTGCAAGAAACACACTAATTTTTTTTGGCCTTAAAGTCCAAGAGATAAGGGGTTCTTATTAATGCTTTTATTTTTATTTTTCTTCAAAATCATTGGTCTTTAAAATCATTATATTATTTGAAGTTAATGCTTAAGACGAGCTTAATTAATAACTTGATCTTCACATGATTTGTCTATTTAATCTTGTAGGGATTTCATCTTCACAAGGAATTTGCAAATATTAAATCGAAGGAAACCATCTTTGAAGAATCTTGGAGTTAAAGAGAATTCAGCAATAAATTTGAAGTTGACAAAGCATTTTTAAATGCTTAGAGCTTCCATTTTATGCTTTTGTTTTCTATTTTAGACCAACTCACGTCTTTTGGATTCTAAAAAAAACACTACAAAAGATTTTTTTTTTGCTACAAAGGGTTAAAAATAGCATTAGATACTTACTAAATTTTAATTTGGGTTCTAAAAATTTGACAAACAAATCTCACACTTCGATTTCGGGGCTTTAAAAAGAACTCAATTTTTCCTTTGGAAATTAAAATGAATAGGTGCATTTGGTGTTTTTTAATATTTTTCACAAAGTAATAGCATCTAAAATACATATGTGCTTCTCTCATGCCTCATGGAAATCTTGAGAATCAAGTCTTTTTCTAATATTAAGTTGTCAATAAGATTGCCTCCACATTTCGATTTGGGTTTAAAATTGATCAAATTTTGTGAGTGTGAGTTAGGTATATCACATGTGTTCTCTCTTTTTTTCTCAACAAAGATTGATTGAACTGCACATGTATTTTCTCACTTTTGTTTTATCTTAGAGGGCTTTCCTGGTGGGAAAAATTAATCACCCCAGGAAACGACCCAACTGGTAACATGCTAAAGCCAAGTGACTTCTAGCCAGTATATAAGTGTGGCTACTTGAGGAAAGCTCAAGTATCATGAGGATCATTCTAAAAAGAAGGGAAGCAATGGTCTCTTGTCACATGGATGGTCCCCCATGAACGAAATGCCCGCATTAAAACTCTTTTTTTAGAAAGGCCAAAATCCTAAACTATTTGTTGGTGCAAGAATGGTCATTCTGAAGCCACCCCACATTCTTACAGATTTTAGTAGAGATGATAAGTATGCCATGGGAGATTCATGGGTACTTATTCTTGGATGACCCAAGAAGTGTGTGTCGTGGAGGGGAGCCGATGTGGTCAAGCATTTAATCATCCACTAAGAGTAAGCGTAGCTTGATTTATCCAAGTGGGAACCCAACAAATACTATGTTTTCATCCTAGGATTGTGCATGTTCTTGGAATTGAAAAAAAATTGCTTGGATATCAAAACATTTGAAAAAAAACATTCACAGGATCCCCAAAATTTCAAACCCTTTATTGAAGCAAATACCTTTGACAAATTCAAGTTCTCTTGCTTTCCCTAGGGATTTCATCCTTAGAGGCATCTAAGTACTTGGGTTTTATCATCATTTATTTTCACTAAATTCAACATTAGGAAACTTTTGCCTTAATTTCCTCGATTCTCCACATAATGGACTTTTTGGGATGAGAATAAGTTAGATCATTAGACATCTAGTTTGAAACTTTAATCAAAGAATTGTTTGTGCTAAAAAGAACTCATTAAGCAAAGTTAAGAGACAATTGAACCCCACATGTATGTGTTATTCCAATGATTTCCTGCAAAATCAAAATTCAAAAAACCCAAGTTCAAAAGTCTTAGTCCAAAAGCTCGTGAGGAGTGTCTTGAAAGACTTCTTGAAGTTAGAGAAAGGTGGGTTTACAATTTTTACAAGAAATCTTCAAGGAATAATCCTAACTTGTATGAGTTTTATTGTCAACAAAATCCAAGTCTCTTCCAAAGGTTTGAATTTCTCACATAGGAAGTATTGCATGTTCTTCAAAATCAAGTTCTTGTAAAACAGAGTTTTATCTAGGTTTAAATCTAGGATCAAAATCAATCATTCTCATTCATCCCTCAACCATCAAAATAAAAAAATCATCTCACCAACAACTCTCGAAAATCTTGAAAATATCATCCATACTAGACTTCTTGGAAAAATCAAAATCATTTTTCTTGGTTAGATATGTGTATAGGAATCCTTCTCCACATATTTGATCAAATTATCAAATCCTTGTGAAAAAATTTACCTCTTGATAAAATCAAACATCTTGGGGTCTAGGAGTTCATTATCCAAAATCACCTTGTTTGAATAGGGGTGTCTTGATGAATCCTTCTTTACACAGTCAAATTATCATCTGGTGTACGAGTCTACTCTAGGACAACATCCAACCTCTTAGATTTTATAAGTTCACTATCCAAATCAATCCAAATCAAATCCCTAAAGTCTAGTATCTCCCTTCAAGACTCCTAAGAGTTCAATCATCCACATCATCCATCTTTCATTTGTCTCATCACCATCCTTTTGATCCTTAAAGAAAAATTGGATTCTCTTCTTTGAGCCTAAAAGTTTAGACCAATCTAAGGTGTTAGAGGTTCATCTCTTACATTCCAAAAAATTGATCCCTATTTTATGGTTCAAACTCGATCTCAATACAAGAAAAACATGGAACAAAATAAACAAACATCCACTTCAAGTGATCTAAGTCAAACTAAAACATAATTCAATCCTATGATATCCACTGACCTCCCAATCAATCCTCCTCCAATACCTCAAAATCCTCAAGAGGAAGGTCAAGTGAAAGAAATCACCAACAACATCTTAGGGATGACACAAGATGAAATCCTTGAGATGGTCCAAAATCCTGAAAATCATCAAATTGTTAATGCTATGATGAGGTTATAACCCTCCCAATACATGCTAGAATTGGAAAAAGAAGGGGCTAAAATCCCTTCCGACTATGACTTAAGCACCCTTGTGGAGATACCTCTTGGGATCATGCCTCCAATCCCACCCATGCCTTCATATCAAAACATCACCCAAAGTATCATGTAGATCACATCATCCATTGCTCCAACTCTATCAATTGTTATCAAGGGAAGCTCATTGCTTCATGCCCTTCAAGCACATCCCCTTGTGAATAACCAAGTGTTGGACGCAAACACCATATTGGGCCAATCCATCCCAATAAATATATTACACCCATATGTCCCTCTCACATTTCATAATCATGCCAATTCATCCTCCTTTCATGCAATGCCAGCTTGTCCCCTTGACACATAAACCTCTCTCCCTATGATCTCACAAGGAGAAGGTGATTTGTTCGGAACATGGGGATTCTTTGATCCCTCATCATCATCCCTTCAAGAGAATGCACCGACCATCTTTCCACTATTTCCACCTCTACCACTTACATCCACACCACCCCTTAGGTTGGGAATTCCTCCTTTACCCACCATTAATCAATCAAATCAGAACAACCCCCCTATCATATCAAATCCTCCTGCTTTGGCATCAATATCGGAACAATAGATGGAAACCATCCAAGCAAACCCAACAATCAATGAATCCACCATTCCTCAACTCTGTCAAGGCATGATTTCCCAAGGGCCAAGCATCTCAATCATGCCATCCACAACTCAAACCCCGGTCATCAACATGACCATTTCGCTCATCACAATGGTCAACACCATTCCGAATCCACCACCACCATTGCCAAGTCCCAACATGGTGAATTCATTCAATGTTACATTGCAAGAAGCCCGACAATCTGCCTATCAAAAGACACTCCAACAAATCCAAAATAAACAAGCTACATAATAAGCACAAGCACAATTAGTAGTGCAACAAGCTTAATAGGTTACTCAAGCCCAAGCTATACTACAACAACAACAATCCACCAAAGCTGTGCAACCAACTCAAGCTGCACAAATGAAACATGTTGCACAAGTAGACAAACAAGCGCATGCTTAAGCACAAGCCCAATATCAAGCTCAACAAACACAAGTGCAAGCTTAGTATCAGGCACAATTGCAAGCAGTCCAACAACAAGCTTATCAAAAAGCCTTGCAAGAATATTAAGCACAACAACTAGCACCTCAACAGAAAGCCCAACAACAAGCTTTGTTGGCACAAAAACAACATGACCAACAACAAGTGTTGTTGTCTCAACAACAAATGCAAGCATTAATCATGCAACAAAGCTTGCAACAAAACCCCACTAGCAATCCACCTATCAATCAAACACCCCAACCCCCTCAAAACAAATTCACTCCACCTCCTGATCCACAAGACGATGTGACGACACAAATGAAACTACTCTCGCAACAAGTGTTGGATCTTCAATCAAGAAAAACAACAAGGACACCCAAAAATATGTGCCCCTATCCTTTTGATAGGATCCTTTCAATGATACCATTCCCAAAGGGATTCAAAATGCCCAAATTTGACAAATATTGTGGGTTAGGAAACCCTGAAGATCACATCAGGGAATTCCAAGTACATTGCATGGAAGTCGCATACAATGATACATATCTAATATGACTATTTCCTTGGAGCCTAGATGGTCTCGCTATGGAGTGTTTCTCTCATCTACCTACGGGAACCAAAACATTCCAAGAAATCATAGATGCATTCCTCAAGAACTATGCATTGAACATCAACACAAATGTTAGCCTAGAGGAATTATTGACACTCAAACAAGGAAAGGGGGAATTATTTGCCTCCTTCATACAACAATGGAGATCCAAGGCCAATCAGAGCAAGTGATCCATGCCAGAAGAGAAAAAAAAATTCACTATCATTGCCAATCTGGACAAAAACTTGGAATTTTATTTAAAAATGTAATGCATCACCACATATGACCAATTGATCCCCAAGGCACTCAACATCGAAAGGGCCCTTATTACACAAGGGGGCACACATAGATATCATGAACATCAAGATAGCCACCTATCCACCAACTATAACGAGAAACCTCACACATGGAAAAAAAATAGGAATGTCACCAATTATGGAGTGGTCAATGCCAAGGTCCTTATCAGTGGTCCAAGGTAGAATGTCCAAACACATCATCAACCACAAAACTATAATCACAATAACATGCAAGCCAATGCAGTAACCCAATAACCACCCCACAATCAAGTCAACAAACTCAATAATCAAGGAGGACCACCTCCACAAAATAGGTATCCCCCCAAGAGGAAATTCATAGCCATTGGGGAATCAATCAAATCTATCATGAAGAAGTTGGTCAATGAGAACCTCATCAAAATCCCCACCTATGATAACTACCAAGAGCCCTAGGTTAAACCACCTTGGTATAATGAAAATTTCCTTTGTGATTATCATAAGCTCAAGGGGCATACAACAACCAACTGCATGAAAATGAAAAATGTCATCCAAGACCTCATCAATGAAAAAATCATAAATGTTGAGCAACCAGACATCAATCAAGATCTGAAAACCTACATGAATCTGATGCCCGATCACAACCAATGAAATAACAAAGGGAAGCAAAAATATGGCAATGTGAGCCGTGTGTACAAAGGAGTTGTCACATGCCTTGACGAAATGGTCACTGTTGTTAGCATCAAGGGAGCCAATGTTGATTGTGGAGTCACAACATGTAGCAATAAGGTCACCATTGTTGGGGCATCAAAGCCACCTAGGGTGTGCACCTCAAACCAGAAATCTATCCCTAATGGTTGCAATGTCATTGACCAGTTAAAAAGAACCCTTTCTCAGATCTCCATCATGGAGTTACTAAAGATTTTAGCCGCCCACAAAGAAATCCTTGAGGAAGCATTGGCTTCATCTACCATCTCCTCCAACCTTGATCGAAAGAAATTCCATGATATGGTTGGTAACATCACCACTCTAAATCTCCTCACATTTTCCAATCAGGACTTGCCCGCCTAACCATCTCATAACTGTGCACTCCACCTTGAAGTCCCGGTTCACAAAAATAAGGTCAAAAGGGTCGTAGTGGATGGAGGTATAGGCCTCAACATTTGTTCACTCAAGCTTATAAAGAATCTAGGAATCTCTAAAGATTTCATTGAAAAAGGTAAGGGTATCACAATCAAGGCTTACGATGATCAAGAGAGAGTGTCTTAGGGAACTATTCAACTCCCTATTCAAGTAGGGCCATCTATTATGTGAACTACCTGTCAGGTGCTTGACCTTGACCTACCCTATAATATCCTCCTAGGGAACCCATGGATCCATGGGATGCAAGCAATTACATCAAATTTTCATTAATGCATCAAGTTTTCATAACCAAACCAAGAGGTTACAATCTATGGTGATCCTGAACCCTTCACCTACTGCAAGAACCTGGAAGCCAAGTACTATAAAGTTCCCTAAGTCCCAAAGAATGATGAAGGACCCTCAACTTCATATATAGACCCATCCAACATAGCCTCCACTTTTGGGACAAAGACACCCACCATCCTCGACATATCCAACATCAAGCTTATAATCCAAGACAATGGGTGTGGGGAATATAGAATGAAGAAAGGAGACATTGTGGTCAGGGAGTTACTTCAATCCCCCAGATCCCATGGAAAATCGCAACCCACCAATTCAACAACCAAACCTCTAGAGTGAATTCCTCTCGATTCAGGAGTTGGGGAGATCTAGGCCAAGAAGTGGTGGATGAGAGAGATGTATCTAGTCTCCTCTATCAAGATAAAAGACCTACACTAGACCTTCCCATGGATGATGCCAACTAAGTACTTTAGTTAATGTTGGGTATGGGCTATAATACAAATGGAAGTCTAGGAAGCAACAACAATGGCCAGCTGGAACCTATTATTGTGGAGAAACAAATGAAAAAGATTGGCTTTGGGTGTACCCCTTTGAGTGTAACCATACATGGCAGAAGTCCCCCAGTTAACATAGTTAGGAAACCCCTCAACTATCGACAACCACCCTCTAGTGACCCGTGTCCATAGGGTGAGTCATAGATAACTTCACCTTTGATGTAACCGACGTGTGTAGTAGTGTCAAGGACCCCACAACTGATTTACCCATGATTTTTGAAGACTCCTCCCTACTCATGATTAACACCCTATCTTTTGAATCAGACCCCCAAACCCACAAAATAAAGTTGGTATACCTCCAACTCATCGACTACGATCAACGAGGACCACCAGTTCTGGACATGTTCAAAAATGATGAGGCGCTCTTAGAATTCATGGGATTATGAGATACAATACCAAATGGAGATGATAAGGATGGATTTGACATCACACTGGACACTCAATCCTATTACGGGGAGACGATTGAATCCTTCAGTCACAAAAGTGAGAAATTGAGAATAATCTCAAGGTCCTTGAGTGAAAACCACACTATGGCACTCTGTGACCCTGAAACAGTTAAAATAAAGCACACATCCAATGGTGAAAACCTCTCTAAGGCATCGGATGATGAATAATTCAATCTTCCCCTCATTGCATTTCATCAAGAAAAATCAACGGTCCTAGAAGAACAATGAAAACTCGTCAACCTGGGAACAGAGGAGCTACCGCACATAGCCTTCTATGCTGAATAACTTCTCACAAAAGAAGAAGAACACTTAGCTGCATTCCTAAAAGAAAGTAAGGAAAATTTTGCATGGACTTATGCTAACATGCCTGGGCTTGACTTAGAGGTGGTAGTTCATCACTTGGTTTAATATCTTGAAGAAAAACTTGTGAGACAAAAGCTCAAAAAGATGCATCCCCAAATAGCCTTGCTAGTCAAAATGGAATTGGAGAAGCTCCTAGATGCAAGATTCATACGCCTAATTGATTATCTAGAATGAGTATCAAACTTAGTACCTATTTCAAATCCCACTAGGGGCATCCGCATCTGCACGGATTTCAAAGACTTAAACAAAGCATGTCCCAAGGATGAATTTCCACTACCAAACATTGACATGATAGTGGATATGATTGCTATACATGAGATGCTATCATTAATGGACAGGTTCTCCAGATATAATCAGATCATGATAGCAAAAGAGGACTAGCACAAGACAACATTCACATGTCCGTGGGGAACCTATTGTTGGAATATGATGTTGTTTGGGCTAAAGAATGCAAGAGCAAGAGCTATGACATTAATCTTTCATGATATGATCCATAAGATGGTGGAAAATTATGTGGATCACATATTGGCTAAATCAAGAAAAAGACGAGACCACATATTAGCTTTGAGCTCGATTTTTGATACGTTGGAAAAGTACAAGGTCTGACTCAACCCAAATAAATGCGTCTTTGCAGTGCAATCAAGCAAGCTCCTAGGGTATATCATGTCAATGTAAGGAATCGAGGTAGACCCCACCAAAGTTAAGGCGATCCTTGAAATGGAAGCACCCAAGACACTAAAGCATCAAAGAGGTCTACAAGGAAGGCTCTCGTCTATTTGCAAATTCATAGCATAGCTGGCTGACAAACAAATCCCATATTCTCATCTACTCCACAAGGGGGTAGCATACAAATGGGATGAAAAATGTGACAAAGCATTCAACAAAATCAAGGAATACCTACTCACACCACAAATTCTAATTCCGCCAATCCTAGGCAAACCATTAATCCTATACATCTCAACAACAATGACAACTCTCAGTGCTCTCTTAGCCCAGCATGGCGAAAATGGAAGGGAAAGAACAATATACTATATCAATAGGACCATGGTAGGACATGAGCTAAATTACACACCTATTGAGAAAGCTTGTCTAGCAATCATATTTGCAACTCAAAAGTTCAAAAATTACATGTTGGCTCATCAAATCAAGCTAATCGCAAAAATATATTTGCTCAAATACCTACTTTCCAAAGCAACTCTCATAGGAAGGACAACTAAGTGGGTTATGATCCTAATAGAGCATGACATTGAATATGTAGAGCACAAGGCCATAAAAGGATAGGCAATTCCAAATCAGCTAGCAAAAGCACCAATGTTTGTTGATAATCCATTGGTATCAGAGTTCCTCAATGAATCCATCTTCAACATAAACATAGCAGACCACTAGAAAATGTACTTTGATGGATCCGACACACAACATGGATCAAGTGCTGTAATCTTCTTTATAACGGCACAAAGTGATTGTATACCCAAATCTTATAAGTTTTCCTTGTCCTGCACAAACAACATCGCTAAATATGAGGCTCTCATTATAGGATTAAGAATTGCTACACAATGGAGGACCATGGCACTCAAGGTCTATGGAGATTCACAACCTATCATCAACCAAGTCAATTGTGAATACCAAACAAAGGATGGCAAGCTAACTCTATTGGAGCCTAAAATTTCATGCAAATTTTAGGTTCCCATGATGAAAAATTTGATTTCAGCACTCAAGAGTACAGTTGGAGAATTTTCTCAAATGACCCATTTTGAAAAATCACAAAATGAAGCCTCTTTAGTTTCACTCAAAATAAATTTTTATACTTGTTTATCTACCATATGTGAAAGTGCACACTAATTTTCAACTTCGTACAATCAGTTTTGACAGGGTTTCAAAAGACCAAGCTAAAGGGTTATGTGTAGATTTGCTATCTGCACACAGTGAAATCTGCCAAGTGGGTCAACTTTGGAGAACATTATTAAGATACTGAAAGAGTTTCATGAAAAACCAATTTGTGATCTTGATTCTTCCCACCAAAATCTACCTCCATGTTAGGTTTCAGATCTTCAAGACATCATTTGGTATTTTTTCGAATTCAATTCCCAATGGATTTTATCTAATTTGAACATTGCACTTCCAGAAAGTTTAAAAAAGGGGCAAATTTGATGTTTGATATTTTGTAAAGGGAGAAGATTGAAGAAAAGCCCTTTTTCCTACATATTCATGTTACTTGAATGAGTTAATCTTCAAAGTTATAGCTTCCTAGTATTAGGTTTGATATTTTTCAAGTGCCAAGTTGATAAGTTTTCAGATGGGTTTTTACAATAGCAGTTTTCAGAAAATGCTAATTGGGCTACTTTGAAAATTGATATCTTTCAAATTTGATGAATTCAATCAAAAACATCCTACAACCACACTCCCCTACCATCAAATAACATACTAGTAAATTTTCATAGCTCATGGGAAAACTTTGATCAATTTTCCTGAGCAATATTGGAGGTTGCCTGACTCACTTTGGTTACAATGCAAAATGTCAAAAATCAAATTTTGATGACTACCCATTTTAGTTTGGGATGCATTTTATATTTTTGAGGGTTGCTTCACATTCTCCTTGCTCTTTTTTGGTATTCATCAATGTCAATTCTGAAGGTCCCATTTGCCCATATGGACATGGAGGAAAACTCCATAGGGAAGCAATGTGTACGTATCAAGAAAAAAATTCTTTATTGTTCAAATTAGAAGGCACATTGCCTGAGCTTACACCCCATGATGGTACAAACACACTAGTTCTCTAAAATATAGTGTTTTCAGTTAAAAGAAAGTGTACCTCTTTATGTCCCCTATGACATCCAATACCTTGTTGAGGTTTTTTCAATCTCAAAGTATTGTGGTATTTAGAGTGTGGAATTGGGATTTTTAGAATATATTGTGTAAATAATCATGCTCATCTAGAGGATTCAAAAGGAGTCGTGATGTTGATAAAATAATTGATTCTTATGATGCACAAGCATTAAGGCATATTGCATCAATTTCAACTCAGCAAGAATTGAAATTTGTGACAACTTAGTGTTGATCATAGAAAGGAATGAGTGGCACACATTCTACCATATTTGACATATGGAGAGAAAATAATTATGGAAGGGATTATCAAACACTTTGATCCATATGTGAAGGATCAGATTCTTCTTGACAATGTGCAAGTAAGACATTAAATGAATGTGGAAGATGAGGTTTTGGCTCAAACATGCAGCTAAATAGAGGTTTTCCGCCAAGAATCATGTTTTAAAATACACTAAGCGGGCTAGAAATATCATCTCAAGCAATATGCCAAAGCTGGAACAAAAATATTGGCATATCGATGGCTTCATATTGAAGAGAAAGAACCATTTAAATTCATCAATGATAATGCTTAGAGGGTTATAAAATTCTTCATATCCTGGTAAAATATGTTGAATAAAATAGGGAATCTTAAAATAAATAAAATGAAAGAGACTGAATCGACAGTAATAAGCACTCAAACTAGAAAAGAAGGCACTTCTCAGAAGATTTAGGCATTGGTCAAGTGATCGATTATAAAATGAGTAATAAATGTGCTTCCACTCTATCCAAATGAACAAGTCATGTGCGATGAAAGTGTGGTTCTGAGCATTAACTATACTGGTGAAGGATGTTTAGCCCTTCCAAAACTTAATTTATAGTTTCTAACTCTCCATGACTAGCTTCTGAGGAATTTCAATCTATTTCATTTGGAATCAATCCGAGAAGATATCCAAGATGTGTTGCCACGTCTAGAAGAACATATTAACAGTGAGGGAGAAAAATCACTTTCAAGGTTGGGCTTGAATGGTTGTGCCTGTCAAATAATTTAAGAGAAGAGAAGTAAAACAACATAACATTGGAGAAGTCAAGCCAGTCATTGTCACCATAGAGGTTACATACAACATTTCAAGATATACATCACATATGAAATCTGAATGAGATGCACTCAAAGAGCATTATGTCATATTTTTTTTATCCATACACCCATTTCTAGAACCACTTAAAAATGAGGATGCCTCAACTCCAAGTATTCTAGAACAGTTTGGCCTCCAGTTTGTACATAGATGTGAGGTTATGGAGATTCATGATGAGGATGGTCATCTTATGAATGATTTTATAAGAAGGGTAAAAGAGAGAATGGAAGCCACTGAAAGGGGAACTTCAAACTTTTATTATTGCTTTAGATACAATATAGTATTAGATGGATGTGAATGCTATTGTAGAGAATGTATGAAAGTTGCTCGAGGCAATTTCATTTTGACATTGATACCCCAATTTTTTGCTCAAACATATTATGAAGTAGAATTATGACAAGAATGACAATGAATATAGTTGAGAGTAGAAGAGAATGAGGAATTAAGGAGAGAATGAGATGCATGTGGGCAAGAGTGCTTAGAATGAAGACATGAAAGGTGGTGGATCACAAGAAGATATAAATCTAACATAACAAGTTTTTGGGAACACAGAAAAGGATGGAGATCTCTTCCCGCATCCCCGCAGAGGATGAATGAAGATGTCGTGGTGTAGTGGTAGCACACTGCATTACCATGAATGCACAACACTAGTCCCGTGGTAGCGTGGTGAAAACAATGAAGAAATGTTTCTGCACAGAGAAGTCAAAATTGTGTGCAGGAGAGAAAATATGATATTATTGCAATAAAATATGGTGATATTTCTAGGTGAGATTTGGTTAAATTTGGCGAGATGTAGTTTTTATGATTGGCATAGCTTTGCCACATGGGATCTCAAGTTTATATTCGGTAGTGCGGTGAAATTAAGTGTTAACGGTGGTGCGGTGAAAAATAGAATAATGACGTCATGAGAATATGAAGCTATGAAGTGAGAAGCATTATATAAGGATTTATTTAAAAGATCAAGAGATAAAATGGTGTGAAAGTATAAAGTAATATTGAAGGATATTTACAATGGGGAGAAAAACAATTTTACTTGATTGGTATTTATCTTTATTATGAAGAAATATAAGTATAACATTTTTCACGGAGAGTGTTATGGAAGAGATAATTATTTTTATCCAAAAAACATGGTGAAAATATATACGAGTAAAAGTGAGCGTGAAAATTGGAGATTATAATAATTATTAAAAGGTTAATTTTACGGGAATGCAAAGATGAAGAAAGTGGAAGGTTAATCAATTATTTTTCCCAAAATGATGAAAATTAATTAAAATATTTAATTTTCCAAAGGAAATTAATTAAATATTTGTTTCCAAAGAAGAAGAATATTAAAGAGATGCAGCGAATAGGTGAAGGGTCATCACCCTAAAATTGTAATGTATATATGTAAAATGAATTTGAATTAGAAATAGGAATTATAAAATTAGAGAAATAAAAAATAGGGGATGTATATAATGTACAGACTTTTGTGAAGCAAAGCAATGGAGATAATGTTTTAAACTAGTGAAATCCTTTTTTGGTGTTGAGTTGTTGTGATGCAACTATTTGTACTTCTTATCTGGTTGTCTCCAACTTGAGGCATTTTAATCATTTAAATCAGTATATCAAGTATAATTCATGATCTATCAAAGTGCATTTTCATTTTGTGTGATTTAATTAATTGGTGTCTGCAAATCAGATTTAAATTCTTTTGAATGAATCACAGTGATTTAAGGATTTATTTTGGATAATTGAAGAAGAACCTAGTAAAGAAATATTCCAGCACAATTTATACAAGTTATAAATATTCACAAGTTCCAAACAACCAGAATTATAGTTGATACTAGTTATCCATAATAATACTCCATTGCACCATTTACCAAACAAGGCATTGGTCTTCCCCATTTCATCATTTAGTTTTATCAAAAAATATTCAAAACCTTACATCTATTAACTGAACATATTAAATTTCACCTTGATATTTCTTATACCATTTATCCCAAATTAGGATTTCATCTTTCCACTCCCAATTGTAATTATGGATAGATTGATCAAGTAGGAAACATAGATCAAATCTTCATCATTTACATAGGTACACCCGCCTAGGTTTAGCAAAGCATATAGAGTAGAAGGTTAAATCAAATTGATTAGCCTTGTACATTAGTCAAAAACATTGTGAGATCTTGACAATCTCTCGCGGTTCAAACTTGCATTTTTGAGAGCTAACTATTTGGCAACTCTGTTGGGGACAAACTTAGTAAAAAAAATTCAGCCTATCCATTTATAGAGTCAACAAAGTTTCAAAATTGGTCTTCAACCAAAGGAGAACCCACTGGGCTAAAACGAAGAACAATATCAAGATCCATTGACTCTGTTTAAAATTGATAGATAATGCATAGACATTGTGGAACTTTCCAATTTTCATGTCAAGATGTCACAAGAAGTAAGAGGGTAGAAATCAATAAGGGAGTTGAAAGAATTGAAACAACAAATACTACAATGGGAATAAAAAATACTACAATTGAACCAACAACTTTTATAATTGGCAGTCAAATATGTTCCAAATACATCATAAAATATACCATTCTACAATAATAATGAAGACACAAATGCAAGCAGGCATTGGAACCCACAAGTGCCACATAATATAGTTGGAAAGTTTGGTAATGGAGGTAAAGCATATCATTCATGGCAATCATCAAACCAAATGAATACTTATCTTGTCCCTCCTAGACAAATATTGGTAAGCTATCAGGATCATCAACACAATCCATATCCTAAGCATTGTACATATTAGTACCAAAAACCATATCAAAATGTGCAACACAATATCATCTCTCTTGGAAGTGTCAATCAGAATTTATAGCAAGATGCACATCAGAATCAACAATTTGAGAAAGGAGAAGATGAGTATTCACACACTCAGCAAAGGGGTCAAAGTCACATCATGAGATCAAAAAATTACATATCCCCCTTAGGTGCATTTTTTGATATAAGGAGACATGAAGGAGAATGAGGACATGATTTGTTCAACAAAATGGAAGATGCCTATATACAAATGCCTATTATTTCCCTACCTAATAAGTCTGAATTACACTTCATTGAGTAGTTCATGAGGGTATATGAGCCCAAATTCATTCATTGGCCTAAGTCATTGAAGCCAATTACTCTAGACCAGATGAATAAGTTAATTGGTATCATAGATGACAAAAGGCATAAAAATGGTAAAATCATTGATGAGTATGGAGAAACCAATCAACCAATGTACCTAGAAGATGAGACATGTGCAAGTGAAAATAATTCCTATGATAGCTTGCATGAGGAGGATGAAGATATAGAGAGTCTCTCTTGCATAACAGATTGTGACAGTGCATGTTATGAGGGATCTATTGAATATTTAGATTTTGATGTACAACAAGGTGATTCTTGCAGTTCTTATGGAGATCAGGAAGAAGAAACAATGTAAAAAGCAAGTTCATTTGACAGTGAATAAATAACACACCCAGTTGTAGTCGAGTACCATGGTGACACCATTAATGATGAAGAAAGGTTCATGGAAGATAGTTTTTATGAGAGCCAAGATGATAAAAATGTAGAAGAGGTCAATGAAGAAGAAAATCCACTTGACAAAGAACACATGTGACATATTCATTTGTAACTGATAACCATGAGAACATCATTGATGAACAAGAACATTGCATACTCGAAAGTGGTTTTGAATTTTTTTCAAAACCATTATATGATCATATAATAAAATGATCTGAAATGCACTCCTGCCAAGGTGTTCCACAAAATGATTTCTTTGTGTTTTTGAATCCACTCCATGATGAGGATAAAACATGCTCAAATGAAGATGAGAGTACATCAGCATGTGAAGAGAATAACTATGGTGATGTTGTAAATTGTTGTGTTGATGAATTGGAAGTTGAAATAGAAGTGAATTGTGTATCATACCACAATGAAGATGAGCTTGAGGACAATCACATGAATCTTGATTAACTACAAGGAGATATTTTCAGCTCTTATAAAGATCAAGAAGAGGGAGAAATAGTAGAAGATATGGAAGAAGAAACGTGTTCACTTAGTAGTGAACAAGTTTTAAATTTTCTAACAAAAGAATATTGGAAACATATCCTTAAGAACAACTCAAAAATGTTGTCTCCAATATGCATTTTTTTTAAAATGAAAGAACTTTGTGTGGAAATGATGAGAGGACTCTTGCAGTTGATCAAGATTCTATGTTTTCCCCTATTCAAGAAAATATATAAATCAGAATTGGAGATCTCTGGGAAAAATATTGGTTTTCATATCATTGATGAAGATTGTCCACTATTAATTAAATCAAATATACATAATGATGACTTTGTGGATCATAAATTCACGTCACTGCAAGTTGATGATATGGGAGAAATGAAAGATGTTTCAGATCTGATTGTCTCAGAAAATGTTGATATGAAAGATTCCTTATACCCATGTAAGAAACACTTGGATGATGGAATGATCAGCATAAAGGAGCATAATTATTCTTCCATATTGCACTGGGAGCCTCATAATGATTTCAAATTTTCTATGCGGCTTCATGATGAATAAAATAATGAGTATTCTCATTTTTCAGATCATCTAGGAGGTCATTCTAAAGTACATGAAAGGGAGAAAAGTAATAAAGAGTGTTGCATTAGAATTGAGTACTCTCTCTATGGAAGGATTGTATCACATGGTGATGTAATGTTTTAGATTATGCTTAATTATAAATTGTGGAAGGGTAAAAGGAACATGAGTCAAGCTAAACAGAATGATTTTCTAAAAAAATTCAATGACAGTAGAATGGCAGATTACATAAATATTCTCAAGAGGAATTTGATAAAATCACAACAAAACAAGGTGTATGACAAGGGAAGATAGTGGCATTTGTTTTTTCAGTGGCCTTGTGCCATCAGTTGGGTGTGGTTTTTTAAGAAACCATATCATTTCATGACAAGAAAAGGTTTGAGTTTGTTGTTCAATAGATAGACACTTGGTCTGCTCTCCCAGAGACCTGGATTCTTGCTATGACCACAGGGGGCATACATCCCCAGATGGAGCCACTATTGGAGCCTAAAATTTCATGCAAATTTTAGGTTCCCATGATGAAAATTTTGAGTTCAGCACTCAAGAGTATTGTTGGAGAATTTGCTCAAATGACCCATTTTGAAAAATCACAAAATGAAGCCTCTTCAGTTTCACTCAAAATAACTTTGCATACTTGTTTATCTACCATATGTGAAAGTGCACACCAATTTTCAAATTTGTATGATCAGTTTTGACAGGGTTTCAAAAGACCAAGCTAAAGGGTTCTGTGAAGATTTGCTATCTGCACATAGTGAAATATGCCAAGTGGGTCAACTTTGGAGAACATTATTAAGCAACTGAAATATTTTCATGACAAACCAATTTTTGATCTTGGTTCTTCTAACCAAAATCTACCTCCATGTTAGGTTTCAGATCTTCAAGACATCATTTGTTATTTTTTCGAATTCAATTCCAAATGGATTTTATCCAGTTCGAACATTGCACTTCGAGAAAGTTGTAAAAAGGGGCAACTTTGATGTTTGATATTTTGTAAAGGGAGAAGATTGAAGAAAATCCATTTTTCCTACATATTCATGTTACTTGAATGAGTTAATCTTCAAATTTATAGCTTCCTAGGATCAGGTTTGATATTTTTAAAGTGCCAAGTTGATGAGTTTTCATATGGTTTTTTATAGTAGCAATTTTCAGAAAATGCTAATTGGGCTGCTTTAAAAAACAATATCTTTCATATTTGATAACTTCAATCCAAACCCTCCTACAACCACACTCCCGTACCATCAAATAACATACTAGTAAATTTTCATAGCTCAACGGGAAACTTTGATCAATTTTCCTGAGCAATATTGGAGGCTACTTGACTCACTTTGGTTACAACACAGAATGTCAAAAATCAAATTTTGATGACTACCCATTTTAGTTTGGGATGCATTTTATGTTTTTGAGGGTTGGTTCACATTCTCCTTTCTCTTATGTAGCATTCATCAATGTCAATTCTCAAGGTCCCATTTTCCCATATGGACATGGAGGAAAACTCCAAAGGGAAGCAATGTGTAGTATCAAGAATAAATTTCTTTATTGTTCAAATTAGAAGGGACATTGCTTGAGCTTACACCCTATGATGGTACAAACACACTAGTTCTCTACAATATAGTGTTTTCAATTAAAATAAAGTGTACCTCTTTATGTCCCCTATGACATCCAATACCTTGTTGGGGTTTTTGTCAATCTCAAAGTATTGTGGTATTTAGAGTGTGGAATTGGGATTTATAGAAGATCTTGTGTAAATACTCATGCTCATCCTGAGGATTCAAAAGGAGCCATGATGTTGATACAATAATTGATTCTTATGATGCACAAGCATTAAGGCGCATTGAATCAATTTCAACTTAGCAAGAAGTGAAATTTGTGACAACTTAGTGTTGATCACAGAAAGGAATGACTGGCACACATTCTACCACATTTGACATATGGAGAGAAAATAGTTATGGAAGGGATTATCAAACACTTTGATCCCTATGTGAAGGATCAGATTGTTCTTGACAGTGTGCAAGTAAGACATTAAATGAATGGTGGAAGATGAGGTTTTAGCTCAAACATGCAACTGAACAGAGGTTTTCCGCCAAGAATCTTGTTTTAAAATCTACTAAGAGGGCTCGAAATATCATCTCAAGCAATATGAGAAAGCTGAAACAAAAATATTGGCATATCGACAACTTCATATTGAAGAGAAATCACCATTTAAAGTCATCAATGTTAATGCCTAGAGGGTTATAACATTCTTCATATCTTGGTAAAATATGCTGAATAAAATAGGGAATCTTGAATGAAATGAACTGGAAGAGACTGAATTGATAATAATAAGCACTCAAATTAGAAAAGAAGGTACTTCTCAAAATATTTAGGCATTGGTCAAGTGATTGATTATAAAATGAGCAATAAATACGCTTCCACTCTATCCAAATGAACAAGTCATGTGGGATAAAATTGGGTTTCTGAGCATTAACTATGCTGGTGAAGGATGTTTAGCCCTTCCAAAACTTAATTTATAGTTTCTAACTCTCCATGACTAGCTTCTGAGGAATTTCAATCTATTTCATTTGGAATCAATCCGAGAAGATATCCAAGATGTGTTGCCACGTCTAGAAGAACATATTAACAGTGAGGGAGAAAAATCACTTTCAAGGTTGGGCTTGAATGGCTGTGCCTGTCAAATAATTTAAGAGAAGAGAAGTAAAACAACATAACATTGGAGAAGTCAAGCCAGTCATTGTCACCATAGAGGTTACATACAACATTTCAAGATATACATCACATATGAAATCTGAATGAGATGCACTCAAAGAGCATTATGTCATATTTTTTTTATCCATACACCCATTTCTAGAACCACTTAACAGTGAGGATGCCTCATCTCCAAGTATTCTAGAATAGTTCGGCCTCTAGTTTGTACATAGATGTGGGGTTATGGAGATTCATGATGAGGATGGCCATCTTATGAATGATTTTACAGGAAGGGTAAAAGAGAGAATGGAAGCCATTGAAAGGGGAACTTCGAACTTTTATTATTGCTTTAGATACCATATAGTATTAGATCGATGGGAATTCTATTGTAGAGAATGTATGAAAGTTGCTCGAGGCAATTTTATTTTGACATTGATACCCAAAACTTTTTCTCGAACATATTATGAAGTAGAATTATGGCAAGAATGACAATGAATATTGTTTTTGAAAAGATAAGCAGCATTTACAGGGTGTTGTACCCTATAGAAGGAGTCACAAGGGCCAAAAAGGAACAACTAAAAATCTAACATTAAAACAAAAAGGAACATAGACAACACATTACAACATAGAGATCACGGATAGACAACCAAACAACAAAACACTGGTGTAGGAAGCAACTAACTGGCATTGTCCTAGTTTTTGACTAGGAGGTCCACAACATCACCACCGACCCAATCTTGGTTCTCCTAGGTATTATTTCCCTCTAGCTCCTCCTTGATAACAGTGGACAGGGCACTAGTAACGAAGTGACCCAACTTCATTGTGAAACGGGTCAAACCTTGAAACCTTTTGTTGAGCGTGTCCATCTTCTTCTCTAAAGCACTGGGCTCCTCCCCAACATGCATGGTTCTCGAGATCTCATCTGGCTTAGCAACCAGGTGGTGTGAAGAGTGAGAAGCCAAAGTCTCTTTCGGTAACTTGCTATCCTCTAGGGTAAACAGGGGCCCTTCCACATTTTCATCCTCATCATCCTCGGTCTCCTCATCCTTATACACCTTGCTGCAGACTGCTCCTCATCTGAGTCCTCAATAATCTATCATTTTTTATTGTTTTTCGCCAATCTCCCAGATATCCTTATAATAGTCTCCCCTCAAGTCATGGTCGTGGTTTCCAAAATAGTATCACCCTTTGAGTATTTCTCTATTATTTTCTTCCCTTTACCCTCCTTCACCATCAGCTCCGGCCCACCTTTTTTGCCATCCTTACCTTTTTTCATAGTGTTGTCTTTGTAAGAAGACTTTGTTGGGGTGGCCTTAATTTCACAGAGGCTGGCCATGGAACTAGCATGTGCATTACCCATCCCTCCTTGAAGTTTCTTAGTAGCCAATTTAGCTTTGGGGTTCCTTGCAGTACCCAAGTTGGATTTCTGTGGAGGGATTTTTGACTCAGCAGAGGAAATGTTCACAATAGTCAGGGGTTCAATTTCATCAATACAAACAACCGAGATGGTTGTTGGGGGACAAAGGGCCAGGTGAAAATGGTAAAGTCTCAAGATAATCCCATGATGGAGCGGAAGAGGCGGGAGGTCACACGGGTTAAGGCTAGCCACCTCCTTACATTTCTCAACCGAATTTTCCAGGTACTTAAGCAAAAAGAAGGGAAAGCTAAGCAATATTTTGTGCCTTAAATTATTTAGGAGGGGAAAATGATAGAAGAAATAGGTTTTGAACCTACCTTATAGAGTGACATAATTCATCAACTCTAAGCACACCTGGTCCCAGGGCTTTGGAAGGGCTTCACGTTCAAAGCCTGATTGGTTTTGAACCGATTCCTCGTTCCCCATGAAGAATGCTTTCAAGTTGTCATTGTCCAGAATCTTAGTGTGCTTAGGATATTTATTCCCATTACACAAAATTTTGTTGGCTTGGGCAATACCCTCTTCACTGACTTCAAAGGAAATACCTCCCATCGTGACCCTTCGGTCCTTCCAAGAATTAGCAAATTGACTAGAAAAATTAGGGTTGTGGCCAACCAGAACCTCCATGAGAGGAGAAAGGCCACCCTCAACACAAATATGCCAAACCAAAGGATTCTTACGAAATTATTCACAATTTTTCGTCTTAGTTCGAATGCGGTCACCACCCATGATTTCCACCTACATAGAAAAATAGAGAATTTGCAGAGAATGAAAGTTATAAAAACCAACAAGGCAACGAATATTCATCACAATGTGGGTATTAAGGCGATAAATGCAATATTGGGTAATGACGCCAGTGTGTAGGTCACATGCGCGAAGGGAAAAATCACCACAAGATGACTTGATGGTAGCATTAATGCAGGTCTTGGGAATATTGTAGCAAGCTAGGCAAAAATTGGTGGGCATGCAAGGTTCCTTGGCCAAGAAGCAGTCACGCGAAAAACAAGATAAGGTGGCTGCATGGCTAAATATAGAAAAATCCATGTGAGTATAATTAGAATCCCGCAATAAACTAGCAAGCATGAAGGCGCTAGAAGGTAGCATTCCTTCATTATAAGGGGTCCAATCGGTATTCATAAACATAGTCTTACAGATGGCATGATGACTTAAAACAAGATATCGCATAATCCCAAAGAGGAGAATTTGCACGATATGGTCTCTCGAACTCATCAAAGTCTCGTACTTTCCTAATTCCTTCGTAGAGCCACCTCCTTTAACCATCTGAAAAGCCTTAAAATTGAAAATTTTCCACTTGTCAGCCACCTCAGTATTAGCGCTCATCCACTAGGTCCATAGGACAATCAAGTGGGCCCCCCAACCAACACCCATCATCTAGAGATATTTTACCACGTGACAAGTCATAAAATTTGAATCCCACCACCTATCAGCCATCTCAGCATTAGAGCTCATCCACCAGACCCAAAGGACAATCAAGTGGGCCCCCCAACTAGCACCCAACACCCGAAGATTTGAAATCATCATAATAAGTGGTTGCTTTGTTCTTTCAAGATAAAATATTGAATCCTTGGCGGTAACTTCTCCATGCTCCTCTAACATTTAGAGTAACCCCAGCAAGTGCCGAAATTAGTCAAGGCGTCGACCACTTGGTTGCCCTCCCTAAATATATGTGTCACGTTTTTATCACTAAGCTTGGATAACAGGAACCTACAATCCAACAGGATATCCTTTTTCCTCCAGCCAATTAATTTGTCCCTATTCACAACATCAGTAATGGACTTAGAGTCCCCTTCAATGTGGAGGTTAGCAATCCCAAGAGAGACAACAATTTGGAGGCCCATGAGTAGCGCACGAGCTTCTGCCATAATAGAAGAATGGAAACCAATACCTCCAGTGAATCTAGCAACCAGAACCCCCTCGGGGCCTCTAATCACTCCACCAATACTAGCCCTACATAGGTTGCCCTTAGCAGCCCTATCAAAGTTGAGTTTAAACCAGCCTTTATCCGGAGGCTCCCACTTGGCATTTTTCCTGGCTAGGGATTTAGAGTTGTCAAACGAGCTAGCCTCTAACTCCTAGTGCCAAGCCTTGGCCATTCTAATTTTGTAATCAAGAGGTCCCAAATCCATGGGTTTTCTAATGAAGAGAAATGTTTTCCACAATGAGTTGGACCCCTATACCAAAAAAATCCCTAGGATTCCTTTCAATATTCCTGAAGACATTGTTGTTCCTTTCCTTCCATAGACACCAAACCATAATAGGAGGAAACTGATTCCAAATTTCACTAGGCAAGGGGTGGGAATAGGGACCACACCAGCCCAGGATGAAGGATATGAGATCCTTACACATAACCCAAGGGACTCCTAGTTTCTCAAAAGCCAGTTCCCAAAATTCAGTAGCAAATGGACAATGTGACAACAAATGACTGATAGTTTCCTCATTGCAATTACATAGTAAGCATCTATTGGGGATATAAAATCCCTGTTTCCTCAAATTATCTTGAGTAAGAATCCTATTATGGAAGGTTGTCCACTAGAAGAAATTTATTTTAGGGAGCATGTGGCAGTTCCATATCCTCTTCCAAGGGTCCACCGTAGTACCCTAGTTTGTTAGTAGATTGTACACCGACTTAATAGATAGATCCCCCTATTTGTCAAAAGCTCAAAAAAACTCATCTTCTCTGTCATAGGAGGGAAGCCTGGTAAGGGAGAGAACATTCTCGAGGGATCTAGCCAAACAACAAAGGTCTTGATACTAAGGACAATAGAGGATTAGGTCCTTCCAAGCCCTAGCCCCAGAGGGTCTAGAATAATAATCACTGATATGGGTACCAAAGTACCTCTGAGTCGAACCCATGAGATTCTTGAAGTCAGAACAAACCAGAGGGGTATCAAATAACCACAGGTCATCACAGAATCTGATCCAATTTCCATTGCCCATTTTCCATTTAATCTCATTTCTTATTAGGCCTTGTGTGCTGCAGATGCTCCTCCAGGCCAAGGGGCCCTGGAGGTGAGACTCTGAAAGACAATTGATCAAAGGCTTGTCTTGAAGATATTTGGAATTCAATATTTTGCATGAATCCTTAGTATTTCTTAACTGATCCCAACCCACCTTGGCCATCAAGGCCTTTTTGGAGTTGAGTATTGTTCTGATTCCAAGGCCACCACAATTTTTGGCCTGGTAGACCTTTTCCCATTTAACCAGAGAAATTTTTTCTTGTCCTCAGTCCCAGACCAGAGGAAATTCCTTTGGATTTTCTCAAATTTATTAGCAATGTACTTGGGCATATTAAAAATGGAGAGGAAATAAGTTGGTATACCTTGAAGAGCCGCTGTGAGAAGTTGGAGCTTACTAGCATGGCTTAGGATGGAACCATTCCAACTAGCTAGTTTCCTTTGAATTCTTTCAAGCAATGAATTCCAAAATTTAGGGGTAACCTCCTTAACCATGAGAGGGAGCCCCAGGTAAATCAAGGGGAGGGACCCACTTAAACAACCCAAAACTACAATCACTTTGGTTTGCAAGTTAGGTGTGCTGTTAAAGAAATAGATCATGCTTTTTTTGTAGTTGATGCTTTGACCAGAACATGAGGCATAATTATTTAGGAAAGATTTCCATTCCCTAGCTTCCACCACAGAGGCTTTCCCAAAAAGAAAGGTGTCATCCACAAATTGTTGTACAACAACCAAGTCCAGGGAGGAAGCCGCTCTTATGCCCTTAATAGAGCCCTCTGATAGTAGACTAGTAAATTTCTTGCTCAACACATTAGCAATCATGATGAAGAGATACAAAGATATGGGGTCGCCTTGCCTAATCCCTCTACCAACAGAGAAAAACCCAAAGGGGGACCCATTAACAAGAATAGATTACTTGACAGTATTAACACACTCCATAATGAGTTTGATAACCGAATTGTTGAACCCAAACTTAGCCAACACCTTTGGGATGAAATCCCATATAACTTTATCATAAGCTTTAGAGATGTCCGATTTTAGAGCCATTCCCGCATAGTTACATCTATCCATAGAATGTAGAAGCTCATGAGTTGTGAGAGTAGCATCAAGAATATGGTGCCCAGGGACAAACCCATTTCAGATAGGACTAATAATTTTATCCATAAGGGGCTTGATATGATTTTGTAAAAGGTGTTACATAGGCTAATGGTTTGGAAATCAATCATGGACTGAGGCTCACCAATCTTAGGAATTAGGGCAATAAAGGTGTGATTTAGTTGTTTAAGTATTTTACTAGATTGAAGAAATCCCTAGCCGCAAGCACAAGGTCTGCACCCACAGTATCCCAAAATATTTGAAAGAAGGCAGGAGGAAAACCATCAGGGCCCGGGGCTTTGAAAGCTCCCATAGTAAAGGTAGCCAGCCGAACATCTTCCTAAGAAACAACACTGAGAATCCCAAAATTATCTTCCTAGGAAATGATGGTGGGGAGATAGTTGAGTAGTAAATTGTCCAAAGCCAGGTTGGGCACCTCAGTAGGAGCCAATCTAGGTAGGATTTGAAATCACCACCCCTGAAGTATCAGTTAGACTAGAAATTTGATTCCTTTTCCTATGCTTGATGGTAGACACATGGAAGAAAGAGGTGTTCATGTCACCTTCCTTTAGCCACTGGACTTTGGATTTTTTCTTCCAAAATATTTCCTCATTTTTGAGGACCCATTCCCATTCCATCCCGGTTTCCCTTTCCTAGCTGTGAGTCTGCTGACTATCATCTCCTTCCTCCATTTCCATTTGTAAAGTTCTCAAATCCTCTTCTAACAACTTTTTTTTTTGAAAAACATCACCAAACACACTCTTGTTCCATCCCTTAACCATGTTTTTAATATGTTTGAGTATGAAAAAGATCCTAAACATGGGGGAGCCACAGACAGGAATATTCCACCATTCAAAAATTTTATTTTTGAAGTTAGGGTGAGAATTCCACATTATCTCAAACCAGAATGGGATGGGACCCATAGTAGGTTGGATATTAGAGGTCAGCAAAAGGGGGTTACGGTCAGACACCATTCCGGGCAGGGTTTTGAGATTGGCATTAACAATATTGTTCCAATGGGGAGAACAGAGGAAGTGATCTAAATGTACCTGAATTAGATGTTCACCAGAGCGTCTATTGGAGCAAGTAAATTTCTGGCCCGTAAGATCAATATCTATCAAATCCAAAGAATTCAAGAAATTTTCCAGGTTAGACATGTTGTCAGAGTAATCTAGTAGGCCACCACTTTTCTCCAAAGGAAAGAGAGGGGAGTTTAAGTCCCTAGCAACCAACCAACGGGTTCCCCTATTATGATTTATTTTAACTGTCAGGTCCTGCCACAACGAGCTCCTCACATTCCTCTAATTAGGAGCATAAATATTGATTGTAGACCAAGATTCACCAAGGTAAGTATAGGAGGCCTCCACACAACTTTTATAGTGGAACAGTTCAGAGCCCAAATTTTTTGATGGATTCCAAAGCACAGCCAGACCACCCGAAGCACCCTCAACATCACTGTAGACATAGGATGCATTGGACCAAATAAATTTAGCAATTTTATCAAAATTTGTCTTCATCATTTTGGTTTCTTGTAGTAGGTACACATCAATCTTATGTTCCAAAACATAGTTCTTCAGAGCAAGTTGTTTGTGGGAGCTATTGAGCCCACGAACATTCCATGACATAACTCTCATTTCTAACCTTTCTTAGAGGACACCTCCAATGTCCTCTGTTTACCCAGGGCAATCTCAAGGAATATTTTTGAGAGTAGAAGCAAATAAGGAATTATGGAGAGAAGGAGATGCATGTGGGCAAGAGTGCTTAGAACGAATACATGAAAGGTGGTGGATCACAAGAAGATATAAATCTGACATAACAGGTTTTTTGGAACACACAGAAAAAGATGGAGAGCTCTTCCTGCATCCTTGTGGAGGATGAATGAAGATGTCATGGCGTAGCAGTAGCACACCGCATTACCATGAAGGGACAACACTAGTCCCGTGGTAGCGTAGTGAAAAGAGTGAAGAATTTTTTTTGCACAGAGAAGTCAACATTATGTGTAGGAGAGAAAATATGATATTGTTGCAATAAAACATGGTGATATTTCTAAGTGAGATTTGGTTAAATTTGGGGAGATGTAGTTCTTACCATTGGCATAGCTTTCCCGCATGGGATCTCAAGTTTATATGTGGTGGTGCGGTGAAATGAAGTGTTAACAGTGGTGCTGTAAAAAATAGAATAATGATGTTGCAAGAGCATGAAGCTATGAAGTGAGAAGTATTATATAAGGATTTATTTAAAAGATCAAGAGATAAAATGGTGTGAAAGTATAAATTACTATAGAAGGATATTTACAATGGGGAGAAAACCAATTTTACCCGATTGGTAATTATCTTTATTGTGAAGAAATATAAGTAAAACATTTTTCACAGAGAGGGTTATGGAAGAGATAATTATTTTTACCCAAAAAACATGGTGAAAATATATACGAGTAAAATTGAGCATGAAAATTGCTACCAAAGTGAAGATTAATTATTAAAAGGTTAATTTCATGAGAATGCAAAGATGAAGAAAGTGGAAGGTTAATTAATTATTTTTCCCAAAATGATGAAAATTAATTAAAATATTTAATTTGCCAAAGTCAGTTAATTAAATATTTTTTGCCAAAGAAGAAGAATATTAAAGAGATGCAACGAACAGGTGAAGGGTCATCACCCTAAAATTATAATGTATATGTGTAAAATTAAATTGAATCAGAAGTAGGAATTAGAAGTAGGAATTAGAAAATCAGAGGAAGTAAAAAATAGGGGATGTATATAATGTATAGACTTTTCTGAAGCAAAGCAATGGAGATAATGTTTTAAACTAGTGAAATCCTTTATTGGTGCTTAGTTGTTGTGATGCAACTATTTGTACTTTTTATCTGGTTGTCTCCAACTTGAGGTCTTTTAATCATTTAAATCAGTATATCATGTATATTCCTAATTTATCAAAGTGCATTTTCATTTTTTGTGATTTAATTAATTGGTGTCTATAGGTCAGATTTAAATTCTTTTGAATGAATCACAGTGGTTTAAGGATTTATTTTGGATAGTTAACGAAGAACCTAGTAAAGAAATATTCCAGCACAATTTATGCAAGTCATAAATTTAGTGAAGTTTTATGCTAGTCATAGAACCTCATTTTTCAAAGTGCCTAGCAAATAGAGTTAAGCCAAAATAGGGAAACACATATCATTCTTGATTTTTGACTCCATTTCCCATGCGGATAGAAGGCACTGATTAGTCACACCCTAGAAAATAAATCTCATAAAAATAAAGTATATATACACTTTTATCTTTTCATGCAGTAGGAGTAAAAGTAACTAGCATAGCTATCATTTATTATGTTTGTGCCATCGTAATAGATCCATCTATTCAATCAAGTCACAAAACTTTAAGTTTGATTCATTCATATAGTTATACCTGCCTAGGTCTTGCAACACCTGAAGAGAAGAAGGTTCAAACCATTTGGCCTTGTATGTTAGCCAAAGATGTTGTGAGATCTTGGCAATCTCTCGTGGTTCAAACTTGCATTTTTGAGACCTAACAAACTCCATACAAGAAACTCGTGGAGAGCCTCAAAGAATCCTTTATTGATGTCACCTTTGAGCAGATACCAAGAGCTAACAATAGGGTAGCAGATGCTATGGACACAATCGGATCACTCTTGGAGATCCCACACTGCATCCCAAAATAGGAATTCCTTGTAGAGAAGCTTCTCGTACCATAGTCTGAATTTGTGTGTGAACTTGTTGGTCTGGGTGATCCTTGGTACCGCGAAATTTACACTTACTTAAGAATAGGAGTCCTCCCTACTGACATACCCCGAACCTTAAATGAGATTTTGTCAAAACTTCTCCACATTTTTTTATCCTAGGAGAAACCCTCTACTAGAGGAGCATTGAAGGGACCCTATTACATTTCCTAAATGCTAAGGAAGCTCTGACTACTTTAACTGAGGTACACAATGAAATTTGTGGTTCACACTTGAGCAATATGAATTTGGCTAAGAAATTGTTGAGGACCGGATACTATTGTCCCACAATGGAAAGGGATGCACATGACTTTGTTAGAAGATGTTTGCAGTTTTAGCAACATGGGGACCTCATCCATGCACCAGCTCAGGAAGTTCACCCCATTATCACACCTTGGCCCATTTCGTAGTGGGGGCTCGATCTCATTGATAAAATCACCCCCACCTCATCCAATGGCCATAAATTCATCATCACCATCACATAGTACTTCACAAAGTAGGTTGAAGCCATCCCCATGACCTCCATAACTAGAAAATAGATATCCAAGTTCATCCTGAACTACCTCATTTGCTGATACGGTGTCCCTCAAGCCATTATTTCAGATAATGGGACACCTTTCAAAAATTAGGATGTCCGTGACCTTTACCAAAAATTCAATATCCAACATCACTTTTCCACTCCATATTATCCCTAAGGCGATGACCAAGAAAAAGCCACCAATAAAACCATCTAGAAAATCTTTAAGAAAATAGTCAATTACGTTGGTCATGATTGGCACCTGTAGTTAAATCCCACCATATGAGCTTATCGCACCAGCATTCACATACCAATAGGTGCCACCCCCTTCACCCTGGTCTATAGATTAGAGGCCATCCTCCCCATTGAGATCGAGCTCTCGTCCCTAAGGATATCACTTCAAAATCTCATTACAGATGAGGAATACTAGGTCTCACGACTAAATGAGAAGTGCATGGATTCCCTAAATCACTTGCAAGTCTATCAAAATCACCTCAAACACAACTACAACAAGAAGATCAAGATGAAAACCTTCCAATTCGGTGATCTAGTACTAAAGGAGAATCAAAATAATGTGCAAAATATAAATAGAAAGGGAAAATATGAACCCAATTGGTTGGGACCTTTCATCATCACAGTGAGCTACAAGTCAGGGGCATATTAGTTATCAACACCAGAAGGAAAACCTCTGTAGGAGCCCATGAACAACTCCCATCCTAAATTTTTTTATGCCTAATCTTTTAAGGGTAAAACCAAAAATACAAAAAAATAATAAGAATACAAAAATCCCAAAAAAAATTAGAAAAAGGATTGAAAACAGTAAAGAAAAAAAACTGTCCTCTAGTGAAAACCACCTCAGTGGCGCTTTGGATAAGTACCTTGGTGAAAAACTAGCAAATAGGTGGCTTGTGTAAATAAATCACTATCCATCCATCGGGATCTTCATGGCTTATTCTGCACAGTCCCTTATCCATTACATCTTACGATTCATCCATTCATTAATCTTCCATCCATCCATTTGTTCACATCCATAGCTTGATCTTGTGTTCGTATCATGTTCCACCCTAGTACTACTTGGAAAATTCCTAAGGACAGTTTGTCTTACCTATATCGAAGTACTTTATCACATCATGTTGGGGGCATGTTCTTGTACCTGCATCAAGTTAGATTCGTGTTTATTGTTGTGATCTTCCTTAAAATCAAAAATCCAAAAACATCCAAATTATATCAAAATCCAAAAAGTCAAAAAATAGAGTCGTTTTGTCGAACTACATCATCTCTGAACTTGAATGTAGGCAAGGTTGATCTTTGATCATCCTGCGAGACACCCTAGGTCAGTCCTTTAGGCATCTATCACATTAAAATGACAATCCATTTTTCCATCTATCTCATCAGTAATCAAGTCTATGTCATTCAAACTATGTGGTCTCTACATGTATAATGTAGGCAAGGCTAATCTATTGATCAAATCCCGAGACCCCTAGGATAGGTCTTTAAGTTAGTCTCTTGGTCAAAATCTCGAAAATCCAAAAAAATTAAAAAATCTTAAAATCCAAACACAACCTCAAAACATTTCAAAATACCAAAAACATCCAAATATTTGAAAAACCCAAAATGGAGCATCCATCTCCTCTCGCTCTCACTCGTGATAATCATCCTCTCATAATATATCATCATCATTTTCATCCTTTGGTAAGTCAATCGGAAGCAAGTCCAACAGGTTTAAAGGTAAAAGCTCAATCGTCAAAGTCTCAAGTCTAGGTCAGTAAGTCAACAAGTTGGTCAACTCTTGGTATCAATAGATTATCATCCAATCAAATCTCATCATCACCTGATCACAACATGTCTTAGGATGCATCCTTCCTACAATGGACATCACCATTAGGCATCACCGTAGTTTAGTCTTGGCTAGCGGTATGAAGAACATTAGCTTGTTTGTTTACTTTATCTTGGTCTTTTTTGACTTATCTTATTTTTCACTCATTCCAAGGACCTCTCGATGACGCCTAATCAAAAAAAGTTAGAGAGAAAGGAATGGGGCAACGATCATTATATTTTTTTTTCTGCTATGATTTTTGGATGTTCTCATAATACAACTTGGTCATGCATGCTTTGTTTGGTTTGTGAAGGTATTTTAGATATCTTGTTGACCACATAGGAAGGCTTGTTTTTCTATGTTTTGGTCCAAGATGTTTAGAATATCTGAACTACATTCTAAATAAGGTTTTGTATGTCAGGTGTGAATAGGAGTACTCCTATCTAATTGTCGAGTCAAAGTCCATTACACTAGGTGCAACACCATCCTGGTTCTTTATACCTTGATGCATCGTACCTATGTGTGTTAGCAAACATAAGGAAAGTTATGCTCTTTATTTCTCCCATCCCTAGATAAGCAATACATCATCATCACTCATCATCATATCTAATAAAGTCTCAACAACTCATAAATTTGTTGGACTTCTACATCTTCTTGGATTCAAGGGTTGATCCCTCTCATTCTTCTATCCTCTTTCATGCTAGCATAGTATCACAATCATGCCATATCATCATTGGACAACATCATCCATCTCATCCATCTCACATGCATTGCATCATCATTTAAGTTATTTAAAATAATATGGATTTGTTATTCTAAGCATCTTAAACACATCTCATTTGCATTATCATATAGATATGTTAGTCTAACCATCCATACATCCATCTTGAACCTCTTTGTTGCGAGATCGACCCTCAAATTGAACCTTTCACTCAATATCTCAAGGGGGTAATGTACCAACATACTTCTTTCTGCTAGGGCATCTAAATTTAAAATAAAATAAAAAAATTCAATCTCGACGACATCATTATTTGAATCAATGCAACAAGTACATTGCTTCAAAGAGGGGCAAAGTGTAGACATGCAAAATCGACATCATGCATCTAAATCTAACTAATTAACATCAAATTATTTTGTTAATCAAATAAAGCAATTTATTTGATTAATTCCTCCTTTAATTAAATAAATCAACTTTATTTAATCTTCTAAATTTCTCCTGTTAATTAAATAAATCAATTTTAATTTAATTAGCTTATATAGTCTTTATTTAATTAAATATCTAAGGTCATTCTATTAAATTAAATAAATTGATATTTATTTGATTTATCTAACATCATCCCCTTTAGGTAAATAAATCAAAATATTTATTTAATTAAAGTTCAAATCATTTTTTTGTCATTTTGATTTATTTTAACCCAAAAGTCTAAGTCAAAATGGTCAAATCAACTAACCTTATTTTAATTAATCAAACCCTAATTAAAACTAATTCTAATTCATCTCACATCCTCTAGATAATGCAACTTGCACAATAAATCATTTATTTTGATTTATTAAATTCCTATTTTCCCTCAACTTGGCATCAAAAGGGAATATTCTTCCAAATTTGAAAATCCCTCCAAATGGGATGTGTCCTTCAAACAAGGCATTTATTTCATCCTACAAGTCCTTTTTCCTCAAGCCAAGTGGACATAACTCCATCTTCTCTTCCTTCTAACATGTCATTTCACTAATTTTAAATTACACCTAATTTCATTTATGGGCACAATGAACAAAATGTGCTCACCCTTCATCCTATCACATCTTGACAAGTGGCATTTGGCCATTGGTTGAAGATTAGTCCCACATTCATCCATTTTGTCTCTTCTTCTCTCATCTCATCTATATAAAAGAGGCTTTTCTTCTCATTTTTCATCCACAATTTGAGCATTCTTATTAAAGTCATTTGGAGTTCATTATTTTGCATCTTTTGTTTATCATCATCTTGAGGCTTATCAAGGATTGGGAAAGGGCTCCTTTACATATCAAAGGTGCACCAATCCACTATGGGATAGGTATGAATATTGTTAGAATGTGATTTCAAGTTTTCTTCTTTGGTCTTTCAGAGTTTTGTTTAGCATATTAGACATGATTCATTATCTCATAGAGATGTTGTTGTTTTCTTTGTTTTAAATAGCTAACCATTCTAAGAAGTGTGTTGGAGTTTTTAAGAAATTTGCAGATTTCACCATCTACATAGTTCTCCTATCATTGACATTTCAAATTCTCTTTTCATTTCGTCAGCAAATTTCATACATAAGTTATCATCACCTTCAAAAATAATGTCATCAACAAAGACTTTAATGATCAACTCTCTATCCTGATCCAGTTTGAAATATAGATTGTTCTTAGCAGTACCTTTATTGAATCCAAGCTTCAACAAGTATTTATCCAGTCTTGCATACCAAGCTCTAGGGGCTTGTTTGAATCCATATAGTGTTTTCTTCAACCGACACACTATGTCATTTTCATCAGTTAATTGAAATCAATATGGTTGCTCAACATAGACTTCTTCTTCTAGTTCACCATTCAAAAATGTTGACTTCACATCCATTTGATATACTTTTTAGTTCTTGAAAGTAGCATAAGCAAGAAATAATCTTGCAGCTTCAATTCTAGAAACAGGGGAAAATTTTTCTTCAAAATCAATACCTTCCATCTGTGAGTATCCTTTACATACTAGTCTTGCTTTATTCCTGATCACTTCACCTTGTTCATTCATCTTATCTCAAAAGACCCATTTGGTTCCAATCACATTTTTGTCTTGAGGTCTGGGAACAAGAATCCATGTATCATTTTTCTCTATTTGCATCGGTTCTTCCTTCATTGCTTCCATCCAATATTCATCTTTACATGCTTCATTAACATTTCTAGGCTCAGTCTTGGATATTAGACAATATTCTTCTATAATTTTTCTTCTAGTTTGTACACCTTTGTTCTTATTTCCTATGATTTGACTTTCAGAATGACTTCATTTTACATACCTTGGAGTTTTGGGTTTTGTTCTTTCTTCTACATTTCCATTGTCTTCTTCTTCATGGTTTTCTTGATTCATCGGAACACTTTGAGTTTGATTATGTTTCTGCACATTCTTTCCATTATCAACACTCTCCTTTTGGTCATCTGAGTTATATTCGCAATACCTGGATGGTCTTTCAATATCCTCATCAACTTTGACATTTGCACTCTCAACCATTTTCTTCAATCTTTTATTGTAACACTGGTAAGCTTTTCTCTTAGTAGAGTATCCCAAAAAGATTCCTTTATCACTTCTAGCTTCAAACTTTCCTATATCTTCATCTCTTTTAATATAACATCTACTTCCAAAGATTTTGAAATACTTGATAGTAGGTTTTAACCAAACCATAGCTCAAAAGGAGTCTTACCAGAATTACTATTTATATTCACCCAGTTGATAGTATACACAATAGTGCTTATAGCTTCTCTCTAGTAGAAATGAGGAACATTACCTTCCAACATCATAGTTCTGGCAGCATCTAAATTTTTTATGTTCTTTCTCTCAACAAATCCATTTTGTTGTGGGGTTCAGGGAGTAGATAACTGTCTTTTTATTCCATGCTCTTCACAAAATGAATTGAACTCTTGGGAAGTGAATTCACCACCTCTTTTTGATCTTAGAAATTTTACCTTCAAACCTATCTTAGTTTCTTCCAAATCTTTGGAGCTTTTGAATTTATCTAATGCCTCATGTTTTTCTCTTAAGGAATCAACCCAAACCATTCTAAAATAATCATCAATAAGCATCATAAAGTACCTTTCTCCTTGTAGACTTCTTATTCTAGATGGACCACATAGATTAGTATTTACCAAATCTAGTACTCCATTTGAATGATGTTTGCTCCTAAATGAAATTATTGTTTGTTTTCCCATCTAACATTCCTTGCATATAGTGTTAGTAAGATTCACTAACTTAGGTAGATCTTTGATTGCTTGTGTGGAGCTTATTTTGACAATGTTATCAAAATTCACATAACACATCCTTCTATGCCATAACCAACTTACATAAATTTGAGCAATCAAACAAATTTCACTAGAAACATTTAAGTGAAAAATATTACCTCTTGTCTTTATACTTGAAGTGATCACATTTCCCAAGCTTCCCAATATCCTGCACTTACCATATTTAAACTAAAGATTGTAACCTTTGTTAACCATCTATCCAAAACTCAACAAATTATGCTTCAATCCTTCAACATAAAGAAAATCATCAGTATTGTATTTTCCACCAAGAGAAATAGTGCCTGTGGCACAAATCACACCAACATTGTTATCTCAAAATCTCACAACACCATCATCATAATTTTCCAATCTTAGAAATTTTCTTTTATCACTAGTCATATGATTTGAGCATCCACTGTCGATCACCCACTCATCCTTCCCATCAATTATGGCTGCAAGATCTTTTTCAATATTCTGATTACTAGCTGATTCAGTGAAAATCAGACCATTTTCCTTGATAGCAATGAATACCCATTCATCTTCATTTTTAGTTTCTTTATCAGATTCATCATCAGTAACTCCTTCTTTAGCATAATAGCATTTTTTTTGAAATCTAGTCTTATCAAGTTTATACTTAAAGACTCTTTCAAGATATCTTGATGCAAAATGACCTATCTTAGTGCAAGAGAAACATTTACTAGGAAAATTTCCTTTGTTATTACCTTTTCCTCCGGCTTCTGTTTTCACAATCAGTGCTTCCAATTCTTCTAGCTCTCTTTCTTCATCTTTGATTAGTTTCATCTCTTCTTCACACTTAAATTTTTTTCTGGAACTCTCTCCCGGATCATATTTTTGTTGGCTTTTTCCAGATATAATAACTTTCAATGTAGACTCTATCTTAGGAAATGATTCTCCAAATTCACGCAACTCAAAGGCAACAAGTTTTCCAATCAGCATGTCTCTTGTTACATTTGTTACTATCCTTAGTTCTTCAATAGCATGAGCTTTTGTTTTGTAAGAAGTAGGCACAAATCTAAGTATTTTAACCACAATCTCATCTTCTTCCAAGGTTCCATAGGCACATCTAATGTCCATCACTAATTCATTTACCTTTTGCGAGAAAGAAAATATGATTTCATCCTCACTCATCTTCATGTTCTCTGACTTACCTTTTAGACTTTGCAGTTTAGCAAATTTTACTAATGCATCTCCTTCATACAAAGTGTCACCACAATAGTGGTTTATAATTTCTAAGAGATTATAATTTTTTTTGAAATCACATATTTTTAGAAAATATAATGATTTAAGCCTTAAAGAGTTCTAGTTTAAGGATTCCAATTGAAGAGGCTTTGATCAAACCACCTTAGATCAAACCCCCTTGGATAGAACCTTTCTAGTTTTAAACCATACCTATAAATGAGTCTCCTTTACACCTATCAAAATGTTGAGAAAAAATCACTTTTGATTTACCTTTTGGGGGATCAAATGAATTCATTTAAATTTATTTGAAATAATTATGGTAGTCCTCAGAATGAGCTATCCAACGAATATAATTTAAATATTTTTTGGTTATATTAATTATTTGTTTTTTTAGTTTTATTAAACATAGGTTTTTCATCAAAAATGAAGGTCTCTATTCTACACATGTGGAAAAAATAGTAGATTATCAAAAAAAAATTGAAAGATATGAGTGCACCAAATATTGAAGTCCTTGATCGAACAAAAAAATTAAAATTGAATTTTGATATATACAAAAAAGGTTACGCGTTATACGGTCATGCTATGTCTGAATTGTAATTGTTTTGACTTTGAAACTTGATTAAAGAAAAAATATTCAATAAAAAATGTCTAACCAAGTGGAAACACTAGATATCAAAGTTACAAATCTAGATTCGAAAGAATTAGAATTTTATCCTTCATGAAAAAAAAATTATACGTTATATGGTGTGCGTCACTTTTTAAAAATGTTGTTTTCTAAAAAAGCCAATTTTCTTGTGAGATAGAAAAATAAGTGCAATTTGATTCCAAAAATTTTGAAAAAAATATTTTTAGAATCTACAGAGAAAATGTGATGAAACTCTAGTTTGCATCATATTCAAATTCCTCATGGTTTAGCCGCTATAGGTGCCCAAATGTGAATATTTAGTTAAAAATAATAATCTCAGAGTCTAGTTTGGCCAAAAATTGTAAACCACTATTGTGGGATGACCCTACAATGTTTCCAACTTTATCCAAATCTCATGTGCAGTATTCAAACCTATCAAATTTTTCATCTCTGAATCTATCAAACCGCTTAGCAATGCTTCTATAGCCCTAGTATTAGTTTCTGCTTCTTTGATCTCATCAACACTAGAGGGACCATTATGAGGAATTGTATATGCATTCTTTGTAATCTTCAAGAAAGCCTCACCAATGCACTTCAAGTGACACTCCATTATAAATTTCCATATAGAGTAGTATGTACCATCAAATTTAGGACTATCCTTCTTGTATGATGCCATCTTGGATCACCTCAAGTTGTTAGACTTCTTTAAAGGAATTAGCTCTGATACCAATTGTTGGAAAACCAAGGATAGACAACTGAGAGGGGGTGAATTAGTTGTTATATAAATTAATCTTATTCAACCTTAAACAACTTTTAATCTCATATATAATAATTAACAATGAAAGCATGAATGAACAACACATCAGAGACACATGAACTCCAAGATTTTTATATGTGGAAACCTTGTTAGGGGAAAAACCACGGTGGATGTTAGTCCACAAGATTATACCCTATTAGAAGTATAATGAAAGAAATGAATAGGGAATGCACATGCATTCAGGAAAACTGCCTAGAGCTCCCTGCTCAAAGGGAAGGCTCACTGCATTACATAAGACAATAAGATTAAATCCATCTGATGAGGTTGAATTGTTCTACAAAATCTTGATTACAGTTCTAGTTAGGCACATAAACACTTCACTCAATCTCCTTCACACTCTTCTCTACACTCAAAATATTTGATCTTTATTCACAATATCTTGCATATACTTTGAATATATTCACCGAGCATACTCTGAGCATACATTAAAATGAGTAAACAATCACTCTTATATATCTGCTACATGGATTTACATCACCAACTCTGTCGGCCATAAATAAAGAATAAATTACAAATGTCGGCCTCAATACATGAACAAATCTTAATGCTTACCAACCTAAGTCAGTCACAACATTGTGAGGACCTAAATCAATATCATCGAACATGCCAAACAATAAAATATTAATGCATAAGGATCTGCAACATGCTACCACCATCATGTCGACCAAGAACATGAAAACCTTGAGAACACAAGGAAAAATATTCAACCACGAACATGTCGATCAACATGGATGAACCAATCTAATAGAGCATGATCTAGAAACATCACTGAACACCTCAAAAATATATGCAATAACTCAATTCACCAAAATTGCAATCTCATCTTCCAAAAACACCTGCTATAATAACTGAATAATTGTAGGAACACAAAACTTCATAACTTCCTCAAATATTGATGCGCACCACTGAAACTTTCAAACAACATACTAGATAAGCTCAGACAAAAACCCTTTAGTGCATGCCTCCTGATCATCAACGTATAAAAATTTTCATCACTCTAACCTTCTCAGCTTCACTAGCTGCCTGCAATATATTTATTACAATTTTCTTAATATCCTTGACATATACAACCTTTAAAATCACCAATGTTAATAGTGTTGACATCAATGAAAACCACATATCAACAACACAACCACAACATCTAACAATTAATTCATATTTAGGTTAATTTAGGATCCTAGAAAAAAGTTCACAAAGTGCCCCTTTTTTTCGCAAAGTGTCCCTTTTGTTCACAAAGTGTCCCACTTTTTTGCAAAATGTCTTGTTTCTTCATAAAGTGTCCCAAAAGGGTTCTAAAGTGTCTAGGGCCTTAGAAAAATCACACTAGAACAAAATTAACACACTTGCATGATGAATTAGAGTCGAATTGAAGAGATTAGATGATTTAGAGAGCATATTATCACGATTTTGATAGGTACCCACATGATCTCGTCAACGTCTTGGTGGGATACAACTGAGTTTTCTTAGAGATATAGCCCCTACTTTGTCAGCGATGGATACAAAGCACTTACAGGAGGTGGGTATATGTTGGGCATACCTCATGCCCCCCATGAGGTACCATGATGTGATGTTGTGTGAACGTTGGAATGCAAATACTTGCACCTTCCACCTTTCGACAGGAGAGATGGCCATCACTTTAGAGGATGTACACCGAATACTCCGAGTCCCTATTCAAGGGGAGCGGGTGTTCCTCCAGAGAGGTTGGTATTTACATGAGAAATAGGTAGACATGCATTATTTCCTTAGTAGACCGGTCCATGATGATAGAGTGGCGGGACAGATTGATCTAGCACTACTATTGTATTCACGAGTGCCAGTAGTGAGGTGGATCATGATGTAAGCTATCATGTTGGTTCTCCTACCAGATGGATGAGCAACACACCTCGAGGGTGGGCTAGTGCACCTGATACGCGAGATGGTGGAGCACAGGACAATGTACGCTTGAGGATGGTGCATCCTGGCACACTTATATTATGATCTTGGGTGATTAGTCTTCTGAGAGCTAGATAGCATGGTACATTGTACACTTCTAGAGTTGTGTTGCCTGGACCATATAACGTGTACTAGGCCTACTGGCTTCCCATGTCTAACAATAGTAGGATATCCATGGGCCTTTGGCTATCCTCTTTGAAGGCTATTGTAGTATGGGGATCTACACTTTTGGAGGGTGAGGTTGGACTAACTAGAGGAGGATGATATCATGTGGAGACCATATCATCTTGTATTATAGTGGCCAGATCAAACTAGACAAATAAGGAGACTATAGTTGGATAGATTTTTGGCTGGTCGACATGATCGCATAGTGCAACCCTTCTACTATGATTAGGTTATGAGACAGCTTGGACAGGTGTACACACCACCCCAAGCATGGTCATCTTTTAGGAGGTCTATTCGGAGTGCCTTGAGGTCAAGTGATACAACACGGTTCACTTTAGATAATGTTTCCTATAGTGACTCTGACTATTCTGATCATGATCAACCGTTGATGTCTAATGTAGATGATGTCGGTGCTACTTGGGGATCATGAGGAGTGGTGGATAGCATCACAACCAACTATAGTATTTTTGATGGATTAGCTAGTAGGGGATGGAGGACCTGTACCAGATGAGGGGGATGAGAGGGAGGATAGATCCGAGGAGACACGCTATAGGGTTGTAGATATATTTACTAACATCATCGATGAGGAGTATGATGAGGGTGCAGACCCAGATTATGATGGATAGAAGATAGAAGAGGAGGATCAAGATTAGGAGGAGGAGGAGGATGGAGATGAGGAGCCACCCTTGAGTGAGAGTGATGAGGCAATAGATAGGGATTGATATGATTGGGGAGGGGCCTCACCTATCCATATGACTAGATCCCAGATAGAAGTAACGGAAAAAACCAACTCATAGTCAAGGAGAGGCTAGCACACCATCCATGCCCCCTGCATAAGATGAAGTGGATATTTCTCATCTCACCAGAGATATAGGTGATGATATTTAATTTTGATACATGTATTTGATATTTTGATGTACTATTTGATGCATATATATACATATATATATATCATGATGTGTACTAATTAAATTTTGTTTCTATTTTGCAAGGTCCATAGAGGATTGGTGGGAGCTCTACCATTAGGCGGTGATGGAGATAGTGTCAGCGTCATTCGACGAGGAGGATATGGAATCGAAGTACGTGCCCCCACCTATTATGAAGTAAGATTCAGAAGTGTTGAGACCCTTCACAAGACTACGAGTAGCATATGAGGGCCTAGGGAGGTAGGTTCGTTGAGCTAGGACTATAACACAAGCATAGTCCTCAGAGACTCTAGTAGTGGTCAAGAGATTAGAGAGAGAGGTAGCACAACTACAGGCAAAGAGGGATTAGATAGTAGGAGAGCATTGGGTGATGCTTGTGCAGATGGAGTTCATTATCAGATTCAATAGATCACAATCACACTCACACACGACCATCTCTCGTCATCCTACTACTGATGCAGTGTGAGTTCCAGATCCTGAGGGACCTAGTAATCATAGTCCTTAGTGACATTGGAGATTATGATGATATGTATAGAAATATATATATATATATATATATATATGCAGTTTGATGTTACATGTTGTAATTTTATGTGTGAATGTTAAATATCAATGTGATTAATTAAATAGGATTATTTAACTAATATTTACATGCTTAAACAAGCTTGATGTGATCTAATTTAAAAACTTAGTATAGCTTCTATTAGATACAACATAAAGATTAAGTATGTTATGCACTTATTTTCAATAACATAACACACAAGGATACATATTGAATAGTATGAAATCTAAAGTAATTATAAAATGAAATTAAATAATCACTTTAGTGTTCAAGACACATGCATAATGATTTATCAAGAATGAATCAATGAGAAAGCATACAAGATATAATCCAATAGCTCTAACAACACTAATCGATACTTCATACCATTCAAAAAGGGGATTAGGGTATGTGCAGGATCATCATGGAAAAAACAAGCCCTTAAGTGGCGATGAAAATTCAGAAAATTAGAGTTAGGCAACTTGACTTAAAAATTTGAATAAGTTATCTATATTATTTCAAAAATATGTAAGAATAGAATATGTAGAAAATTGAATGTAGTTTCTAAAATAGTAGGTTTATTTAAAAAATAAAAAAATCTATTTGGTGAAAATTTGAAATTTCAATGTAGTAGTACTTAAATTTCAGGGAAAAAATAAGAAGTAGGTGTTTTTCTAACCACCCTAACCACAATAAAATGATAATTATTTTTATAAGATTTTAGATATAAGTAGAGGACTCATGTCCCAATGTGATGCATATTTTTTTGTAATTTTTTTCCAAGTAAATAATTAATTATGATTTTTTTATTACAACTTTTAAAAAATATAAAAACTCGTATGTCTGACCACCTTAACTTGGTCAAAACTTCATGAAATTCATTTTTTTTTTTTTATCCTATAGTATACAAAGTGTAGAATGTGACACATGTTTTGAATTCAAAAAATGTGATACGGTTTGAAAGTTATAGATGTTTTTCAATCAACCTATCAATCAAGACTTTAGTCGTAATTCAAATAGAAAATGAATAAAAATTATTTATTAAATTGAAAATAAAGCATAATTTATATTGGTGGAAAGCTGAGAATCTCCTTTAAAAACGCTTTTCGTTTCATCAATTTTGGGTTAAAAAAAGTCGTCAACCACATGGGCCATCATATCACTTACATATCGCCACTTTTTGGCCCATCATGATCTTGCACATACCCATTAGGCATAATACTGACACAAATGCATGACATTAATGGGGTATTTAAGAAGAGTGCCATCGCGTTTGATTAAGGTATAAGCACCAAATCCATAATTTGTATTGACCACATAGGGGCCTAACCAATTAGGACTAAACTTGCCTTTGTCAGTGTAGTCGGCAGTAGTATTATGTTTGTTTCCATATAAAACCAAATCACCTTTGTTAAATTTTTGAGGAATGAAACCAATATCATGTTTACGTTGTAAAGGTTTAGCATAAGCTTGAAGATGCTTGAGAGTGTTGATGCATTGTTCATCAATCATTTCAAGTTGATGTAATTGTTGTTTCGCATAGGTGTCATTATCAACAATACCTTGGAGAGCAATCCGCAATGTGGGGATTTCTAACTCTAAAGGTACAATAGCCTCAGTGCCATAGAGAAGGTTAAAAGGTGTATTTCATGTGGAAGAGCGAACACTAGTGTGATATGCCCATAATGCATATTGCAATTGTGTATGCCAATCCTTTTGGTTTTGGTTAACAGTATTATTAAGGATTTTTTCTAGGATTTTATTAGTACTTTCAGCTTGACCATTAGATTGTGGGTAGTAAAGTGTGGAAAATCAATGTTGAATATGAAAGGTTTCAAGAAACTTCTTCACGTCATTTTTTTAAAATGGTGTGCCATTGTACGAAAGTAACGTGGAAGGAAGGCCAAAGCTAGTGATGATGTGTTCCAATAAGAAACGACATATCACATCAGTAGTTGTAGATCGGAGAGGAATAGCTTCTACCCTTTTGGTGAAATAGTTAGTAGCAGTAATGATAAATGTATGTCCAGTGGAAGAAGGTGGTGAGATTCTACCAATTAGGTCCAATCCCCACATAGAGAATGACCAAATAGGTATTTCAGCATGAAGCTTAGAAGTAGGAGCATGGATCAAATGACTATGTTCTTGGCATTGATGACATTACCTAACATACATATACCAATCTTTTTCCATTTTTTTCCAATAATAACCCATGTGAAGGAGTTTCTGCACTAAGGTTTTTCCTCCAAAATGACCTCCACAAGTGCCAAAATGGGCTTGTTCGAGGGCAATATGAGTTTCAACATCCTTGAGACATCACATAAGAATTATGTCAAAGGATCTTCTATACAATGTATCAGCAAGGATTATCTACTTAGTGGCTAAATTTTTTAGGCGAAAGTGGGTGTTTCTGGTTGTAGGCTCAGGAATGGTACCATCCTTTAAATAGTTAGAGATGGCATCATACCATTCACATGAATTATCCAAAAAATTGGGGAGGAAATCATCAAGTTTATCGCTAATGGAGGGTTTCATGATGGGGTGGATAGTAAAGATGACCTTTTCAGAAGGATCTACAGGGGAGATAAGAGAGGTCGCACTAGCCATTGCATCCACATGTCGATTGCATTTTTGAGGGATTTTATCAATGGTGAACAAGTCCAAATTCTCTAACAAAGTTAGGATGAGATCCTTATATTGTGATAGTTTATCATGTTTAGTTTTATATAGACCATTGATTTTTTTAATCACTAATTACAAATCACCATAGATCTTTATATCCTTAATTCCCATGACTAAAGCAATGCACAATCCAGCAATTAGTGCTTCATACTTAGTTGTGTTATTCATACATACAAAAGTGAGGTGATAGGACAAGAGAATAGGCTTACCTATGGGTGGAATTAAAATAATTCTAGCACTGGAGCCTATTCAACACTTAGATCCCCCAAGGTACAATTCCCATGTAGGAAGGTCTATGGTAAACACACTATCATCGAGAAAGGAGTCAGTGGTAGGTAACACTAAAGGAGGAGCATTGGCTAAATGATTGGTTAAGGCTTGGCCTTTGATTGCTTTTTGAGAAACAAACTTAAGGTCAAACTCAGTTAACAACATTACCCATTTAGCGAGACATCCTAAAAGATATGTTTTATTGTAAAGATATCTAAGAGTATCAAACTTTTTCATCACTTGTATTTCTATGTTTAGTAAGTAATGTCACAACTTACTAGTAGAAAATACAAGAGCTAGACATTGTTTTTCAATTGTTGAGTAATGGGTCTCATAATCTATGAGCGTTCTACTGACATAATAAACAAGATGTTCTTTGCCATTGTTGTCTTGTTGAGCCAACAATGTAGCAAGAGCATGGGTACAAGCAGCTATATAAAGGATGAAGGGTTGGTTTGGTATAACAGGTTGTAAAGCAGGTGGAGTTGCAAGGTATTCCTTCAAACTCTTGAAGGCCTGTTTATAATCATCATTCCACTCAAAATTTACATCCTTTTTGAGGAGATGTGTAAAAGGAAATGTATGATCGACTAAGGATGCAACAAAAAAATAGATGACTTAAATCTATCCTTGTAATGTACGCAATTGGGAGATGTTACGAGGAGGTGGCATGTTAATTATAGAATCAATTTTCTTAATTTCCACCTCAATTCCTCTATGAGATATGATAAACCCTAAAAGTTTACTGATATCTACTCCAAAGACACACTTTTTGGGATTTGAGCGCATGTTATATTTGTGCATGCGCTTGAAGATTTTTCAAAGGAAATTCACATTATCTTGGCGGGTTAAGGATTTAGATAGAATTCCATCAACATAATCTTCTAAGATTTTATGGATGTAGTCATGAAAGATTAAGGTCATTGCTCGGTGATAAGTAGTGCCTACGTTCTTTAAGCCAAAAGGCATCATAACCCAACAAAATATTCCCCAAGCAGATGTAAAGGTTGTCTTGTATTGATCTTGTGGGTTAATGAAGATTTGGTTGCATATCAATAAAATCCATACATAAAGGATAACAAAGCATTTCCAACAGTTCAATCCACAATCATGTTGATGTTGGGAAGAGGAAAGTTGTCTTTTAAAGAGGATTTGTTCAAGTCTCAAAAATCCATGCATATCCTAACACAATTATCAAGTTTAGCAATTGCGAAAATGTTTGATATCCAAGGTGAATAATCTATAGGATGAATGAAACTTGCATCAAGGAGTTTTTCAAGTTCTCCTTTGACATGCAAGGCTATCTTAGGGTTTATTTTTTGTATCTTTTGGAAAATGGGCTTAACATTTTCAGCAAGAACAATGTTATCGATAACTATCTTTGGATCTATTCCGAGCATATCAGAGTATTTCCAAGAAAATAGTTTAGGAAAAGCGTGGATCAAGGTTGCAATATCCTCTTGTTCTTCATCATCAAGAAACTTCCCAATTTTAATGATTTTTTATTTATCATCTACATCCATTGGTATGTCAAGGGTCTCTCCTAAAGGTAGTGCATTCTACTTAGGAACTTCAAGATCATATGGCTCCATGCTTGTGGGAGTGTCATTAATGTCATGAACGTTGAGCTCAGAACTTATCATAGCACAAGAGGCATGACTCTTGGAATGAGAAGTCTTAAATCCAAAGCACCTAACAAAGATTTCAAAGCTTCATCATCATGAACATAAGTGAATAGGGGGAATCCATATCAAGGATTTCAGGAAGTTGGAGAGTCAAATTGGTTCTTGATGTGCATGTGATAGTGTTGATATTGAGGGAGGGACATTGATTGGCCTTGGTGGCTTTAGAAAATGAAAACCCTAGACTGATCTTAGTTCCTTGCATATTAGGTTCAATGGGTACACAAATTCCTTGCTCATGCTTTCACATCCTTTCCCATTGTAGCCTAATTGTTTCATAGGATCATAACCACGTCCATAAATTCTTTCTATTTCTTATGGGTTAGGTGGTTGTTGATAATCTATCTCATCAAAATTTGTCATATATGTTTCATTTTCTTCCAGAAGAGTTGAGGTAGATGTGTGGGTAGGGTGTTCTTCATGTTGGGTAGAGAGGACAATTGATTTTTCTTGTTGGCCATCCTCTTTTTGTGTGACAATGCACTCACCCATAAATGAAGGTGTGGATTCTAAAGATCCCCAATCATTACCAAGTAAATTAAACTTGGATTTATCTTCTGGTTGATTCTTCTCAGAAGGGGCAATGTTGGAGGTAGCAATTAATGTGTTGAGAGGACTTGATGTTCCCTTTTCAATTTGTAAGCAACTCTTAGGTTCGGGGTCTATGTCAATGTGATAAAATTTGTTATTATAGACATTTCATTATACGATAAGGGTTGAGGGTACCATGTGCATCTCATGTATCCATGGTCTTCCTAAGAGGATATTATAATAAAGGTCATAGGGCATGACATGGGTAGGAGTTTTCAGCATAACCATTCCGACAGTAATAGGTAAATTCATGACACCAAGGGGTTCCCTAGTAACATTATCAAATCCTCTAATGGATAAGGAATCAGATTGGATTTGTGATCTATCCACATGTAACCAATCAAGAACCTTCACATTGCACACATTTAGGGAAGAGCCATTGTCAATGAGGGTCCTTTTGATGCCTATTCGGTCATATTGGGTTATTATCATAAAGGCTTCATTTTTCTTTCTCAATTCTAATGGAGAGAGCTCATGTTGATAGAAAGTAATATCTTCATTAGCTGTGTTAATTTCATGTAGGAGAGCTACCACATCATTAGTATTTGTACCAGGAGGGACCACTATTTGTTGCAATGTCATTTGAAGCATAGAATGATAGTTAGGGGAGTTTTAAAGAAGATCCCAAAGGGATATCTTGGTGAAAGTATTCTTAAGTTGTTCAACCAAATCATACTCCCTAAGTTGTGAGTTTAAATGAGGTGTCAGAGGTAAGATGGGGTTGGGCAATGGTAAGGATGTTGAGGTAGTTTATTGTTAGGGATGTGGGTTATTGCGAGTATAATGAGTGTGGGCAACGATATCAGGCTTAGGCAGGAAAAGGGTAAATTAAGGTTTAGAGGGTGTTTGGGGTTTATGGGAGGGTGGGTAGAGAACACTTTTTAGTTTGGATAGAATTAACATATTTTGTTTGGGGTTGCTCACAAAAAAACTTAGTGGATGAGTTAGGTGAAATTAAATCCTGAAGAACTTCATCTAACATACCCATATCATCACAACTAAAAGGTTTGGGAGACATGTTAGCGGTTAGCTCTATCATCACAAACCTTAGTGGATGAACCTAGTGAGAGGAAGCCCTAGAGAGATTCGTCTAACTTATCCAAGTCATCACTATTAAAAGATTTAGATGATATAGTTTTCCTAAAGTGAAGAAGTATGTGCACCATTTCATGTGATGTTTCTATGTTTGTGTTTTGATGTGCCACTGAATATGCTTTAAAAGAATTAGGAATTAAAGCTGAAAATGAAACCTGTAAAGATCTAATGCTATTCATAATGTCATCATGATAAAAGATGTTTAAGCTAATGAAAACCATATAATAGAAATTAACTGATCTAAAACAGAGCATAAACTAAAATAAACAAAACCTTCAGAAACTGGGAAATGAATGCAAAAATTACTAATGCAAAATGTACCACATACTCGGGCTAGGTCGCCCAAGGTGGTGACTTAGTCACAGTATGGGTTTTTTTTAATTTTTTTCTATTTTTTCTAATGAAAATTATAGTGTTCTGGACTGTAATGTGCAACACTTTATGGTATATGCAAAATTTCTCTATTATGCAATGAAATAAATGCAAAAATGAGTCTTTTTCACTAAGGTAAAGTATGAAACCCTAGGATGCCTTTTAAAATAATGCAACATATAATGCAATGCAAAAAAAAGAAGTTCCTAGGATGCAAATGCAGACTAAATCAGAAGTAATATATCTCTAAATGCAGGTTCACCAAAATGAACTGCAAAATTTATGTTTTTTTGGGATGATAAAGGAATGGGTCCCATAAAGCTTTCTAGGGTTTTTTACCTAGAAGAAAGGGGATTTTTCCTTTGTGGAAACATAAATCATGTGATTCATTCAATTGTTAGGAATTGAATAGGGTTGGAATGGTAATGTGAAGTATGCTAAATGTTGAAATCTAATAAGAAAATCTAACTATTGAACCTAAACTAAGAGCACCTATGTTGTTTGAAAACACATGATGTAATGCAACAAAGACAAAGTAAAGACAATATGAAGAAAGATAACCTAATAAATCAAATAAGTGGACTTGGAAATTGAAGAAGGCCAAGGTAGAGATTGCAAAATCCTTTGAAAATTTGGAAAATCTGAGTTTTATGCCCATTGGGACAATTACGCCAAGTTGGGCGACCTAGTCCCTTCTCTAGCAAACTGCTCTAGACTCCATTCCAGCCAATTGGGTGCTCAAATATGCAAAAAACTTTGACAAAAACCTCTAGTGGGACTAGGTTGCCACTATTGGTGACCTAGTTGCTTTCAACTTTTGAGGAAAATTGAAAGTGGATACAGAGGTCTATGGTCTGCACTATACTTCTCCATTGAAATCCAGACTTAGACCCGCAAAATTACCTACACAATATAGTATATTGTGGTTTCTAATGTGGGTTTTTCCTTGGTCAAACCCCTAGTTTTTATTTTAACTTGGAAAGAGATAGAAAATCTGTATAAACCCTAGCCCTAAGTGTGTCTAGAACTAGGAAAACCTAAAATAAGACAAAACCCTATTCTATTAAGCTAGAATAAGATGCATACAAGAGATTTGAATGATGCAAGACTTCAATCCATGAAACCCTACAAGATTACAAATGAATGTGAAAGGAATGCAAATGTGATGCAAACTTCAAATCTGAAGATAGGTTGAAAATGGAAGATGGAGTCACTTTCAAAACAATTCTTTAGGTGTGATTTGGTGACTAGTTGCACCTCCTCAACCTAGATTTCTCCATCATTCTCTATATGAATCCATATTCAATCTTTGGAAATGTAAGATCTTAAATGGGAAATGAGCTTGAAGACTTGCAAAATCCCTAGTTTGTTGTCCAAAAGCTTCAACTTTGCTGTGAAAGAGAGATGAATCTTCTCGAGGAAGATGTTTTGGACTTGATTCTTGAAGTTGCTTGTGAAAAAAATGACCAAGAGAGAGGAAATGACCTAAAAACATGTATTTATAAGCAAGAATACCTAATTATCAGTAATTTTGACCTAAGAGGCCAACACCCATCAAGAATTTTTAGCAAGATAGACATTTTTCCATTTAAAAATGCAAAAATCCCTAAAAAGGACTAGGTCACCAACTTGGGTGATCTAGTCCCACCAAGGGATTTGGTGGTGGGATTGGTGATATTTGAATAATTTTCATGTTATTTATTGAGGCTTGCATAATTCCTCAGGTAAAATAGGCCTCAAAGTCAAAAATAATGAATCTTAGGGGCCTAGAAATATTGTTTTCGAGGGATGATTGATGCAAGGGTACCTAAATTAGGACCAAAATAGGTACAAAATTGTCCTTTTCTTCAAAGGTATACAATTTTTGGTGACACAAGAAAACAAAACAAAGGGTTCTTACAATTTAACCCTTCTTAAAAACCAACTCAAACTATTGATTCTTTGATGGTTTTTCACATCTTGTGTTTCCATCAATGAAAAAGGGGGATATTTTTGCAAGTATGAAGGTGTTTTAATTGATGTCAACAAGGTTATGCTGTCATTGATGATATATTTATGATTCAAATTTTGAGGATACTGAGAAAATTGATAAAATAAGGAAACAGGGTGTTGTAGTGGTGTTCTAGTTTGTAGAAGTGTTCTGGTTTTGGTTCACATTTCTTGTAGGGTGAAGATCTAATTTTTTGGTTTGGATATGTTTGTTAGATATGTTCAAAGCTTCTACATCCAAAATTTTGGTTTCTAGATCATTGATCAAAGGAAGTTGTGTCCACCAATGTGTGAATTGGTCTTGTAGTGTTGTGTACATAAGTGTTTGGGAGAAATGTATTTTCTCTTTATTTCTCCACAGTTTCATTTCAGGACTTATTATTTTGAAGGAGTTTTGATGATTTTTTTCTCTTGTCTATGTCAAGAGGATTCGTGGTTAAGCGTATCAGAAGAAGGTCTTATGAGTTACAAGGTATTGCAGTATTTGATAGTGTTGTTTGAATAAATAATATGTTTATAATATTCAAGTGAGATTTTTTGTGAAGGATTTTATTGGTTTCTAGGATGTTCTTGGATCACGTCTAGGTAAAGTTTGCTATCCAAAAGTTTTGGATTGATCAGAGGAAGCATGTAATTTTAAAAGTTTAATGTCTTTTCATGGGTAACAACTGACCTTGTTTTTATACTACATTCAAAGATGTTCAAGTGTTAATGAAGGTGTGGTGTGGCATGTGAGATTTAATTTGGGTCCCAGTTAAGTGTTTTTTTGGTCCACTTTTGTTCCTATCCACCTCAAGAATGTTTTGTGCTGACCTAATTTGAAATTACAAAGTGTGAAGCATGTATTTCTGACCTTGGAGAAAGTTTTCAATGTTCGGGATGGTATAAGTATGATCTGAGATGTTTAAGTTTTTCAAGGTAGAAAGAATAGAGGTGTGGGATGCAAGTGATGTGAATTTACAAAGAGTAGAGTGCAAGTTTGAGCAGAGCACTGCAAACTTCAAAGTGTTGAACTTGTGAATGTAGTGAGCTGAAGTTATCTTTAATTATTTGAAGAAGACTGTGAAAGCGTTGGATCTATTGTGGTGGATTCTCTATTGCATTGAGAATTTTTCTCTATTGAACATTTCTTTTCTATTTTGTTTATATTTATGTGGCAACGATCCCTAGCTGTGAGCCTTTTTGGATAGTGCATTCTATTATGGTAGTGATCCCTTGTATTGGTTTTGTAATTACTTATATTTTAAGATAATCCTCACCATGGTTTTTCCCTCATTGGGTTTTCCACGTAAATTTGGTGTTCTCTTGTGTATGGTGTTGTTATTTCAATTTTTGCTATCTATATTTCATGATTAATCACTTTAACAGAATAAGGGTTTATTGAATTCATGTGGATCTATTTAATATTGGGGGTTTTGATGATTGAATTTGATATGAATGATTCACCCCACCCCTCTCAATTGTCTTGTTCATTTAACAAATTTTGGGAATTATTTTTAATTTAATTATGATATTTATTTGAATATTGGACCAAATATTTTAAACCCTCCAAACATTAAGAGTTATGCCCATATTATCCAATCCATTCATAGTATTATTACCTTCTCTAAATGTATACCTAATTTTAATCCTCGAGAGCCTCTGTATCATTTATTTGGCATCATTAATGTGAGTACCAAATTTCTTATTTGAATACAAAATACATTTAGGATAATATTGATGATTCTCGAGTCTCTTTCCACTTGTAAGAAGCTAATGTCAAGAGAAACTACCAACTTTATGGCCCAAAAAGTAGTGACTAATTTAACTTCATTATTAGTTTTAAAACCAATATCCCTAGCATAGGAAACAACTAACATGAACCATGAAATATGAAATGTTGATACCTTGGAAGATGTCTTGGAATGTAAATCTGCAAACTAACATGAAGTGGCCATGTAGAATGTAGATCTTGATCTTTATTTAGATGTGAAATAATGAGCTTGTAAATAGATCTTCAATGCTACATCAACTATCTAAGCTCAACAACATGCTTGAATGCACTATACCTTTGACATGATGAAATGACCTTGAATTTTTGCAATAAAATCTTGATAATTTGCCTTTGAATTCCTTTGAAATGCTCTATAATTATCTTTCTCTTGATCTCATGACTTGTCACATAAAATTTCTAGGTTTGTTAGATGAAACTATGTGAATCAACCTTATATTTATACTAAATCTAATAATTAACCCTATAATTCAAATAATTCAAGCCAACATTAGATTTGGGATTGAAAATCATTAGAATCCCACCATAATTAAATTTAAAAAGGGGTGTCCTATGTGAGGAGGACACATTTTCCACTAAAGGCGAATGGGTCCTAACACAACTTTCTAGGACCATGGTTTAGGGGGATGGAATAACATCAAAAACCCATTTCAAAAATGACAAGAAAGGGATGTATTATGTGGAGAGGACCCATTCGCAACTAAAGGCAGATGTGTCCTAGAACCATTTTTTAGGACCTCAAATTTTCCAAATTAAATTTCATGCCATATCATTATTGGGTGTCAGGATAGATCCCTCAAAAGGTGTAATTAAGAGGGCTTAAATTTGAATTAAAGGGGCTGATTAAGCTCAATTAACCACAATTAGTTAATGAAACTCTAGATAAGTGTGAAAGTGTAATACAACACTTTACAACACCCCAAATAAGGTACAATTTAAGTATATTTTGGTTAAAAAGAACCTAGATTCAATGTGAATGTGTACAACACATTACAACACTAAATTAAGGCATAATTAGGTTAATTTTATATCACTTATTCCCAAATTAAGTGTGAAAAAGGGTTACTTTTCTCTACACTACATCTCCTAAATATTCTAGGGTTAAACTGATCCGCTAGGAACTATTTTATTGATTGAGAGTGTGAAACAACTCTATGCTTTTACCCTAAGATGAATAATGGGATGATTTTGAATTTTGAATAAGGATTTTATTAGACAAGTAGGTGGAGCTTAGGATTTGAATGCAAAGGATGGTTTCTCCAAATATTGAAAACTAGAGTTGTAGGGATCAGTTGAGTTGGTGGATAATAATTAGTGTCTAAGGATGGACTTTTTTTTTTTTTCTAAATAAATTTTTTACTTAATTTTATTAGATTTTAGTTTTTTAAAATTTGAAAGATAAGCTAAGAAAGAGATTTAAAAAATATATCCTATGGATTGAACTTGGATGACTATCCACTTTTGGCTTAAACTAGGGAGGTTTAATCTAACATTGACAAACATGTAAGAAAAACAAATAGTCCTACAACTATTTATGTAGGAGTTTCAATCCTTGTGGACCCATATATATGCTATATATGGATTGATTGATAGCTAGGGAATGCAAGGTCATATAGAACCTATCCACCCCTTACCTTGGAAGTTGAATCCCCACTCAAAGTTAACTTTATCTATCAACTTTGAAATCACATTGTGAGTAAATTCTTGGGTCTAACTGATATTTGATGCACCATAAAGATTATCAAAGGTCTTAAACTAGGCTATATAGGCTTCTAGGTGTATTCTTAGTATATCACAAGGGCATTTGAAGCTTAGTCCATAAAGAGAAAAGTAAATAAATGTTAAAAAGCTAGGAGAAGAGGGTAATCCACCCTTCTTCTTAACTTCCCCAAAGTATAATGTTCTTGGGGGCTTAGCTTAAATGGAAAAATTATAACTTGTAAGAGGCGTGTCTTTCAATTAACCACATACTCTTTATACTTTTCCAAAATGGTAGAGTTGAGGCCATTCCCTTGGTGATGAAATCCAAGGGAGGCCTCCTAAAAATAAACTTTAGAAGAAGTGAGTGTTTCTAACTCTCAAGATCATGCAAGCATGTGAGATAAGAGCATATGCACTCACTTCTTTGGGATTGGAATATAGTGGTTTATTAATTAACCAAATCAAAATTTGTAAAGGTTTATTACAATCCTGGGAAAATTATTGTAAAATAGGCAAAACGAAAAATGCAAATAGAAATTAAAACTACCTCATATAGAAGAACCTTAATGGGGAGGATGCACCTTATAGATGGCATCCCCTGAGGCATTGCAAGTTATGACACGACTTCCATTCTAAGCACCCTCCATCTTCATAGGGTGGGTGGAAGGATTTCAACATCACTCACATTCATTTAATTTACTCTCCCTTCTTGTCATGTGGTTTTCTCTTCTATCACATTGCAAGTGTAACATCATTGAGTGCACACATTACACTACCTTGTTTAGTGGTGATAATTAAAATAGTCGTGTAAAAAATTCATATTTGTGTACATGTCCCTTGTATAATTTTAGGCATGACACTAATTTTTTCTTATGGAGCTTTGTATTCTACCTATATATCCTTCCTCATTCTAGACACATATGCATTTTTCTTCCTTTCAAGCTAAAATATCTTAGAAAATATTTTAGTACAAAAAATATATTAAACCTTGTTTCTCTTTAAATAGATAATAAAACCAATCACAAATCTTGTGATGAAATCATAATGTGGTCTTTGATTTTCTCGAATCAAAATAATAAAGTCTATTTTTCCTCATTATCTTAAATACATCATTAAAATATGTGTAAATGTGTCTCTTTATCAAAAAATCTAGTTATTTGATCATGAAAAATACTTAGAATTTTTTCAAAAAAATATTTTACACATGACATGTATGAGATAAAAGATATGTTCATCTTCAATTTATAGATAATATTTAAGATGACAATACATATTCTCTATTAATAATTAATCTTAATACTAATCAAATTTTTGTCTCTCAAAAATTAACTCTTACTATTAAATTAAATTATTTTTGTCCACAAATAATTACTAATAGAATTCAATGGAGTCAGAGGATAATTCTCCGACTCCATTGAATTCTACTATAAGAAAGTGACATTTGCATTTAGTTTAAGTTAATTGAATGAAGTATTATAGTCGCAATTGAACCCCACTCAACTACTGGCCCGTCTAACTATCAGTAGTGATGATCTCATTAATAGTTTGGACAGTGAGCAGTACTTCAGCACGAATTAAGGAATCGAAAGTTATTCGATGACCACCATTAAAAACACAGTTCTAGAGGAACTGGGCAACTTTGTACTTATATTACATGTGTAAGTCACAAGTCGCGCCACCTATAAGTAGAATAAAATCGACCGTTACAAGATGGCTACGATTTATACGATTGGAGTAAATTTCATGTAAAGATTACAGTACGGGACCGTGTACATGTACTACCTACGAGCTGTATGAAATGAACTCCAGGCTCTCGAATGACTCTGAAAATTTGCGCCAAGGGCTGCGGGGAAGAAGACTTGTGAAGTCTTCTTGGTATGATGATAACAGTCGCTGAAGAAATGGAAGTCTAGCGAAACTTACAATTACCTCATAAAGTTTCTTCAGCTCATATATAGTTTGCGGTGTCGGGTGTGGCCGAGTTTTAGAGGGGCACGTTTACGACTGGCTTACTCATCTTGTCATCATATGGCAAGATGATGATCAGATGAGTAAATGAGTCGAAAACGATGATTTATTCATTTCATCACATGATAAGATGACGATCAGATGAGTAAATTAGTCGAAATGTTAATTCATTCATTTTATTATCATGTATGATGATTAGCTGAGTAAATCAGTTTTATTATCACATGTTAAGATGATAAGTAAATCAATAAAAAACGACGATCTTGTCATTTTATCATCATATGATAAAATGATGTAAGTCAATCCATAACAATGTTTCATAAGGACGCATCTTCTTAAAAAATCTTGTGTTTTCTAGATGAGGACGTCTTGGAGACTTGAAGACTTGGGGGGACATCCCTCCACCAGCCCACCACCAGTGCCATCATCCCACCACCAGTGTCGCTCTCTCCAAGATGCTGCTAGGACTTTGAGGATGTTGGGATGTCCTCAAGACGTCTAGGGGACTCCTAGTTGTCTCCAAATTGTATAATTTTTATACTTATACATCTTTTTATAACTATTTTTTCAAATACTATATGTTTTCAACACCTTATTGCCCACTGCTCCCTTGCCGCCCCCAAACTTAGACCCCCGTCCATATGTCCCCGAAATGCATCCCATGCCATCCCCCCTCCCCGTTCCCGAAACCCCTGAAACACTGGTCCATAATAATGACTAACTCATATTGACAATTATCTCGACTTACGCATCTTCACATCCCATGACAAGAGGATCACCAAATGAATAAGCCAGTAGAAAATGATTAGATAAGAAATCTAGTTGTAAACGTGACCTAAAGGAGAAGCAACGTGGGAAAGACTCCCGGGCCCTTAGAAATGCCAAGTCATCACGGCCGCCCAGCCAAACAAAACGAGATACCACAATTTCAGTAAACGAGCAATTTTCAAGGGCATGTTTGCATTGGGTTGTGGAGGAAGATGGACGTCGGGGAGCCTTTCAAGTGGCTCGGTATATTGGGCTTGATGCAACAAAACCAACCTTCCATCTTCAGCCATGTCTGTGATGAGGCTGCCATTATCGACATACAGGACGTTTCTCTCCGGCTTGCTTCAAGCTACAGCGTATGTCTCTTCGATGAAGGTGTGGAACTTGGCTGCCTCAGCCTGGGCAGGATTCTTTTTATCACGGTACTTTTGTCTTAGAAGTATTCTTTAGTGGGTCATGTTATGTCTTTGTTTTTTGTGTTTTTTTTGGTATTGTTCATCAAAAAGTTATAAAATTAAATTTATTGTAGTTAAAAACATTTTTGCATTCAAAAGCATTAGGAAGAGGAAATGAGGTTTTGGGAAAAAATGCGCAGGTTTTAAAGGAGTAGGAGCTAGTGGGGAAGCTGCGATCTACAGTGAGACAATTTTGACCTAGAGGGAGAAGAATTCGAGTTACAGGAAGAAGGCTTTCAAGCTATAGGAAGAAGCCAAGCAAAGATCTTTAGAAGGGGAATATCGATCTTGGATCTGGGCAGACCATTTATAATCTTTTGAAGAGATTTCATTTACCAGTTTCTGTAAGTGCCGCATTATTACAGTTTAGAGGACATCATTAAACCATGTATTTATTGAATGTTGAGACTCTCAAAACGTGGAAGATTGTGTAAACTAGTTCTAATCTTAATAATGTTTATTATTTTTCTTAATTGAATCCATAATCTGGGTAATGCTCTTAAATAAAACGATTTAATTCAAATGGATTTGTTAAGCTAACTAATTTATTTTTCTTATTTTAAGATTTTAACTATTTAGATATATTAGTGACATGCAACCAAAGAGCAATAAATAAAATTCTAGTGTCTAGTCTGTCTAGACTCTAAATTTTCTATGAAACTTACTTCAAGCATTTTTTCATTAATTCTATGTCTTATTTTGAAGTCTTGTTAACATGTCTATTAAGGTAGATACATCTTCATCATCTATTAGATTTTTTTTTTATCCATTTTAGTTTTGATGGTGATCCTTGCCCATTAGTTTGTGATATTTTATGAGACCTCATTTCTTTAAAAAAAATAATTAAATAGTTCACATGTCTTGTGTAATGCTTCTAAATTTTGTATACGTGTCAAAGTTGACATTTGATGAAATCAGTCTATCCTTGATGTTTTGATGGATGCCCATAACTTGTTCCAACTCCCATTTTGCCACATGATTGGGAGAATGCAAGTAAGTTTTGTAGATCTATTCATTGTTGGAGTCTAATATTTGACCCTCACAATCTATTAGATTGTATAAAATCAGGATATGTCTTGTATAAGATATTTATAATAACACCAAAATGCAATAATATTATTCATACAATGTGTGCAAATTTCAAAAATTTATAACTACATGGGAACCCCCTAACTATATAGAAAAGGGGTGATATGAGAAGGTAGTTGTGGAATTTAACCACCTTTTATGTCTACATGACATATGTTATAGATATATCATGCGCATAGGACAAGTTTGATAGTGATGTCATGTGCACATGAGTTTGTTGTCTTAAATAGTGAGTGCATATGTCTCAATCAAATGGGGAGAAAAAAATTAAAAAACATCGCAAGTTAGGACTTATCTACTATGAATAAGACTTTGAATAAAAATGATAAAGGATAACTAGTTCAATAATGTTCTTATTTACACCAACACTCCTTTAAGTGAAATTTAGAGAAAATTAAATGCAATGATGATGGGTCCCAATGACTAAGACATGTTAGGTAACCATATACAAAAAAATATTATAAATGGAGTAAATGAGAAAATCCTATGGAAAATCAACTCCTCTCTGAAAGAGAAAATATGTATAGAAATAATATACACATGAGGATTGCTATAAGGGAAGAGGGCCTAGCTCAATTTGATAAAGCGTCCTATTGTAGGCAAGAGGTTATGAGATCTAGTCCCCCCTCTGTCCCCATGGTACTGGAGGGAATATCGTGCTAGCATCACCGGTCACGTGAAAAAGGTTTACCAGGCACACTGCAATTTATGGGGGGCTACTTGATTCTTTCTCTCTCTATATATATATAATTGAGGAAGAAAAAAGGTATTAACATGTGATGCTCCAATGACTAATTATAGCACAAAAGTATAATAAATGTTCCCCCATAAGATAGAAAAAGAGAGAATGTCTAGACAACCCAAAAAGGTGAGAGAGAAAGAACTCCATGTAAAGAAACAATTGCTCTCAAAAATTATATGAGAAGATAAACCATGTAGCCTTGCCTCATATGATGCTAGTAAATACTTGACACTAGATGCTGAAGATGATCCATGATTCCTAAAGAATATTTCTCTCCTTGGGAAGAAATAGAAACATAAACAAGATTCAGACATGATGTAAACACAAATTTCCACATAACATCCTCACTCAGAGCACATAGAATTATACAAACACTCTCATATAGAGATTTGAATACACTTCACTGAACGCCAAGAACAAGGTTATTAATGTACATTGAAGCCACACAAAGCTAGAAAACCACATGAATACAAGTATTTCACATTTTTTTCAAACACCACCATCCATTTTGTTTTTAAAATAAACAACAAATTTGGATCAATATGATTGTAATTAACACAAACACCAAGAATTAGCATATTCTTTGTCATGTACTCCCTTGTACATTTTATCAAGGGTTTGCAATGAAAATTATAGAGATTAAAAGTTAACATAGAATAGGAGGGTAAATGCAAGAAGATGAGCCCACTTCTAGTGGAAATTTTGGACTTAGAAAAAACCCAAAATCAAGAAAAATGAAATGGGATCCCATTTCGCTTTAGGACCCTAAGCCAAAAATGAGATCTCGTTTTTTAAAAATAAGATCTCACTTTTTAGAAATGGGATCCTATTTCATAAAGGCCTAAAATTAAAAATAACAATAGGACCTTGTTTAGAAATGAGATCTCATTTCTAGAATAGGATACCGTTTCTAAAATTTTTAATTTTCAACTTTATTTTTTCTATGTGTTTCATGTTCAAAAAAAGCCTTCGAAGCCGAACCTTAGATTTGGACATCCTTTGACTTGCAATTTGAAGGTCATGTTAGTGTTAGTAGAAAAGACTGACTTTGGACATATGTCTGAAGAAGTTTTTTGTATAAAAAATTTGATGAAATTAAAACCTATTATAGATGAGACTGTGTAAATTCCAAATATGCTTTTTTCTTACAATTATATTTTTTTTCTATTTTTCAAATAATTTTTTATGAAACTGGTCCATAAACTTGAAATATCTAGGTTTTTTAGAATTTTAATAAATTTTTATTAAAATAATTTTTTGAAAAAGAAATTATGCATGCAAATAGCAATTATGGCCGATAAAAAATTAACCAAAAAATATTCAAAAATGGTTACAAAAAATATCATGCACATTCTTCAGTGTGTTCCAAGCTTTTTCCCAGAAGGATTTATAAAAATAAAGTTATTTAGGTCAAAATATGGATGATGTACATGTGCATGGAATGGTAAAAACAATGACTTTTAAACACTGGTTTTTGGACATGCCCATTGAAAATCAATTTATATCATCTAGGTATTAAAACAAATTACATGTATTTCAAAACTAGATTTGAAGTACTACATTTCATATTACTGATAGCTTTCTAAAGATTCAATCTTTAAGTGCTTCAAATTTTTAGGTCAAACAAGATAAATTCTAAAAAATTGAGGAAAACACTTCCACTTTTCGGCCAAAAAGTGGACTCAACTTCTTGCACACACCCAAGACTAGCAATTTCAAACATTTAGAATAATCACCACAAAGATAAAATAGAGCCCAAGAGAGAGAATTATCAATTCCAACATTAACTCATAAAATGCATACAATAAAACAATAAACCTAGCATGACCAAGGGCCACAAGATACTAGATAGATAGATGGAAAATGTTGGTGACTAGACCAATCATAAGAAAATTAATAAAAACTAATGCTAATCCTCACAAAAATTTAAAACTTCAATAATAACCAAAATAAAGTATCAAAATTGAAAAACATGATTAAATGAACTAACTAATATTAGCCACATTTGAGGGAGTAAAGAGCTACATAACGCCTTGGGAGTACAACATCCAAGGTGTGTTAGAAAGAGCACACTCAAACACAATTCATAAAATTAACTTAACCATACTAATGAAAACTACACTCTAATAAAGTACACTTCATTAAGACACAATGACACCATTATGCAAGAAGGCATGTATAGGGTTTCCTACAACATTTACAAACATTTAATTTCTACCCAAGGGTACAGATTCACTTAAGCACCACCTTCACAAGGAAGTTTACAAGTAAATTGCAATGACACATGGATTTAATCGCATCATGCATCACTACCACATGCTATAAAAAAATGAAATATACATCATTCATAGGGTACATCACAATTGAGGATCTAGGCCAAGCCAACATAATGCTCATAATAAGAACCTTTTCATTTAACAATTAAACATGCACACTAGATGCAAGAGGGAAAACAATGTTGATTAACCATATAGGTTCTCATAAGAATCCTAGGGACAACATGATTTGGGGATATAAGTCATTGATCCAAATATTTTATTATGAAAATACAACATTTTATTCACTAACATAAGGGTATGTGCAGGATCATCATGGAAAAAACAGGCCCTTAAGTGGCAATGAAAATTAACAAAAAACAGAGTTAGGCAACTTGACGTAAAAATTTGAATAAGTTATTTATATTATTTCAAAAATATGTAAGAATAGAATCTGTGGAAAATTGAATGTAGTTTATAAACTACTAGGTTTATTTTTATTTTTAAAATCTATTTGGTGAAAAATTGAAATTTTAATGCAGTAGTACTTAAATTTCAGGGAAAAAATAAAAAATAAGTGTCTGTCTGACCACCCTAACCATAATAAAATGATAATATTTTTTTATAAGATTTTAGATATAAGTAGACAACTCATGTCTAGATGTGATGCATATTTTTTTGTAATTTTTTTCCAAGTAAATAATTAATTATAATTTTTTTTTACAACTTTAAAAAAATATAAAAAACTTGTATGTCTGACCACCTTAACTTGGTCAAAACTTCATGATTTTTTTTATTTTTTTTAAATCCTATAGTATGTGAAGCATATAATGTGATGCATGTTTTTTATTTAACAAATGTGATACCATTTGAAAGCTATAGATGTTTTTCAATCAACTTATCAATTAGGACTTTAGTCATAATTCTAATAGAAAATGAATAATAATAATTTATTAGATTCAAAGTAAAGTATAATTTATATTGGTGGAAAGCTGAGAAGATCCTTCAAAAATCTTTTTCGTTTCATCAATTTTAGGTTAAAAAAAGTCATTAACCACATGGGAAAAGTTTGGAAAAGCAAGGTAAGTTAAACACATTTTTTGTGTTCACTTTTTAGGATTGGCAGGTCTGAACCAAATTCCAAAGGAAGCCCAAGGCTAATCTCTAGGCATTAAATTTTGCATCAGACATATCGGATATCCGATTTGAATCTGATATCCAATATGTTTTAGATATGAGTTTAAAAATTTTTATACAATAATTTATAATATATGATTTAAAAAATGTAATAAAGTTTATAATTTAATATATAATATATTATATTATTATGTATAATATTTAAACATTATTTCAATATTTTAGTTAATGTATAAATATTTAAATATATATATTACTAATATATAAAATATTGAAATATTATCTCTTTCCCTCTCTCTCTCCCAAGTCTCTCACTCAATCACTGCTATCTCTCTCCCCTCTACCCTCTATCTCTCTCCCACTCCCTCCCTCTCTTTCACTGACTCCCTCTATTTCTCTCCCCTCTACCCTTAAAACCCTAAACCCTTCACCCTTAAACCCTCTACCCTCTACTCTCTCTCTCTCAAGTCTCTCTCTCCTAACCCCCTCTCCATCTCTTAGGTCTCTCTCTCTCCCTCTACCGTTAACCCTAAACCCTAACCCCTTAACCTTCAAACCCTAAACCCTTAAACCCTCTACGCTATACCATTAACCATATATATCCTTTATCTCTCTCCCACTCCCTATCTCTCTCAAGTCTCCCTCATATCCCCTCTCCCTCTCTCAAATCTCTCTCAGAGTCACTCCCTCTATCTCTTTCCACTCTACCCTTAACCCTTAAACCCTCTACCCTTAACCCTCTCTCTCTCTATCTCTCTCTCTACCCCTCTACCCTCTCTCCCTCTCTCAGGTCTCTCTCTCTCACTCACTCCCTTTATATATCTCCCTCTATGCTAAACCATAAACCATTAAACCTTCTACCCTCTACCATTAACCCTATATACCCTAGATATCTATATAACTTTTATCACTATCCCACTCCCTCTCTCTCAAATCTCTCCATTCTACCCCCTCTTTGTCTCTTAGGTCTCTCTTAGATTCACTCCCTCTATCTCTTTCCCCTCTACCCTAAACCCTCTACCCTCTCTTAGTCACTCCCTCTATCTCTCTCCCCTCTATAACCCTTGACTCTAAACCCTAAACCCTTAACCCTTAACCCTTAAACCCTCTACCCTCTACTCTCTCTCTCTCTCTCTCAATTCTCTCACTCAATCACTCCTATCTCTCCCCCCTCTACCCTCTATCTCTCTCCCACTCACTCCCCCCCCTCTTTCCTTGAATCCATCTATCTCTCTCCCCTCTACCCTTAACCCTAAACCCTAAACTCTTAACCCTTAAACCCTCTACCCTCTACCCTCTACTCTCTCTCTCTCAAGTTTCTCCCTCTCACTCACTCCCTCCCTCTATATCTCTCCCTCTACCCTTAACCCTTAAACCCTATACCCTCTATCTCTCTCACACTTTATTTCTCTCTCTCTCTCTCTCTCTCAAGTCTCTCCATAATACCCCCTCTCCTTCTCTCAAGTCTCTCTATCTCTCATTCACTCTATCTCTCTCCCCTCTACCCTTAACCCTAAACCCTAAACCCTTAAGGTCCTTAAACTCTCTACCCTCTACCCTCTACTCTCTCTCTCTCTCAAGTCTCTCACTCAATCACTTCTATCTCTCCCACCTCTACCCTCTATCTATCATCCACTCCCTCCCTCCCCTTCTTTCATTGACTGTCTATCTCTCCCCTCTACCCTTAACCCTAAACCCTAAACCCCTAACCCTTAAACTCTCTACCCTCTACTCTCTCTCCTCAAGTCTCTCTCTCTCTCTCACTCACTCCCTCTATATCTCTCCCTCTACCCTTAACCCTTAAACCATGTTCCTCTCTCTCTCTCTCTCTCTCTCTCTCTCTCTCTCTCTCTCTCTCTCAAGTCTCTCCCTCACATCCTCCTCTCCTTCTCTCAAGTCTCTCTCTCTCATTCACTCCATCTATCTCTCTCCCACTCCCTCCCTCCCTCTCTTTCACTGACTCCCTCTTTTTCTCTCCCCTTTTTAACCCTTAACCCTAAACCCTCCACCCTCTACTCTCTCTCTCTCTCAAGTCTCTCCCTCTTATCCCCTCTCCCTCTCTCAGGTTTCTCTCTCACTCACTCACTCCCTCTATATCTCTCCCTCTACCCTTAACCCTTAAACCATGTACCCTCTATCTCTCTCCCTCTCTCTCTCTCTCAAGTCTCTCTCTCATACCACCTCTCCCTCTCTTAGGTCTCTCTCACTCACTCACTCCATCTCTCTCTCTCCCCTATACCCTTAACCCTTAAACCCTAAACCCTTATAACCCTCTACCCTAAACCCTATACCCTAAACCCTTAACCTTAAACCCTTAACCCTTTAACCCTCTACCCTCTACCATTAACCCTCCCTTCCTTATCTCCCTCCCTCTCTTTCATTGACTCCCTTTATCTCTCTCCCCTCTACCCTCTACTATCTCTCTCTCTCAAGTCTCTCCCTCCTACCCCCTCTCCCTCTCTCAGGTCTCTCTCTATCCCCTCTACCCTCTACTCTCTCTCTCTCAAGTCTCTCCCTCCTACCCCCTCTCCCTCTCTCAGGTCTCTCTCTCACTCACTCAATACATCTATTTCTCTCCTCTATACCCTTAGCACTTAACCCTCTACCCTATACCCTAAAACCTTAATCCCCGAACCCTTAAACCCTCCACCCTTAACCCTCTACCCTTAACCCTAAACCCTAAACCCTTAAACCCTCTACCCTCTACTCTCTCTCTCTCTCAAGTCTCTCCCTCATACCCCCTCTTCCTCTCTCAGGTCTCTCTCTCTCAATCACTCCATCTATCTCTCTCCCCTATACCCTTAACCCTAAACCCTTAACCCTTATAACCCTCTACCTTAAACCATATACCCTAAACCCTTAACCCTTAACCCTAAAACCTAAACCCTTGACCCTTAAACCATCTACCCTATACCATAAACCCTTAACCCTTAACCCTTAAACCCTCTACCATCTACAACTAACCCTTAGGTCTATGTGTGCACAAATTAGATATCAGATTTGTAGCAATAAAATCCTACCGTTACAAAACATTTTAATTTTTTTTTCAAATCAGATATCAGATTTTATCAGATATCGGATTTGTGGACCATAGAAAAAACCCCATGTGGGTTGTTTTGTGCATTCCAATGAACCCTACATTTTGTTTGTAGGCTTTGTAGGTGACAAATGCACGGTTTCAAACAAGAAGAGAAAAAGATCAACTTTTTGGAGCATCTTCTACTCAAATTTTTCATAAGCAATTATTTTTTAGCATCTTTTATGAGGTATAATGGGGATCAACAGTTGTCGAAAGAAAAAACATAAGAGAAAGCTTATAAAAGAACAAATTAAAGCATATAGACAAAGAGATAGAGAAGGTCATAGGAAGAGAAGACAAGATATGTTAAATATTGGTGAACTTGAGCCCTATGGTCTTTTAAGTTAAGAGGAAATCGAATATGTTCAAGGTGAAAATGTTGAGCATGATATTGAAAGTGGGAATGAAAATGTTCAAATTGATATTGAAAATGTTTAAGGTGAAAATGTTGGAATTGAAGATGTTGAACATGATATTCAAATTGGGAATGAAAATGTTCAAGGTAAAAATGTTGGAATTGAAGATGTTGAACATAATATTGAACCAAGTGTAAATTATGTTTCACTGGATTACATGAGAAATGAAGAACTTTGCGTGGAAGAAAAACATATATTCCAAATTCAAGACCTTCAATAACCCCTAAATGGTCACTTGAAATTGATGAGAACATTATAAACAATTTTGAAGGCAAGAGGTCAACACAAACTATTTGGTTGTGGGCTACAAGACTTTTTAACCAATATTTTAGTGATAAGACATTGACTGAGCAATGTCAACTTTTTGTAAAACTGCTAAAGATGCAAAAGATGAGACCTTTGCTAGCCAAATTGAAGATTTGTGTGAACAAGAAGACCGAAAAAAATTATATTATTGTCAAAAATCTTTTTAATCCTCTCAAGTCTATTGGAAAAAATAAGAAGGAAAAAGATAAGAGAGTTTCTTGGAGAGTCATTACAACCACCCTAGTAAGCCATCAATTGAAAAAGGCTTGCTTTATGAGACAAACTTGTATTGATTTTGACATAAATCATAAAACTTTGGATAGAGCACTTGCAAGAAGACAAAGAATAGATGATCCTCTTCAAAATGTTACATGGGCTTTTGTCGGGAGGCTTCCACGTGTTGATAAGAAGCTAACCGATAATGTAAAGTAGGTAATTCAACAATTTTGGCATGATAACTCTAGAGTATCACCCAATGCAAAGGATGTTTTAAAGTTAAGAATTGGTAATTGAGACCGTACACTGCATCCTAAACATTTCTTGGAATCAAGCCAAACAATATTGTTCAAATTTTTTATTGAAACAAATCCAAATATGGAAATCTCGCAAAGGAATTTTGAAGGTTTGAAGCCATTTTATTGTGTTCCTCTTAAGATTCATAATACTTTTTGTTGCAAATACCATGTGGAGTTTTCAATGTACCATGATCTCTATTACGCTATATCCATTCTAATTTGCATACTAATGAAATGTTGAAGGAGTGTGGTGCAATGCATCTTCTGAAATCATCAAGGGACTTGCTAGATCTATTTTTATGTTCTAGAGATGATGGTTTCTTTTTCTATAGAAATGATTGTTTAAATGCGAAGTCCTCACAATGAGGTGGCTTGTCAAAGTTTGTTCAATTTTTGCATGAGGGTTCCAAACATGAATTTGGAAAGAAGCTTGTTCAGAAAAAGAGATATGAGATAGTCAAATATACTTTGCAGAGTGGAGGTTAAGGTTCTAGATGCGAGTTGGTTACAAAAGAATGTAGTGTAGCTGATTTTATTTCAAATTTTAACAACAAACTTTTCTACAAGTATGAAAGCCATAGTCATAGGTCTCAGTGGTTGGATCAACAATTCAGGATGTGTAAGGACTCTTTTCCGATTGGCACTATTATATCAATTGTTGATTTTGCAGAAAACTACACATTGCAACCACAAAATGAGGTACAATCTCAGTATTATAATTCCATTTAGATTGCTATTTTTTGTCCACATAACATTTAGACATGCACTTGATAGTACATAGGAGGATCGAATGATAATCAGAGAGTATCATTTTTATATGAGTGATGATAGATCTCACTCGTTTGAGTATGTCCAACATTGTTTCGAGAAATTTTTTGAGTTCTTGTAGGAGCATGATATAACACTAGGCCGACATCTCATTTGGTTAGATAACTACATAGGTCAATTCAAGAATTCTCGTATGTTTTATTGGTTGAGTAGAATGCCTATAGAGAGGGGTGTACCTCATATTTGGAGTTTTTTTGAAGCTGGGCATGGGAAAGGGGAGCATGATGGAGTAGGTGCATGTGTAAAGAGAGATCTAGTTAAGGAGAAATTGAAGATTTTAGGAGCAAAATTTAGTGATCCACGTTCTATTATTAATTGGTGTAGTTCAACATTGTCACAGGGAGGGACACTTGATTCAACAGTGCACAAATTCTTTTGGTTGGTTGAGGAAGGTATAGTGGGAGGCAAATTGGATTGTCATACAATCAAAGATTCTTCAAAGATGCATTTGTTTTGAAGCTCAAACACAAGCACATGGACCATTTGTACATGACAATTGGCTTGTTTTTGTCAGAGTTGTATTCAGTACGAGTGGGATCAATGCAAGTCAAGTGAGTGGGTGGTTACATGGGTTCCACAATATCTAAGTCCTTTATCTCAAACTATATCCATGGCAAATGACACAATGGAAAGTTCAATTGATTACGACCGGCTTTCAAATCTACTACAACCAGAACTTTTTTTTGCAGTTGTTGCACCCTAGGGGAATAAAGAGAGATCAAACTATTGGTTGGCTCTATGTGTGCAGGTAAAGCACAAGCTAACACAACCAATGGAAGATGATGATGGGTTCATGTATCCTACAGGTTCAGTTGTGGTTGTAGGAACTTGGTTGCGAACATACATGATTAGAAAGAATGGCATACTTGCATTTGAAGACTACAAGAAACACAAAACCATTCTCATGTATTCACACCTTGTTATAGCAACAAATGTTAAGTTGTTGAAGCATCATGCCAAACCAAAGACAAAACAACTATGGACACTTAGTAATGTTGATCATGAAGCAATATTGGATACTCTTAAGCAAAGAGATGACCCTTCAAGCACACTTGAATAACATATTCAAGAATGGAAGGTACAATGCTTAGGTTCATTATGCTTAAGTTAATTAGTGTTCTTTATTTAATATTGATATTTTGTATACTATTGCAATGCAGGTGTCTTTAATAATGATATTTTGTATGTACTTTTGCAATATTTTTGGCATGATTGATCATGGACCTACTACAACAATAGCTAGCTATGATCCTTTCGAAGAGGTATGCGATATATTACAATAATATAGATTGGTTATTCAAAGCATATTTTATAGTTTTCATTACCACCTCATCATCAATTATGTCATTTAGAATAATATAGATTGGTTATTGTAAGAATCTTTTATAGTTTTCATTACCAATTCATCATCATTCAGGTTGTTTAGATTAATATAGATTTGATAATCTAAGCATCTTTACTATTTTGATAATATAGATTTATCATTTGACAACTTTTACAATATTAATTCCACAATTGATCATGGACTTGTTGTAATAGTAGGTAGCTCTGATCCTTTTAGAGAGGTATGTGATAGATTACAATAATATAGATTGGTTATTCAAAGTGTCTTTTATAGTTTGCATTACCATCTCATCATCAATTAGGTAATTTAGAATAATATAGATTGGTTATTGTAAGCATATTTTATAGTTTGCATTACCAATTCATCATCACTCAAGTTGTTTAGATTTGTTAGTCTAAACATCTTTTCTATTGTGGCAATATAGATTTATCATTTGACAAATTTTGCATTATTTTTGGCATGATTGATCATGGACCTGTTGCAAACATAGGAAACTTTGATCCTTCCAAATAGGTATGCCACAGATTACAATAATATAGATTGGTTATTCTAAGCATCTTTTATAGTTTACATTACCATCTGATCATCAATTAGGTCATTTAGAATAATATAGATTAGTTATTCTAAGCATATTTTATAGTTTGCATTACCAACTCATCATCATTTAGGCTATTTAGATTAATATAGATTTGTTAGTCTAAGCATATTTTCTATTTTGACAATATAGATTTATTAATTGACAACGTTTGTGATATTTTTGGCACGATTGATCATGGACCTGTTATAAAAATAGCCAACTTTGATCCTTTCAAAGAGGTATGCGACAAATTAAAATAATATAGATTGGTTACTCAAAGCATCTTTTATAGTTTGCATTACCAACTCATCATCATTTAGGTTGTTTAGATTAATATAGATTTGTTAGTCTAAGCATCTTTTCTATTGTGACAATATAGATTTCTCATTTGACAACTTTTACGATATTCTTGGCATGATTGATCATGGACCTGCTGCAACAATAGGCAACTTTGATCCTTTCAGAGAGGTATGCGATAGATTAAAATAATATAGATTAGTTATTCTGAGTGTCTTTTATTCTAAGCATATTTTATATTGTATGTAGTTTAATTGCTACCTTGATGGTTTCTATAGGTTATTGTCACTCCAGAATGTCAACATACTACTCTTGTGGAAGACTATGCCCTAAATGCCTCCAATAGGGAAATTTTGTAAAATTTGAATTTTCAAATGTGAAACAATGTAAAAAGGTCATAATTGTGTATGGGCATAATCTATATCCAGTAATGTTTTTTGAAATATGGGTCAATTGTCTGGCGTTGTATAAAGGGTATGTTTAAAATGTAAAGGGGTTTGTATTTTGGAAACTCATAGGTTGAAATAGTCATATAGTTGTATGCTTTGTTACTGTTATTGGGACAATTTTGTAAGATATTTTTGTACTAATCGAGGTACAATTGGAGGTTTTCTTCCTAGTTCTTTCCTGTTGGTATGCTCGTTTGAACTAGGTTTTGTAATATCTCCTATTTATATATAATAAATTACAGTGGCTTGCCACTTTTTCAAAAGAAAAAATGTGAAAAGGTCATGTGAAGTTCATTTGCATTGTAATTGAGTCTTTGATCTAGAAAAGTGGAAACAAGTTATTTGGGTGTGCATGATGTTTAAGATGATTGGGTAAGAGTTTTTTGATGCAAGAGTTAGGTGGCTTTAAACAACACAATTACAAATAAATATGATTCAAACTCCAATTTGATCCTCAAACCCAAACTTGGGTGCAACTTGACTAAAATAGGCCCATTTTACAAAGAGACTCATATTTAAACACTTCCCAAACCTGAAATTTTGATGGGGCAACATTGAACATACTACTAAACTACCAAAACAATATATTTTTTTGGTGAGATAGAAAAAACCAAGAGAGGTTATTTTAGATGGTCCCAACATGATACTATAGCCTCAGAAGGAGAGTCTTTAAGCATCATGATTTTTGAGAAATATCCTTTCAAAGATTGATGTCTTTTAGCACTTTGGACTCTTAAGGTAAATTGTTGGTCCAAAGTAGCTCAGAGTGATTCGGCGTATTTGGGTGTAAAAGAGGGCTATCCCTAGCATAAAAGTACCCATACAGACATGTTGGAACAATCTTTTTGGTCATACACATTGTAGAATGAAAGTTGGACCACTTTTCAACTTTACACTACTTGCATCTGATAACTTTTCCCTCAACTAAAAACTTGTCACCACGAGAAAATGCCTCTGAGATAGCAAAAACTGAGAGAATTTATTGTAGATGGTCCCAACATGATCCCATAGCCTCAAACAAAGAGTTTGTAAGCATCATGGTTTTAGAGAAATAGCTCTTCAAAGATTGTTGTCTTTTAGCACTTTGGACTCTTAAGGGAAATCGCCGATCCAATGTAGCTCAGAGTGATTCGGCATATTTGGTTGCAAAAGAGGACCATCCATAGCATAAACATACCCATCCAGATGTGTTGGAAAATTCTGTTTGGTTGTACAAGTTGGAGAATGAAAGTTGCACCACTTTGCAATGTTACATTGCTTGCATTTGGTAGCTTTTCCCTCAACTGAAAACTCATCACCACCAGAAAATGCCTCTGAGATAGAAAAAACTAAGAGAGGTTATTGTAGATGGTCCCAACACAATCACATAGCCTCAGATGAAGAGTCTGTAAGCATCACTATTTTCAAGAAATATCCCTTCAAAGATTGCTGCCTTTTAGCACTTTGGACTCTTGAGGGAAATCATTGGTCCAATGTAGCTCAAAGTGATTCAACATATTTGGGTCCAAAAGAGGACCATCCCTAGTGTAAATGTACCCATCCGGATGTGTTGGAACAGTTCATTTGGTTATACGAGTTGCAGAATGAAAGCTGCACCACTTTGCAACTTTACACTACATGCATCTGACAACTTTTCCCTCAACTAAAAACTCATCACCACAAGAAAATGCCTCTGAGATAGAAAAAATTGAGAGAGGTTATTGTAGATGGTCCCAACATGATCCCATAGCCTTAGAAAAATATTTTTTAAGTATCACGGTTTACAAGAAATATCCCTTCAAAGATTTCTGCCTTTTAGCACTTTGGACTCTTAAGGGATTTCGATAATTGAATGTAGCTCAGACTGCTTCAACCTGTTTGGGTGTGAAAGGGGACCATACCTAACCTAAAAATACCCATCCGTATGTGATGGAATAGTAATTTTGGTCATACGAGTTGTAGAACAAGATTTATTTATGCCCTTACAAGTAGTTTTCAGCCTCCAACCGAACTCCAATGTTGATTTTCATGCGAAAAAAAACCATGAGACCATAGCTTGTTGCTTTCTTTTTAATGGAAACTGGTGGGTAGTAGATTTAACTTCTTCAAAAACTTGGTTTCAAGAAATTTCATTCATTTTTGTGCATTTAAGAGGCATTTTATTAGAGGTCAGTCTGTGAGCCCTCTTCCAAGGGTTTGAGTACATTTAAAATGGACTTTTAAGCCTTCCACCCACTATATGATGCTATAACTCAGTGGATAGGCTTATTTAGGATAGATAAACATTTTTTCATTGTTTCTTCTGTAGGGGAGGTCAGCATTATGTTTTTTGGTGATGCCCTAGATGGCATTTGGGGTGTTTTTACATAAAATGTGAGGTTAGAGAGGGTAAAAGTGGGAATTGTTTGAGGGAAGTCACTTTTCTTATTCTTTAAAGCTTGTACAGGGTTATTCAAGGGTGTTGGAGTTTGTGGTAAAGTTTGGGGAAGTTTGCAAGTAGGTTTTTCAATAAACCCTTGCCAAATTCTAGCAATTTGAGGGTTTTGTGGAATAAGGTCTTAGAGGGAAAGTTCTAGAGGATAAATGGGAAAATTTGAGGTTTTTTCATCTATTGAGTGCTTCCCCAACAAGTTTTAGGGTATTTGAAGTGTTCCAAGAGTGGTTGCTTTAGAAATTTGGCCTATTTGGCTAGGTTGAGCAGCGTAGTTTGCATGATTTGTGGAAGTTGTTCCAAAGGAGTTCTATGTGAGTTGGAAGTATGTTGAAGGGGACTAAAATGGGTTTCTAGAATGATTATTAATTGCAATATTTATTAAAGAGATTTGAGAGTTAAGTTGAGAAAAGTGTTTAGGAATCCCTTGTATTATGAAAGTGGGTGGTTTTCCATCCTTGGTTGCATCAACTAACCATCAACGAGACCTTTTTTTCCATGGTGCTCCTGCACCATTTTCCAAGCATCCATATAGCTTGTTTGAAAGCACCTCTTTTAGGATTTTAGCCATAACAACAAGGTAGTGAACTGTTTGATAAAATGCTTTGGTAGATGTATGAAAAATGTGGTAGCATATACAAGGTAGTGAATTGTTTGAAAAAATGCCTCAAAAAAGGGTGGTCTCATGGTTATGGAATGCCATGACAATATATATCAATTTTCTTTTCATGTCATTCCATCCCCATGAGACCACATTTCTTTGAGGAGTTTTCTTTAAATAGTTCATTTCCTTGTCTATATTATTGCTTACTATTATGCTTTGTTAGATTATTTCCAAGCATCCATAGCTTATTCAGAAGCACTTGTTGTAGAATTTTAGCCATAGTAGCAAGACAATTAAATGTTTGATATAATTCTTTGATAGACATGTATGAAAAATATTGTAGCATAGATAAGGCAGTGAACTGTTTGAAAAAATGCCCCAATAAAATGAGGTCTCATGGTGATGGAATGCCATGACAATAAACAAGGTAGTCAACTGTTTGAAAAATTACCTCAAAGAAATGAGGTCTCATGGTGATGGAATGCCATGAGAATCAAAATTTATTTTGATTGTCATGGCATTCCATCACCATGTGACCTCATTTCTTTGAGGCATTTTTTTAAATAGTTCATTACCTTGTTTACGCTATTGCTTACTATTATGCTTTGATATATTTTTTCCAAGCATCCATAGCTTGTTTGAAAGCGCTTGCTTTAGGCTTTTAGCCATAGCAACAAGCAAGTGAACTATTTGATAAAAAGACTTGGTAGACATGTATGAAAAATGTGGTAGCATAGACAAGGCAGTGGACTATTTGAAAAAAAAGCCTCAAAGAAATGTAGTCTCATAGAATTCCATGACAAGCAAATGCAATTGACAGTTGCTCCTAGTTATTAGTTATGCAATGTGAAGTAATTGCATAATTTCTTAGGTTGACTTTGTAAAAACTATATTGTAATTGAATTTTTTTCATCTATCAACATCTAGTTGTTAGTTATGCAATGCAAAGTAACGCTTTGAGTTTGAAAGATGTGCAACACAATGTAATCAATGATATGAATATAAACTACATAATATAACCATTCCTTTTTATGCTATTGTACATTGATATTTAACCATTGCTCAAGATTAAATTTTCAAAGAGTTTAATCATGCACATGAGGAACAAATTAAACTTCGATTGTCAACTTCTATGTATCAAATTATCCAATAATCAAGTGTATGTACATATACAAAAATGCCATCAATGACAACTCAAACAAAGTTTTACAAAATGTGGCATATTCCATCTCAATATCTATTCAAAATTTACATGTCAAAATGTCTATCTCATCCTAAACTACTGGTGGATAATCAAAATGGAGCCTCTTTGAAGCACTCTTTGGCTCTAAAGGTAGCTGCATAAGAAAAATTCAAACCACAATTGAGATTAGTTATAATATATAATTTAAAATCGAATAATTAACATCAAAATCAATATACATTGAATTTTAATTGAACTGTAAAATTAAAATCTTGATTACCTAAAATATATGTCTCTTCAAAGGGCCAGGAGTCCTAGAATATGCCCCTCTCAAAGAACCAACTAGACCAAATTTTGAAATGTCAATCTCTATATGTGAACAAAAACATAAAATTGATCCAAGTTAGCATACGATTGTTGGTTATAGGAACATATTTACCAAACAAAAAATAAAATAAACACATACCTCTTTAGGTTGATCTTTTTTTTTATCTCCTTCAGGTGTTTCAACACCTCCTCATTGAGGTGTTCCAATACCTGCTCATTTAGGCGTTGTGACACTTGTCAACAACGATCTATAAATCATAATTGCCTATACATAAAAATGACAAGTACATATGAAACTACCAATCTATGTCGATGTATGTATAATCAATATAAGATCTTAAAAATCTTAATTCAATCCAATTTGAGTTTAATTACCTTCCCCTTATCTAACTTTGTGCCTCCATAGTCTGGAAAAATCTGCACCTCACTCACACTAGGTATTTCCTACAAGAGGAAAATAAGATAAACATATAAGTTATTATATAATTTCATTAATGACAATTCAAATGACAAGCAAGTATATAATAAAAAAATGTAAATGAGTGAGTGCAAAAATATATACTGTGTGCATATCGAGGCCAAATGAAATGGCCCTAAGGGTGCTATCAGTCACCTATGTGAGCTCCTCCTCAAACATCAACTATGAAATAGACCATGCAAATCAATATTAGTACTTGATACTCTCTTATTAATATTCATTTAAAAATAAACGCAAGTTATAAATTTACATCTTAAATCTTACTTGTGTCACTATTCCAATGTCCCCCTCTCTAGCAAGAGAGGACTTTGTAGGGTGCATTCCACCTCCCTGTGTCTGATCTATAATGTCCACATCATGGAGGTCATAATTAGAAGTGTCCAAGGGATGCTGAGCGAGCTGTACAAGAGGACCCAAGCATATTTGGTGGCACATAGTGCAAGTATGTGGCACACAAATATGTGGACCTAAGGAGGAGGATGCAGCAACACTCGAGCCATCACCAACATCACCAGAGTGTGTTTGAGCTACTGTAGAAGCATGTGAAACCAAAATACCACTCAAAGAGTGAATAGCTTGAATAGCCTATGTGGCTGCATCCTGGATAATATCTAGATGATATATTAGAGGTGGCAGAGGAAGGGGAGGAGGGGGAACATATGGGTACGAGACTACCCTAACTACCCCTGGTCTATCCTAGGGTATACCTCCACCGACTCCCTGGAAGGGTTTAATGTCAAAGTAATTGACATGATGCGCTAACAAAAACTCAACGTATAATTTTTTAATAAAGTAAAATGGTATATCAAAATTATTGTTCGGTGGTTTATCAAAACCATACACCAACGATCCTAAAAATTATCTACAATATCCCTATTCATGCACCACTTTATAGAAATTTTTGGTTTATTAACATTAACTAGCAAACCGATGCGGGGGTTAACGAATAAAGAGGCTATTTGGGCTTTTGTTATTTGGAGATCTTTCACATCGTTGTAAGACAATCCACATGAGTAATATTCCCTCATGTCTTCTTGCCAAGAATGAAAGGCACTATGTTGGGTGGAGAGGGTTTCTATATTTTTAATTATTTCCTTCAATGTGTTTTTCATCTTGGATAATTGAGGGATTGTCTTATAAACACCACAAATGCCCCTCAATTGTTCCAATTTTTCACCAATTAAGTCTTCAATTGATGGTTGCGGAGGTGGTGGAGTGTTTGGCATTTGTGCATTTTCATTCTCATCCATAATACCTGATTAAAGTTAAAAACTAATTAATCTAATTGAAATTGCACAATATAAATGAAATTATTGTAAATAAGCCCTAGTTTTTAATAAAAATCCAAAAAAACCCCTACTTTTTAACAAAAATCCATAACAAACTCTAGTTTTTAATAAAAATACATAAAAAACACTAGTTTTTAATCAAAATCCATTAAAAACATTACTTTTTAATAAAAATCCATTATAAACTCTAGTTTTTAATAAAAATCAATAAAAAACCCCACTTTTTAATAAAAATCCATGAAAAACTACTTAAAATTATACAAATCTAATAGAAAAATTGATTAAAACAAAAAAATACCAAAAACTTACCTTCGAAATCAAATATCTGATATCCAGAAGTCGCTCTCACTGTGCTCCCTCGGCTGTTTAAATGACTAAAATGATTTTAAAACACTGTTATTATGTATTTACAGTTGATTCAATTGGATATCTGATTTGGATTAGATATCCGATTTGTAATTCTTGCCTTGGGCATTGCTTTGGAGCAATGTACTGACACCCAAGCCAGAAAAAAGTTAACTCAAGATTTTCACGTTTTTGGGTTAATGCAAAATGCAACTTTTTGGCCCATCATAATCCTGCACATACCCATAATCATTTCATGCATAGGATGATGCACCATTAGGAATACAAATGCACAATGCACTTTAGGCAACATTATCATATGAACACCTTTTAACAATTCATGCATATGACATACACCACATTCACTTCCAATGCATCAATCACATAAGATAGTTTGCAATTCTCAATCATGAGCCAAAACATTAGCACCTAATTACAAATCAACTACACCCATAGAAACATATCCAAAGATAACATATAAGCATAAAGAAGACCACTCAAGGGTCTCTATGCATGCACACTAAGCCACAATGGAGACATTGAGATGACAATCATAGATGAAAGCACTTGTTTGTAGCTCAAGGGTCTAGCAAACCCTAAAAAGTAATCATATCTCAAAATCATCATGCTAGGGAAAAATAGTAACAACACTTACTACTAACAACACACACACACATGCAAAGACCCAACCAAAGCTCTCACACAACGATCAACACACTAGAGAGTGATAATTTCTCACCTTAGGAGGCTCTAAACCAAGGGTATCTTCCCATCTCTATCAAATGTGTTAGGTCCTGGGAGGAAATCTTCCTCCTCTACACATAACATGAATTGGTTCATATTGAACCCATAAAAACTCCATCCAAGGCACCCATGTAAGGAAGAAAATATTAACTCACAACAACAAGAACTTGAGAAATCATGCATCAAGAACCAAAAACCATGTGGACAAGAACATGAACTATAGATCCTAGTGTTGTAAAATTGAATATAATACCATATGTAGTACCCCAATCCAACACACTTAGAACAAAAAATGATTGAGAAATTTAATTTTGAATCAATGGAAATAAGGTTGTTTATGCAACAACATGTCACACTTGCACAACAATATACACGCATGTTGTGTGAAATATAAAGAAGTATACATAATGATAAAAATAACTCACCATGTATATAAGCAAGGTGGTAACAGTGGAATACTCAAACTCATGGGATAAATCTACCATGACAAAAATATGAGAGAGTGGTGCAGGAGCACCTAATTTCCTTCAAGCCTCCATGAGGCCATATTGTATAAATTTATTAAATTAGGTGTTTTAATCATGTAATAAGATTGAATGATCCATTTTATATATTTTTTAAGTCATTTGGAGTCATTGATGAAGGTTTGTTGTCATATGGTTGAAAAAATGAAAACATTGTCAAAAGTTGTCAAAAGTTGTCAAATGTTGTCATAACAACTTTTCTTGTTAAATGACAACTTTTTAAAAGTTTGTTAAAAGTTGTTAAATGGTAGTTTTAGGTTGTTTGGAGAATAACTTGATTTTTCAAGTATAAAAATGGGCTTCCAAGTCGAATTTGGGGTGGAGAAGGTAGTTTGGAAGAAGAATTTATGAAGGAGGGCATGAATTTTTCTGCAATTTTCAATGTTCTGCCCTGTTATTTTATATGGTAAGGTTTTGTATGAAGTTTTACAGATCTGAAATTGATTTTTGTTGGTAGAGGAATGAACTAGATTTAATTTTCAATTGGTTCAGTGGTTTTTTATTGAGTTTGGAGAGAGTTATGATCATTTTACCATTGGTAACCCTTTGGGATTGTTTTCTCTAAAAGTTGCAGGATGTTGCAGAGAATGGCACGTATTGTGAAGATAAAATAATGATGTAAAAATTTTTGGAAATTTTATATATTTGAATCTAGTTTCATTTTCTTCAAGTCTCATCAAGTTTAATTAAAAATTGAGTAAGTTATGACAATTTTGGTGATGGCAGTTTTGAACACTGCCTAGGGTTTGCAGTTTTGGGGAAAATGCAATAACTTTGTTTTCCACCATTGGATCTTCATAAAAATTGTAAGAGAGGTCTGTAATTATGTTATTTGAAATCTCGCTGAAGGGATTGGCTTCATTATTTGTTTTATGTAAGTTATTAATGACTATTTGTTGCATTGAATTGTGGGTTGTTATGAGAATGATTACACTATGATCTAGAATGCACTTAATCATTCTTTAAGATAAATAATTTTATGGAATTTTTCAAGTGAATGGAATTTTGAGTTGTGAATCCTCTTTGCTTTGCATCAGAGAGGATGACACATACACAACTACTAGTTACAAACCCATGATCACATTCTTTTGCAACACGGCACCAAGATAGGAAGAGGGAATCATCATAATCCAATTCACATCTAGATACACTTACCAAATCCAAAAACCAAGGCCAAAATTCCTAGTAGGTTTCATAACTATGAGGCACAAACTCTCCACTAACTGGAATAGCAACGGGTCACTTCTAGACAACCACATTCTTACCAAGGTAAGAAGATTTCCATAAATTCTCAAGGATAACACATAGGGACATGTTCAAAACATCCCTAGACTCTTGAGAACATGAATAACAACTTTTGTTCACAAAGTTTCCCCTTATAAGGCCCTAAATTGTGCCTACTATTAATGAAAAGGAAAAAACAACACATATTGTGATACTAGAACCCAACAATGGTGTCCTAGAGGGGAACCTCTATAGGACACCAGTGTCTATTTATGATTTTTGAGTCTATTTTGAACATCAATAATTAGGTTCACAATTAGTAATTGCATACAAATGCACGTCACTCAATTAAAGTATAATGATAAACTAAGCATTTAAGCAGCACATAGTCATACAACATCTCAAGGAAAACACCACCAATAAAATCACAAGGAAAATGGTGAAAGTGAAACTTGATCCCACATCTATAACTAACAACTGAGAGGGGCACTACAATATGACCTAGTCAAGTAGGAGAAAAAATATCAATTTAGGAAATTGGAATGATTGATGATGCCCCCTTAAGTGGTTATCCATTAAAAAATACATGAGTGACCTCTCAAAGGAAGATATGCAAATAAAATTTTAGATGTTAAATATAAAATGATAAAATAAAAATATGGGGAATAATTAAAATATGAATGCAAGAATCATGATTATGAATGAAATGATGATGATGATGGATTTATTAGGATGATTTATGTTGAATTTGAGTCTAGAAACATTTATTTAATATATAAATTGATGTTATACACCAAGGTCTATGAGGCCAAGGTGGAAATGTATCTAATGTATTCAATCTAAGTCATAAAAAAAGATTAGATAGAATTGTACTCCATTGGACACCATGATACAAAAGACCATGATGTAGTTGTGGTAATATAATAAAAAGGCCCATGAGAAAATTAGATAAATGAAAAGTACAAAAAAAAAGTAAGCTAGCATACAAAACAATACAAAGACAACCACAACCTTCCCCTAGTTAAGATAAAAACCAATCAATTAGTTGATGATGATTATGATGACATGCCATTGGTATAGAAAGGATACATCCCTAAAAATGGTGAAAAAGTGGTATGGAATGCTAGCATATCATTTTGGGCATAGAGCATACCCACTTTTCCAATTTCCTTCAAGGATAACCCTTGAGATCTCAATGCAAGGCAGAAATAGATCTTGCTAAGGGTTTTCATAGGGGTTGAATATGATCTAATGAGGGGTTCACCACCAAAATTAGACTTGGAAAATATAATGAAATGTAAAGACCTAATTGAATGAAAACTAACACTAAATGAATTAGAAAGTGGTTGAAATGAAATAGAAAACTGTAAAACAGAATATGTGCACCTAGAAATTTGAAAGGTGGCTAAATGAAGGTATGAATTACTAAAAATTCTACTATTATGGATGACTAGGACTCATTTTCCAAGTTGGGAAGATAAGTCCTATTTTTGGGAAACTATGCATGAACAGGTTTTAGGCAAAAGGGTATCAAAATCTGCAAAATCTTGAAAACTAACTAGAACTGGGACTCATTTTCCAAAAGTGGTGAATCAGTCCAGTTAGACTTTTTTAAAGCTTCAAAAGCTAATTTTTTACTCCTCAGTCTTCTCTATTGTTCTTGATTGGTTTCTAGATTCGAAACTCTAATTTCGGGGTTGTAGATGACCTTTTAGTGAAGATTATGACCTTGCAAATGGGGAGATGACTTCAACAAGTTTGTAACCTAATCTTCAATGATCTTCATATCTTTTGAAGTATCTAGATCTATAGTTACACAAAGAAAGAGAGAAAAAGTGTTGATTGTTAGGGAATAGGGGTTTGCCTTGGTTAAACCCCTTTCAGGTAATTAAACCATGATGAAAAAATGAAACAAAGACATGAAACATGAACAATGATACCTTGAATGATGCCTTGTAAATGATGCTTTGTAAATCTGAAACTTAACATGAAATGGCCATGAAGTATGTATATCTTGATCTTTGACAATAGGAATAGAACAATGGTTGTTCTTGGATCTTCAATGCTACATCACAACACTAGCTCAATAACATGCTTGATGCTTGATAATATTTGAAATGATGATAGATCTTGAATTGCTGCAACAATTGATGGAGAATGTTTCCCTTAAATGCCTTAGAAATGATCTTGAAAGCTATCTTGATGGCCTTGTAAAGACTTGGAATGCTTAACTCTTGAGTGCTTGACTTGGAAACATGAATGCATGATGAAATAATGATTTGAAAGTTTGTTTATATAGGAAATCCTCTCAAATGACCATTAATTTGATTCCAAAGGCCAACATAGGAGAAACTTGAACTTAAAACGTAGTTTTTCTTGCTCAAACCTCAAAAATAGGACAAATGGGACTCATTAACCATCTTGGGTGAATGAGTCCCTCTTGGATAGGACTCATTCACCCAAAGTGGTGAATGGGTCCCACAAGGGCTATTTTTGCCAACTAAAGTGTCAGGGAGTGAAGAAATTGAGTTTATATGTTGATATTGTTTGGTTTTTAATTGAAATATGCATTGGTATGCATAAAATGGGGTCATAGGGGCCTATTAATGATGATATTAAATTTATAAGTGCAATGTAGCCCAAAATCTAATGTGAAAGTGTAAATAAATACACTTTACAACACTAAATCTAGGCAAAATTGGGTTTATTTAGCTTAGAAGGGCCCTAAATCCCACATTGTGAATGTGTAAGACACATTAAAACACTAGATTAGGTCCACTTTAGTTTACAAGACTCCTAAAGTTGATGTGAAGGTGTAAATAAATACGTTTTACAAAGTTAAATTAAGGCAGAGTTAAGTTAATTTAGCTTAAAAAGACCCAATACCTAATGTGGATGTTTAAAACACCTCACAACACTAGATCAAGGCAAAATTAAGTCCAATTTATTATTAATTATTAAAAAATGAAGTAATGAAAAAGGGGACTCTTTTTCGTCATTACATCTAGCCCCCACTTTAGTGAGAGGATGAACTTGCTTCAAACTCACATTAAAATAGGCATTCCAGAGGGGTCCAATTGTACCAATGCAGATGGTCTAGGATAACAAAGATCGAGGAGGTGGTCAAGCCCCTAGGATCCAAGATCCTAAGTCAAAATGACACAAGAAAAAGAGGACATGCACAAGGTGTATGATATGCAACATCTAGATACACAAACATGTGATGCCAATATAAGAAAGAAAATAACAATAAAAGTGAGGTGGATCAAACTTCAATCATTTGTCCAACACGATGTGAATCAGATCTAGGAAATTTTTCCAAGGAAGGTTTGCAAGTAGAACACATTTTCCACTATGCAAAGAAAATGCATGCTCACAAGGGCTAAAGAAGCTAGTTATCCACCAAGTGAGCCCCAAGAGATCCATATCAAATTCATTACCCCATGATTATGATAATGACAAAAATGCACACTCACAAGGGCTAGTGAAGCCATTTGTTCACTAGGCGAGCCCCAAGGAAACATATCAAAGTCATACATCAATGAATTTAATAAGGTACCAAAAATGCAACACAACAAGAAAGAGGGATGTTTGAAGGGATTTTTCTTAGTTCATGCAAGGTCTCTTCTTAGGTAAAATTGTGCCTAATGTCTCCAAGAGAGGACAAGTCAAAGAAATATCATGCTCTCGGAGGAAATCAAGCCCAATAACACTACCACAAAAAGGACGCATTGCGAGAAAAAATAAAAATAGCATAGTGAAACATGAGTGTTGATGTATGCCCCAACTTTAAAGTAGTTTCTAACACCATTATTGTGATCAATTGATTTAAAGTAGTCAATGATAAATTCTAACATGAAAGAAGACATGATAGCCAACTTGGAAAGCCCTATTCCAAGTCATGTTTCTGAATTGAACTTGAACCACAAAATTTCTTGCTTTCGGATAAAGGAATGGGTCCCCTAAAGCTTTCTAGGGTTTTTCACCTCGAAGAAAGGGGATTTTCCTTTGTGGAAACATAAATCTTGGGATTCATTCAATATTAGAGTTGAAGAGTGTTGAAATGCTTATGTGAAGTATGCTAAATGCTGAAATCTTATAAGTAAATCTAACTATTGCATGCAAGTTAATGAAAACTATATTATTTGAAAACACATCATGTAATGCAACAAAGATAAAATAAAGACTATATAAAGAAAGATAACCTAATAAATCAAAAAAGTGCACCTAGAGACTGGTGAGGTTCGAAGTAGAGATTGCGGAAGCCTAAAAAAATGTAGAAAATTTAAATATTATGCCTACTGGGTGACCTAGTCCCTTTTCTGGTAAATTGCTCCAGGCTCCATTCCAGCCAACTAGATGCTCAAATCTACCAAAAACATTGACAAAAACCTCCAATGGGACTAGGTCTCCACTATTGGTGACCTAGTCCCTTTCAACTTTTTGAGAAAACTGAAAGTGGATACGGAGGTCTATGGTCTGTACTATGCTTCTCCACTAAAATCTAGACTCAGACCCATAAAATCATCTAAAAAATAGAGTATATTTTGATTTCTAATGTGGGGTTTTCCTTGTTCAAACCCCATCTGCATAAACCCTAGCCCTAAGTGTGTCTAGAACTAGGAATACCTAAAATAGGACAAAACCCTATTCTATTGTGCTAGAAGAATATGCATGTAAGAGATTTGAATGATGCAAGACTTCAATACAAGAAACCATACAACATTACAAATGAATGTGAATGGAGTGCAAATGAGATGCAAACCTTAAATCTGAAGATAGAGAGACAATAGAAGATGGAATCACTTTGAAATCATGTCTTTAGGTGTGATTTGGTGGCTAGTTGCACCTCCTCAACCTAGATTTCTCCATGATTCTCCATAGGCATCCATGATCAACCTTTGGAAATGTAATATCTTGAGTGAGAAGTCAACTTGAAGACCTACAAAATACCTAGTTTGTTGTCCAAAAGCTTCAACTTTGTTGTAGAAGAGAGATGAAACTTCTTGAGGAAGATGTTTTGCACTTGATTCTTGAATTTTCTTGTGAAAAAGTGACCAAGAGAAAGAAAAATGACCTAAAAACATGTATTTATAAGCAAAAATACCTAATTGTCAGTAATTTTGACCTAAGAGGCCGACACCCATCAAGAATTTTTAGCAAGATAGACATTTTCCTACTTTAAAATGCAAAAATTCCTAAAAAGGACTAGGTCGCCAACTTGGGGGACGTAGTCCGACCAGGGGTTTTGCAGTGGGATTGGTGATATTTGAATAATTTTGATTTTTTTTTTTTAGGCTTGCATAGTTCATTAGGTAAAATATGCCTCAAAGTAAAAAATAACGAGCCTTAGGGGCTTATATATGTTGTTTTAGGAGGATGATTGATGCAAGGGTACCTAAAGTAGGACCAAATTAGGCACAAAATTATCCTTTTCTTCAAAGGTATACAATTTTTGGTGACACATTTAGGCCCCAATTTAGCACCCATATGATTGTACATTCATATGTAAGCTAAAGGACTCTAAACATTGCACTTTATTTTCATAAAGGGACACTCATTTAATTGTGGGAGAATGAAGCCCTTGAAGTAGTTATCTACAAAACCATAATGTTAGGAACCTCATCTTGTAACTCAAATTTTTTAGAAGTCCAAAAATACTTTTATCTAAGTCCTAGAGATCAAATTCGAGGGTAGATGTATGCCCTCCCCCCCCCTTGATTCCACTTTCTTTATGGAGGTGGAATCAAGGTAGATATCTAGCCACATTGAATGACGACATGCAATCAAAGGGAATTTACAAGTATCATGCCACATAATGATAGGCGAGTGATAATTTAGGGCATGGAAACATGATTTTGACACAACAAACTATAGACATGGAAAATGTACAAATGTCATTTTGGCACACTTGATCCTGATTACTAACAACATTCCTTGTTGAATCATACTCTCATCATTTCATCATAATTCTATCTCTTAATCTAATGAATCATTATTCATCTGATCAGGTTTATTACCTCGTTTGATTAAATTAATCAATTTAATTTAATTAACTTTACATTTTTGTTTAATTAAATAATTCATTTTATTTGATTAAATCTCTAAAGTCTTCTCATTAAATTAAATAAATTAAACCTTATTTGATTTAATCTAACATATTCCTCTGTAAGTTAAATAAATCAAATCATTTATTTAATAAATCATTCCTCTCAATTCTGATTTAAATTAATTCATCTATTTGAGTCAAAATTGTCAAATCATCTAATTCTTCATTAAATTAATCAAAACCTTGATTAAGTTCACCCCTCTCACTAAAATCCTCTAGAGAATGCAACTTGCACAATAAATCAATTACTTTGATTTATTTAATTCTCTATTATCCCTCACATGGCATCAAAAGGGAATATTCCCTCATTTGAATTCAAAAAGGCCAAGTGGACTTGGTCCTTCCAAGAAGGCATTTAAAGCCTCTTACATGTCCTTGGCCTTGAGCCAAGTGCCTTCCCTCTTCAACAACTCATTTCACAAATTCAAATTCAAACTAAATGCATTTATTAGCACTTTGGCCAAAATGTGAATAACCATCAACCATTCACATCATGACATGTGGCATTCAACCATTGGATTGAAGGTTAGTCCCACATTGGTCAAATCTCTTTCGTTCTTCCAAATTGAAATCTATAAAGAGGAGAATTCTCTCCTCATTTCTTATCCACAACTACATGCAAAGTTACTCTCTTCACATGGAGAGCTGATTTTTCCCATCACCACTCAAGCATTCATCATTTTAAAGATTTGTAACAAGGTTATGCTCAAATCTCTTTGAGAGATTTGACCATTTCTCAAGCACTCACAATTGCAACTTAGGAGTTGGGAATGGGCCAATTCCAACATTCAATTGGCACCAATTCCCCCATGGGATCACTATTCTATTTGCTTAATAAGGATTAAAACTCATTTATTTAAGTTTTGTTTTTCATTTCTTCCTAGTTTAAGTTAAATAGATGGATTTCATGGGGAATCTCTCATGCTTGTTTGCATATTGAGCTAACAATTTGACATGATTGTTTCTCTTTTGCATTTGTAGGTTTAGGGGTTCACATTTTGGTGCTAGAAGGAGGGCTGACTCAAGAATTTAATCATGTTTTTCAAAAATTTCTGCATTTTTTAACTTTTTTTTGCAGATCACGGGGAAATAGTTCCACAGCGTTATATTGCACCACTCTCATAGGTGTGGCACAATACTACACTACTTTCAAAGGTGTGGTGCTATACTGAACCACACAAACTTCTAAACCACGTCGCTTCTCCTTTTCTCGCCTGCCAATTTCAAAAATTTCTAACCATGTCACTTTATCTCTGCGGCACTATACCGCACCACTCTCAGCACCGCGACGCCATATTGCACTACATTTTTCCAAATTGTGCCGCTTCTGCTTTCCCACTGATAAAATTTAAAATTTCAAACATAATCGCTTCAAAAACAACACCACTTGGCCATATTGTGCCGCATATTCGGTCTATGTTCCTGTAGAGCGCCACTCATAATCAAACACACGACACTATATAGTACCACTTTTTGTCCAAACTATGCTACTTTTACAAACTGTGCCACGAAAAACAATCAGGTTTGAAATTTGGCATGTGCTTTTTAAATTTTGGATTTTCTAATTCTTGACCTTGTTTGTTGTCATTTTGCTCTCTGGTTTTTCTGTCATTTTGCAGATTGGAGCAAAGAAAAAGCAAAGGAAGAAGTTCATCATGACATCATGCTCATCATACACCAAAGTGTTTTTAGACACTAAAGTGTTGATCAACACTTCTTGAAGAATGTTAAATTTTTCTTTTTGAGAGAAATTTGTTAATCTCATTGGCCTTAGAAACACTAGATTCATTTTGGGTTTAAAAAAAAAAGTACAAGCAAATTTCCTTTTCCAAATAAAGTAGGAAATTCATTATGGCACCATGTTCATTATGCACAAAGTGTTTTTAAACACTAAAGTGTTCTTCAACACTCGTTAAGGATTTTAGATTCTTGTTTAAAAGAAATTTGTTAATGTCATTTGCCTTAGAAACACTAAACTTCTTTTGGGTTTAAAAAGAGCAATCAAATTTCTTTTCAAAAGTTATAAAAGGGCTAAAAAAAACCTTAGGAACAACATACTAGATTTTGTTTAAAGGTTAACAATTGAACAAGGCAATCTCACATTTCCTTTGGTGCTTAAAAGGAACTCATTATTGCTTTGAGTGATTTAAAATAAACATATGTTTTTTATGCCTTGTAATCTTTTTTGCAAAGTAGTGTCATTTAAAAAGGCATATGCGCTTCTCTCGCACTTCATGATGATCTTGAGAATCAAAAGTCTTTTTGGTGACACTAAGTTGCATAAAATATTGCCTCCAGATTTCAATTTGGGTACCTAAAAATTGAACAAAACATGCGAGTGTGAGCATGGCATATGGCGAAGGTTCTCCTTTTGTTTTTCAAAAAAATTTGATTGAATGACGGGATATGCTAGCTAGCTATTGTTTATCTTAGCAGGCCTGCCTTGTAGGAAAAAGTACTCACCCAAGGGAACGACCCAACCGGGAACATGCTAAAGCCAAGCGACTTCCAACCGGTATATAAGTGTGGATTCTTGAGGAAAGTTCAAGAATCATGAGGATTATTCCGACAAGAAGGGCAGCAATGGTCTCTCACCATACTGGATAGTCTCCCACGAATGAAATCCCTGAATTAAAACCCTTTGTTTAGAAAAGGCCATATCCTTATCTATTTTGTTGGTGCAAAAGGTCATGTCCTTTGAAGCCATCCCACGTTATACATGCAGTTTTTTTGTAGAGATGGAAAGTATGTCATGGGAGATTCATGGGTACTAATGCTTAACTGACTCAAGAAGTGTGTGACATGGAGGGGAGCCAGTGTGGTCAAGCATTTAGCCATCTACATAAAAAATGCGTAGCTGAATTTATCCAAGTGGGTACCCAACAAAATATTGTCTCATCGTTCTAGAGTTATAAAAAGTGCTTGGAGGTAAAGAATACATTGCTTGGTCCTCAAAACATTTGGAAACAAACATACACAAAGAGCTTTGAATTTCAAACCCCTTGGAGGAGATAAATACCTCTTGATGAATTTAAGTACTCTTGCTTTCCCTAGGGATCATATCCTTAGAGGTTTCTAAGTGCTTGGATTCTATCATCATTTGTTTTCAATAAGGTTAAACATAGGATACTTTTGCCCTATTTTCCTTGATTTCCACATAATGGAGCTTGTCGGATGAAAAAGAAAGTGGGACATTAGACATATAGTTTGAAACATAAGCAAACAAGTGCCTTTGGTAAAAAGAATTCATTAAGCCAAGATAAAAGACAAATTGAACCTTATATGTGTTGCTCCAAATTATTTCCCGAAAGGTCAAGATTCCAAAACCAAGGTTCAAAAGGATAAGTCTAAAAGCCCATGAACAACACCTTGAAATTCTCCTTGAAGTCAGAGAAAGATTAGTATAAAAATTCTATAAAAAGGGTTCAAGGAATAATTCAAATTTGTATGCATTCTACTATCAACAAAATCCGGAACTTTTTGAAAGGTTTTCTTTCCTCACATAGGAATTCTAGCATGTTCTCCAACACCGAGGTTTTGTACAAGGAGTCGTGTCTAGGTCAAGGTCCAAGATCAAAGTCGTCATTCCCATCCATCTCTCCATAAATCAAATCTCATTCCATCAACAAAATTCTTGAGAAATTTAGAAAAATCACTCATGTGAAACTTAAAGGGCTAAAACAACATCACCCTATCTTGGCTTAACACACCTAGCCAAAATAGACAAATCTCTTGGATGAATTCACCTCTAGCATAATGCAACTTCCTAAGGTCTACCAGCTCACAATCACCTTGGCTTAACACACTTAGCTAATTCATCCACTTGTGCAAGTTCCCCTAGGATAACACAACTTCCTAGGGACTACAACTTCACTACAATTTTTTTTGACTTAATACACCTAGTCAAACCGTCACAAATCAATCTAAGCCCTATCAGTTTACCATAACCCTTCAAAAGTTCTTCAAAAGGTTTCACTCACTCACTCCATCTGTTTATCCCATCATCATTACCACCCTCTTTGATCTTTGACTTCCCTAGTTCTTCTCTTTTGAGCCTAAAAGGTTAGGATCAAACGATCTGTATTTTTTATGGTCCAAACAAGATCACAATACAAGAAGAACATGAAAAATATCAGCGAAATATCAACTTTCATTGACATGAGTCAGGTAACCTCCGAAATTAACCTTGCGGGATCAAGCAATCCCCCAAGTAACTCTCCTTTACAATCAAAAAATACTCAAGAGGAGAGCTATGAAGAGGACATCACAAACAAAGACATGGGGATGACACAATCTGAAATAATAAAAATGGTTCAAAATCTAGAGAACCATAAAATTGTTAGTGCCATGTTCAAATACTTAAGAACGTTAGCGGAAGGAGGGGTTCAGTTCCCTTCCGGCCTTGACACAAGCACTAGTATGGATATGCCTCTTACAAACACATCCCCAATGTCAAATATCAATCAAGAAATTCCTCACACCACCTTGGCCATCATACCAACTCACCGAATGTAAACAAGGGGAGTGCTATGTTTCGAGAGTTACAAAAGCATAGCCTTGTGACCAACAAAGAGGTGGCTGCAAGAACCCCACCGAATAATTCTATCCTAGTAAATCCATCACACCCGTACGTCCCACTCACCTTTCATAATACCGCCGGTGCATCTTCATTCCGTGCTACACCAACATGTCAGTCAAACATATAAACTTCTCTACCACAAGAAGAAGGTGGTTTGTTTGGAACAACCAGAGTTGTTGATCCTTTTTCTTTCTAGGATAGCATACCATCTCTTTCCCCATTTCCATTCACAACCACATCACCTCTTAGATTGGGTTTTCCTCCCCTAAACATTGATAGTTTCTCAGATCTGGGCAATGTGAACATCACATCAAATTCCCTCTTTTTGCCCGCAACATCACAACAACAAATCACAACCATTCAAACCACCACGACAAATACATCAATCGGTCCTCAAATATCCCAAAGCATACCTTCTCAAGTATAGAGCATCTCAACCACCCCTCCAACAACCCAAATCCCAAGCACCACCATAACCCTTTCACCTGTCACGACGGTTGGCATTATTCTCGTTGCACCACCAATCCCACCAAAAACCAACATGGAAAATTCATTCACCACTCTAATACAAACCATTCAAAAGGCTAACCAACAAAGGGTACTCAAACAAAAGCAACAAGCTCAAGCCCAAGCTATGTAATGATCTAAATATATTTTCCTACAAGACAGATCTTTGTTAAAACATGCATGCAATAAAATTAATGACTCAATGGAATGCAAAGGAGAAATAATGAGAAAAGGAATGAGACTAGAACAGTTTCACCCATTTCTCTCCTCCATGACTAGTTCCATTATACCTCCTCAAGCTTGCTGTTATAATAAATGGATGCCCTCAACCTTTATGTGAGCAAACTAATATATGCCTAGCCCTTAAGCAAATGCCTTTGAAGGATTCAATAAAATGAATCTATATGCAAACTAGAAAGTTAATTCTATTATACAAATTATTAAATAAGCCTAATGTGTGATATGAGAATGCCAGTAATGAGACTACCAAAATAATAAACGATCTATCCCGAAAATGAGATCAAGATTGTCATTTTATAGAAAATGCAATCTTGAATGGATGGACGAGATGAGAGATTGAGAAATGCCCTATAATCAAAGGTCGAGATTCAATAAGGCAACTCTCAATTAGGGTTAGGGAAAAATGCCCATATGTGTGAATAAGATTTAATTAAATGAATTAAATCAAGACTGAATGTGATAGTTGAGATGAAATTAGTAAAAATCAAAAGACAAGAGGATGAGATTTTTAGAAAATCAAGTTATTTTAGAAATAACTTACTTTGTGGAGAGAAATACTATTTTGAAATTAATATTTTAAATTAATTCCAAAATGGTGAATTCATGTGATAGTAAATAATAATAATTTAAAATTATTTACTTGGAAAGAGGGAAGTTGCCAATTTAAATAAAATGCTTTTATTTAAATTTAGAAAGAAAATCAATAAGACAATTTAATAATTAAAATTATTCAATTGTGGAGGAAATTAGATAAGTGGGTAATTTTAAATAAATGATTTTATTTAAAATTAGAAAGAAAGTTGGAGAGGATAATAATTAAATAAATAATAGGAATTTATTTAATTATGAGAAGACATAAATAATTAATGATGTATTAAATAAATAAATAAGATCTATTTATTTAATAAACATGAGGAAGTAATAAGTAAATAAATTTATGAATTTATTTAATTATAGAGTGACATAAGCAATTAGCGACGTATTTAATTAATAAATGTAATTTATCTATTTAAATAGCCAGGAGGAATAAAAGACATGAATTGATTAAATAATTAAGAATTATTTAATTAATAGTTGACATTGGATTATAGGACATAATTAAATATTTTAATTATGTTGAGATGAAGCATGATATAGAAGAATGTGGTTTGCAGGTCTAGGCCATTTTTATGTGTCTACATTTGCCCTTCTTTGTCATAATGCAACTTGTCGCATTGTGACAAAGAAAACAAGTCAAAAATATGCCCTAGTGTAAAGTAAGATGAGGAAGAATGACGAGGAGGTAGCGGTATGCCCCCTCGAGAGGACAGTTGGGCTCCGAGAATACGAGTGGGCTCTCAAAATGGATGAAAGGACTAGACGATGAAAGACAGAAGTATATAGGAAAGATAGATAAGGATGATAATGATGTGGATTAGAAGAAATGTTAGAGAGAAAAAAAAAAGATGAATGTTAAGATAGAAGACAGGGATGCCGATATGGGGAAGAAGATGCAAGTTAATGCGAAAGATGAAATGCATGTTAGAATCCTTCAATATTTGCCAAGGTACTTAATAGGTGTTGCCCGAATCATCATTGGGCAGTAAAAATGACACAAATGGACAACAAACACCAGGGTATGACATAGACCAAAGTGTGCAAGGTCATCCACTTGCAAAATAGACAATCGCAGACAAGGAATGTCCTAACTCATACTAGAGGCCAATTTGCCCCAGTCTTTTTGTCAAGGCAATCCATAGACAAAAGTCAAAGAAAAAAATAGTAGTTCATGAGACGTCATCGCACCTCTAAATCCTTCATGGGACATCCTCGAGGTAGCTAGTAACATGACCAAAAGACAATTCAATAAAAAGATAAGACCAAATAACCAAAAATTCACAGTCATTTACTTGTATTGCCAATGTTTGTTTGTCGAAGATTAATTGTTTGAAAGCTTGACAGTTTTTATGGTTTGATGGTTTGACGGTGCCTAAGGTCAGGAAGGACACATCCTGAAAAGGCAAATGACACTTTGATGAGGTCCAAATCCAAGAAGGACACATCTTGAAGAGGACCAAAAAGTGACGAGAGATTGACATTTTGAACAATGTTTTGGCAAGCTGACTGATTTTGACTATATGATGTTGACATTTCAAATGACTGTTTTCACAAACACGACCATGTTTGACTTATGATTTTAATTTTGACGAACCTAAAAGGACTGATCTAATGTCTTGGGGATTCAAAGATGAATCTTGCCTATGTAGCAAATGCGCAGAGACAAAATAGTTCAGACAAATGACAAAGATTGACTGACAAGACTGGCTGGATTGACAAGATAGACATTGACTCTGTTTTTGGGATTTTGACATTGATTTGGATGTTTTTGTATTTTCTCAGGACATTTTCAAATTTGTAGGTCTTTTTTCAGGACTTTATACGATTTTTATGACTTTTTGATATTTATGAAAATTGTGACAAATGCATGTGAATGATGTTGACGCAAATGAATCCAAGGACAACCATGATTTTGTTGCTAGTCAAGCTGAATACCAATGGACAGGTGACGGTGACAATGACAACGTTGTTTGACGTGGGAAGGACACATCCCGAAACAACGTGAAGATGACAATGATATGACAAGAGTATGAATGTCTGTAGCAAGTCTAGGGTTAAAGCCAAGGAATATTTTGGATAATATACTAGGGTGCCATATTGTTGCATTTGAAATGACTTGGTGAGGACTAAAATGGGATGACAGAGGATCGTAGGACCATTGACAAGGGAAACCGAGATGGGTTGATAGGTATAAAAGGACAATGGAAGGACTTGGTAAAAGATCAGAGACATGGATGGCTTATGTCAAAGAGATAAAGTATGATCTCCAAGGATGATGTCACATAGTGAAAATGAGGCTATGAAGGTAATGACATGATATTCAATGAATAAGGAATGACCAAAAGATAGACATGTCAAAAGTTTTCCAAAGCATGATTTGTGTTTGTGCCTTAGTTTTTTTCAAGATCAAAATAGGTGGGACAATGGACGAAATGATAGGGCTTGGATGGATGGACAAAAATGTTATAATAAATGTCACGTGAAGGGTATGAGAGATGAGACGACCTACCCCCAAGTGCAATGGTCTGCATAGATGATTTATTTACACATGACGCCTATTTGCTAGGTTTTCACCGTTGGACGAAATTTTTCTCTTTACTATTTTTGATATTCTCTAATTTTTTTGTGTTACCATGACGCCTGTTTGCCAGGTTTTCATCAAGGGAGGATTTTTTTGATTTTTTTATTTTTTTGTATTTTTGCATTTTTGCCGGATAGCCTTGATGCTTTATATGACCACTGATTGTGCTAAAGTTTTTGACGATTTCGATGTGGAGACTGGTGCCATGACATGCCAATAATGACCTTTCTGAAGTAGTTGCCTTGTCAGGATGATAGCACTTGCATACACTTGATTAATGTCAGTGTGATCTTTGTTGATATTGGAGTTGGCCTTATCTGAGTACGCACCTCGTGATAGAGTGCCATGAGAGTCCTTATGATAGAGAGTTGTTGCCAAAATGCGACGGATTTGTGACATGGGATGTTTGGACTTTAAGGAGGATGTAAGATTATGACGGATGATGGTGGACATGGATGGATTGGTTGGATGTTTGGATGTAGCTGTTTTTATTCTCCAAACATGGGGTAATGGATGATGGAGGTTGGATCTTGGATAGCATTTGGAACCAACACTTTTATATGTCTTGCTTGATGGCCATTTTGAAGGGGGTGGACATGTATTGTATGTGGGAGTCCTCTTGAGCTGTGGCTCCACATTTTGATTGACTTTTGAATTTGGCATATTTTCTTTGCCTAATTCTTGACTTGATCCATTTTGTTTTGGAATCCATTTTAGCTTCATTTTTCCACTTGAATTTTTGTCTAATTTGATGGTCGTTGATGTTTGATTTTGGATTTTGTATTTGTAAGGATTTTGTTGGTTCCAAATGGAAGGCTTATTCATGATGGGATGATGGTTTGGAGTGTGGAGGGAAGGGGTATTGGCAACAATCTTATGACAAGGACTACTCATGATACCCATTTTGATGTTTGTATTAGATAAAGTTGCCCCCAATATCGAGGAGGGACCACTAACATCGTTTGATTTTCCAATTGATGGATAGCCAAGACCTTGTTGTTTGTAATGTGCTTGAACTTGTATAGGTTCCAGAATTCCTTGCTCATGTAGGCCTAATCCTTTTCCCTGATAATGCATGTTTTGACAAATTTTGTTTGCGATGGGATACTTGTTACTTTGGAAGCAAGATGCTAACCTATTCTTATTGGGGAAATTAATGCTTGAAATCTTCTCCTCTGTAAGAAATCCTGCTCTGAAAAAGATAGATGATCCTAATTGATAGGATGTTGTAGCTTTATTGACATATTGGACAGGTTTTTGATTAATATCTTTAGTCTGATTAGGGGACATGTCAGACTCTGATGATTTTTTTGGTGCTTCCAAGTCTATGTCAAAATTGTCTTCATGGTTATTGTCATAGAATCCACTGAATTCAGCTATAGCTTGATCATTTGAAAATATGTCCATACTAGAAGAATCTTGTTCTAGCGGTAGATCATCTATGTGTCCCATGGAGGCAAGTGTCTCACTATTGGGAGTGTCAATACTTGAAGTTTGGATAGAGTCATGTTCAAGTGTTTGATCGTGACTGGCATAGAGGTCAACGAGTGGATCATTTAGGATTTCTTGATCAAAGATAGTGTCTTGATCAAAGACGGGCGCATTTTGGATGTCATGATTGGAAATAAGATCTTGATCAAGGATAGGGTCATCTTGAATGACATGGTTGTGGATGGAAAATTGAGCGAGGATAGGTTTATTTGGTGTTCCATGATTTTCCAGGAGGACTTCTTGAATGGACGTAAAGATGGAGTCATGGAATGGACTACTTTGATCTTGACATGACGGTGATGTTATTATGTTGTGCTTTGGACTTGCCTCTTGACATGTATCCTCAAGTGTATGCAAGGAGATGGGACTTTGGAGACCATGACTAGATATGTTTTCATGAGAAAATGGATTGTCTTGAAACGGATTGGTGCATGTTGGACTAGGATAGGACATGGAGTTTTGTACTTGGTTGAGGGATGATGGGCTAGAATAGGACATGACCGCCTGACAAGAATATGAGGTGGATGGAGGAATAGAATATGACATGGTTGGAGGACTAGTATATGATGAAGGACTAGGATATGACATGAATGGAAGACTAGGATATGACGTGGATGGAGGATTAGGATATGACATGGGTGGTGGACTAGGATATGACGAAGGACTAGGATACGACGAAGGACTAGGATATGACATTAATGGAAGACTCTGATATGACATGGATGGAGGACTAGAATATGACTTGAAGGCTTGGACTGGATTGATGGATGGATGATTTCCCTTGTCAAAGTTAGGGTGGGTATGACTATTGGAAGTTTGTTGTGACTTAGTGCCATGGATGGTGTTATGGGACCCTTGATAGTAAATGGATAAAGGACTAGGACTTGTGAATTGTTGGTAAGAGGGATGGATAGATGGAGGACTAGAGGTTGAGGTGTATTTGGACTTGCATTGGAGGTATAGCATTTTGAAGTCCCTAGCAAGTTGTGTTTGACCCTTGCTATTGAATTGGCATTCAATTTGACTAGCAAGCATGTCATAGTGACTTGAAGACATGATGGTGGATGGAATGAAACTAAAGCTATGCAAAGTGATAAAAGGGGATGCCTTATGCCAAATGATTTTTTAGGAAAGGTTTTCTAACCACTCAAAGTCTAGCCAAATGTCTCGATTTGGATTGTCAAAGGACTGATTTGAAGGACAAGATGATAAAATGACAAGGTGAGATTTCCACACTAGACTTATGAGTTGGAAATAGCTCACCAAAGGACAATGACTTAGGATTTATTTGTTTTGACTTGGTCCAATGACAATGTATTTTTGAAACAATGGTTTGAAAAAGGAAGGAAAGTTTTGCCTATCCCAAAGGTGTGCAAAAATTTGAAGGACTTTAGACTTTGCCTATGAAGATGAGGATGACGAATTGCAAGCTAGATGATGACTAAAATGCAAAGATGGATGAATTGGACAAGTTACCTTTATAGTTTTGGACAAAGGCTGCTGGAAAAAGATGCCAGGAAATTTTGTGAGAGCAAGAGTTTGGCCTCGGGTTTTTCTGATAGGAAATCTATGTTTCCCACTGACATGCAAATGTGTCGTTTAAGGTCACATATGTGATGCAGTATCAAATGCGTCATTTGACTAGGAAAATGCGTTTCACTAAAGTAGATGTGTTGCAAGATTTTGACTTGTTTTGCAAATTGGCAAATGCGACGTTTAGGATTTGAAATGCGGTTTGATAGGCCTGTTGTAGTTTGGGAGAGCAAATGCGGCTCAAAAGCAAGTAATTGGAGTTCAATATTTCAAATGCGGCGCTTGATGAGTCAAATGAGTTGCATGTAGTCAATTGCAGTTTAAGAACTGGCAAATGCGACTCAGTGATGGACAATTGTGGTTTGATAGATCAAAAGTGGCCCAGTCCTAAGCAATTGTGGCTTGAAATGGAAAATGCAGTGTTTGGTCAGGCAAATGTGATGAATGACAGTCGATTGCGGTTTTAGGATTGGCAAATGTGACTCAGTATGTTTCAATTGTGGCTCATCAAAGCAAATGCAGCTGGGGATGACTCACATGCGGCGCATCAGGGCGAATGCAGCTCGATATCTGGCGATTGTGTTGTAGGGGTCAATTTTTTAGAAAACCGAACACCGTTTTGTAGTTTTGAGAAGTTTTTTGATGTTCAGTTTGTTGAAGTCTATTTGAAAACAGTTGGAAAACACATAAAAATTAAAACATTAAATGTATGCTCAATTAGACTCACTCTTAATAGTCAAAGGGCCATCGTAACAATCACAACCCACATCTTAAAATCATGTCGACTCACACAGCCATGTCACCCCTAGAGGGTGCCCGTGTTTTTATCTTTTTCAGGTGTGTACTCAAGGTGACGAAGAATCCCCTGAGAAAAAAATTTGTGGTGATTATATGGTGAGTGTCTTGGGGGGAGATTCTTCCCTTCCCTTGCACCGTGATTGAGATAATGTCTGGATACTGACACAGCTGGCTGCTACACTATAGTTCTTAGTGAAGGTTTTTGTTCAGCGTGGAAAATGATAAACTCCCTCAAGAGACCTCCCAACCTTTAGAACAAAGGTTTTGGGGATGGTTATCTTTGAACACTGCAGTCGAATTGTGGACTTTCCTTGAATTCACTTTTGATTATTGTGGGTTGGAAAACCTGGCTTTGGTTGTTCCCACTTAGGTCATTCCCGTAGGGTGAGTACTTTTTCCCACTATGACAGGCCTTTTAAGGGTTGTAATAAAACATGAAATGCTGAAAAAAATTAGATAAGTCTGGCATTTTGATCACCCAGTACAGGGGAGAGCATATGCCTATTATCCAAACAAACACAGTAAACAAATGTTCAGTTTAAAACCCAAATGAAAGTTTTCTATTCTACGTGAAGATATTGCTTCACAAAAACATGGGGTTTATTTTAATCCAAACAAAAGTAAAGTGTGATGACTATCCTAGATTGATAAATTCCAATTAAATTGCCTATCCTAGGATTGGTAAATTTTAAATGAAATGTCTACCCTAGGGTTGATTTATTTTAATCCCTTCAAAAATAAAGACTGGTTGCGGTCATGTCGGATCCAGATTACAATTCTCAAAAATGAAGTTTTACCAGTCAAATGCAGCACACTCTGGCAGATGCGGCTCGGGTAACTGGCTCTTCGGATGCGGCTCAGGATGGCGTTTGAGGTTCTGGTGCTTGCAAATGCATGGAACCGTGGCGAATGCATCGTTAGCAAGCGAAAATGTGGCTCGACAGAGCATTTGCATTGCGTGAGCCCGCGGTTGCGATGTTCCGTGCACCTGTACCTGTAAAAAAATAAATGTGAAGCCATACAAAAACCTACAAGATGTGTGTTAGATTGTCGAGTTCACCAATGTAATGATCTAAATATATTTTCCTGCAAGATAGATCTTTGTTAGAACATGCATGCAATAATAATAATCATTCAATGGAATGCAAAGGAGAATATGAAAGAAAATGGAATGAGACTAGAACAGTCTCACCCATTTCTCTCCTCCATGACTAGTTCCATTATACCTCCTCAAGCTTGCTGTTATAATAAATGGATGCCCTCAGCCTTTATGTGACCAAACTAATATATGCCTAGCCCTTAAGCAAATGCCTTTGAAGGATTCAATAAAATGAATCTATATGCAAACTAGAAAGTTAATTCTATTATGCAAATTATTAAATAAGCCTAATGTGTGATATGAGAATGCCAGTAATGAGACTACCAAAATAATAAACGATCCATCCCGAAAATGAGATCAAGATTGTCATTTTATAGAAAATGCAATCTTGAATGGATGGATGAGATGAGAGATTGAGAAATGCCTTAGAATCAAAGGTCAAGATTCAATAAGGCAACTCTCAATTAGGGTTAGGGAAAAATGCCCATATGTGTGAATAAGATTTAATTAAATGAATTAAATCAAGACTGAATGTGATAGTTGAGATGAAATTAGTAAAAATCAAAAGACAAGAGGATGAGATTTTTAGAAAATCAAGTTATTTTAGAAATAACTTACTTTATGGAGAGAAATACTATTTTGAAATTAATATTTTA